>CM033275.1:26591265-27191265 GCA_019343175.1 Oedothorax gibbosus
TTATTAAAAACTAACCTTCACCTGATCGCAATGTACTTCTACAATAAAAAAAAATCTTAAAGATAAATTAAAATGGATTAGAACTAAATATTTAAAATCACTAGTTTGAAAGTAAAACCCGATTAGCTCTGTTTGTTTTGATTTTGAACATTTCTCAGAGATATCCCTCTGAAATCCCACCGATATTGGTGGGATAACCCGCAGAGCAGATTCGGCTCCTTTTTTCTCCCTTTTGTCATATCTCGCACTTGTGAATAAGGAATTTGACGAAACCCACCGATCTGTCCCCCAGACGGAGGAAACCTGCGGGTGACTCGAACTTGTGAATACGGCCGTAAGTGATTCTTAAGATCAGTGGCCACCATCAAGACTGATATATCTTGTCTACCTCCCACCGAGGGAACAGTAAAACCGCATTCCCTCCGAGTCCGAACATTCCACCAAGTTCATCTGTGGCAGGGAAATGACCTGCCTCCTGAGATGTATGAGGGAAGATTGAGAACAACTGCCTGGTCCCAGTGCACAGTGAGTTAGCAGCAGCGCCTGACGATATTTTGAAAATAATTTTCTGCAGATGCATGAAACACTGTTCCAGCTCAATGTGTAGCTGTAAAAAAGTAAGTCTCAAATGTTCCTCAGCATTCCAAAATTGCCTGGGGACTTGCCTCAATGGGGTCTCTCAAGTTGACTAGAAAGATAAAGAAGAACAGGAGGATCATCTGACTGTTTTCTTACTGGGGTCCGACGAATGAAATGAAATAGATAACATAGGATATAAAAATAGATAAAATATTAAAGTAATAGCGTGCCTACAAAATGAGTATCTGGGTTTTATTTAAACATTCAGTATAGAATAAGTGTACATAAGAGGGATTGTCAGTTCCATAGAGCTAATGCATTAGTTTTGGAATCACAACTTCCGCAGATGTATTGCTTTGCCATGTTAGCCCTTTTCCCCCCAGGTACGGGAAACAACATAACATCGAAATGAAACAAATTTGAAACGAAAATGTTATCTAGTTATTTAATTATATATTTTTGAAATTTTATAATGCCAAAAATATACAGCAGATGGCGACACTATTTTAAAACTTTAAACAATTAATAATTAAATAACCGAATGTTATTTTCTTTTCAATTATGTTTTAAATTGATATTATGATGATTCCCATACCTGGTAAAAATTTGATAACATGACAAAGTAATTTTTTTGCAAAAGTTGTGATTTCAAAACTAATGTATTAGCTCTATGGGACTGACAGTCCCTCTTCGCTCAATACTGAAACTGCTTTAAAATTTGAAGGAAAATATAGATTCCCTTTAATACCTACGTGTGCACCTGAGGTTTATTTTTTTCATGTTTAATAATTATTTTTTAATTAATATTAATATTTTCAGAACATACGTCATCCATCTAAGAGTGAAGGACCATAACAAGGCCTGGAAACACATAGGCCGGGGGATTGACGTCATCCGTCAATAAACGTAGAAATCTAGTCTTCAATGTTAAAAGCAGCCCATATATAAAATCTGCGTTACGTAGATGAAAAATCTGTACTAAAATCAAGTATATAAAAATATGTAGTAAAATAACGCAAAAACATAAGGATTATATAAAAATAGAAGAAATCATTGAAATAAAACTGTAAAAAAATAATATACCTTGTACAAAATCGGAAAGAAAAAAAGAGAAAAGTTTATAAAAATCTTAATTATTATCCTCCTGAAACGCCAGCAAAATCCTACACTAATAATTTTCGTCATACATAAAAATATGTTTTACAAGTAAATAACGTCTGTTGTAGCAATAAACATAATCAATTTTATTGCAAAAGGGAAACGTAAAGTACATATATTCGTTATTATTGCTGTTTTTAATGTTTAGCTTTTGTTTATCAACTGCCAATATGCCCGGCAATAGAGTATTAACAGAGGTAGTGTTCTATAGTAATTTTAAAATAGCGTATTTATAGTTTTTGTCCCCCATAGTAGCGTGTCGTTCGTGACGGACGCTAAGATTGAGCTATTAAGAAAATCCAGGCTTGGTTCTACTTATTTCAGTAAGACTTTATCGATTGATCTAGCATTCGTTGTCACTTGACCATGACTCTAAATGATAAGGTCCTTTTCCAAATAGGCCTCGTGTAGCTCTAGTGTGACGTTAATTTGAACAAAACCAAACAAAATGATCTCAAATTCAATGAATTCTTAAAAACTGGTCAGGAGATTATCTTTGTAGCAGGTTCACTTTGAAACGTGCCAGAAAGAATGCGATAACGCGCTCTTCGATTGAATTTATATATTTTCTGAAACAAAAATATTAAATATTCTTCTGTTTCTTATTACCAGTAAGTTTGGTTTTAAAGGAAGTATAAGGAAATTTAAAAACTTTTCTCATTCTATCATGGGTGATAAATACTTATGAAAATGGTTTTGAACTATTTTCAATAAAAAGTAAAAGCGCAGCAATGTAAGGAACCCTGTTTTGCGAACAAGTAAGTTATCATTATGATTCAAATATACCAAAAGAGAAGATAATTATACAATTATTTCTAACGTTATTATCAACTATTACTACTTCAAATAAGTAAAAACACACATTTATAAGCGGAAACGCTTTTTTTTCGAGAAAAATAGTTGAATTAGAATTTCCTTTAATAGAGCTTGTAAAATACCCGAGAGCCATATTTTTAAATATTTTTTCATATTGAATTAAATGCGAAAAGGTTAGATTGTATGTGTGCACTGTGTCCTTTCAGAATTTACTGCACTTTTTATATAAAACATGTTAAATATTTTATAAATCTCCGTGGGCTAATAACTGGCAATTTCAGGAATTTTGAATCAAAGGAAACAACATTTGAATTGAAACCCCTTCACATAACATATTTGAACTGTTTAATGAGAACTATTACCAACAGTTTCAATCACAAAATAAAATATCTCAATATTTAAATTTATTGCCCTAAAATAATTTTGAAGGTGATCGTAGTGGTCAGCGTACTTGACCAAAATAACTTTCGACCCATGTTCGTATACGGATCTAGTATGGTTATTTGGTAAACATAATCTTCAACACTACGGACTCGATATATGAGTATAAATTAGGCAAACTAGCCACTCGGAATAGACATTCCCAAGTATTAGCACCTCAGACTGACAGGACACAAAAACGAGAGAGGCACCGTTGCATGGGACACCCCGCCCTGGCAGCTTTAACTTTGTTCGACTTAAATATTTCGAAAATGGTATTAAGTCACAAGGTTTTTGCATTTTCTCTTTAATTAATAAAGTTTTGAATAATCCGTAATGCAAATAAACAACTTTTCGTTTTCGTAGTCGGGTTTTCATTCAATTTTCGTTAGAAGGGAAGATGTTCCTTAAATAGTTAAGTAGGTAGAGAGAATAAAAGGCTTAGTATTTGCAATTATTGAAAATGGCTGTCAACCATTTCTCTTTCTGGAATTTGGGCATTTAAAAGCTTTTCTCCGACGCCTTATTTTAATTTTTATATAATATTATCAAACTAACTGGTAAAATAAAACAAAAGAATTCTATATTACTTCGATGCATAAATTTATAATTAACGGTATATATTTTTTCCTGTTTAAGTGATAAATTTTCATGTAAATAGGCCATTCGGCAGTTCGTAGCATTTAGTCAATTTCGTAATAGCATCAGAGCTTCGCGATATAGAACCACGGTAAAATGACGAAGCCGACTTCTGAGCTGGGATCCACCGCATACTTACTAATTCTTTGAGGTCTTCGAACAATTGTAAAAAAAATTCCAGCGCGGCTGGGGATTTTTTCATCCCATTCCAACGATAACTTTTCAAGACAATTTTTTCTGCAGCTTGGGACAGAGCTGTTGCGGCCGGCAACAGCATTCAACGTCTCAGTCTGGCTTAACGAAAAGTCTCAGTATCCGGAAGGCTAATTTAGTTCGTTCTTCATTTACAATTTTGCTTTGGATCATACAATAAAATATTTTCACTTACAATAGAGCAGAAGGAAGCAAAAAGAAAACTAAATTTAGCGTGGTTGAAAAAAAATTGTAAATTAAAAACAGTTGTCAAGTGACGAGGTTTTTTTTTATCAAGTGTTACCGTCAGTGCGGTAACTTTGGTCCAAAATCATAGTTTTTTTTCACAAAAAAAGAAAAACTAAACTACAGAAACGATTCAAGCACTTAAAAATCATTCTGCATTCTAAGTATTGTACTTTTAGGAATAATTTCCAAGCATTTTTGTTAAATTTTATAAATGAATAAAAAATTGGTGTTAGTTAAAAAAAAATTAGAACACGGTTAGGATCCGGGCGGGTAAATTTGGTCCAAGCATGAAATACATAAGAAACATACTTTTTAACAACCTTAAAGGCTGTGTTATCGAATTAAATAGTAATATTAAAATGTTTAAACATAAAAATAACAAAGTTCTAAGATACATAGTTACTAAAAATTGTACATAACTTAACATTTACCAGTGTATCGTATAATGACATTACACTATGAATACCAGTATTGACTGTCGCTTAAAAGAAAAATAATTTTCAATTTTAATAAGGGAAAATAACATATTTTGAAGCAAGATTTAAGGGGGAATGGGCGCGCTGGACCGGGGGTCTCCAAAGCAAAGTGCATCAGTGTTAATCCTATGTAGAAAAAAAATATTTTCTCTGCCACATTTCTCCGGCTGTATTGAATATTTTTACAAGCGGATTTTTTATGTGATAAATGTAGATGACTTACAGGTGCCGACCTTAACACTTTTTGAAAGTGGTTCGAATATTTGTTTTTAAATTTTCAATAAATAATTTTACATAAAATATTCGAAGCAATTTCAAAAGAAGTGGGAAGATAGATACCTGAAAGTTATGTACATTTATTATTTTAAAAAACCGTTTGTAAAAATATTCAATACAGCCGGAGAAATGTGGCAGAGAAAATAGTTTTTTCTCCATTTGATGAACACTGAGACACTTTAGTTTGGAGACCCACGGTCCAGCGCGCCCATTCCCACTTAATAACAAATATCTTTATAAAAAGCAAACGATTTTTTTATAAAAGGAAAAAAATAATACATTCGTAATTAGGAATAATATTCATCCTCATAAATAAAAGAATAGTATAGAGTGTTTTATTTAGCTGTTTTCAATATTTTTTTCGGTGTTCCAGACAAAAGTTGGAAGAAATAGATTTTTGTCATTATATGCTCGTAAAAATACATACATCATTTGTAGTATTGTCAATATTAGAACGATAATTTTTTTACATGAAATGGAAGGCGATGTTTCCGCCTTTCCAAAAATGTAAAATAATTTAAAATGGGATCATTTTTTGTGAAGAGGAATTAAGAAACAAATCTTTTTCCTACGCGGGGTGGACCAAAGTTACCCTCCATGGCCAAAGATACCCGCTTCGACGGTACCCTAATCGCAGCCTGATAGCTTACAATCAAGGGATATTTTCAATAAATAATCGTTTAATGCTTTGATGGTACTGCGAAAATTGACTTACGGACAATTTACGGACAATTTTATTCAAAACGGCACCTGGCGCCGAAGGCGCCTAAACCCGTATACATTGAAGATAGTGACATGGATTAATCATGGTTAAAGCAAAAGAAATTCTGAGAAAATGTTCAAAAGTTGTGTAAGTCCGCAAAAAGTCCAAAAGTCAAACAAACACGTGGGGTAATGGCAGCCGAGGAAGAAGTGAGCAGCAGCGGTCGTCAACACTTGGGCGGTCTGATGCAGCAGGGCAGGTGGCAACAGTCGCGGTCTTCGGCTTGGGAGGACAGGGAAGGTCTACACAAACTGATGGTATCGGGTGAACAGGGATCCAAAGATTGATATGTGATGTCTGTTGTGAGCAGGCAGGGGGTAAAAAGCGCTATAATGCAATTTGGTGCTTGCTTTTGATGCAGAAAATGAATATAATTTTTGGGGTGAAATAGCAAGTGGCAAAATCATAAAAAAAGAAAGAGTATCATTCAGCAAAAATTTGTAAAAGCTTCATGGGAAGATGTTTTGGTGTCGATTGGATCTCGGTCTTTAGGGGAGCCACCAAGCTATCTGTGGAGGAAAGCTCTTGGTCTTTTCTTGTTTGCAGGCATGTTTGTATCATAGTCTTGCATTTTTGGGATTTCGGTGTTCGGATGGTCTTCAATAGAAGTGAAAATTTTAAGGGCTAGCTTTTGAGTAAAAGTTTTAAAACTTGGGATGTCTAGTGCAAAACGAATATCTTCATTTCTCATGAACCATCTTGCTTTTGTTATGCATCTTAGCAATTTATTTTCCAGGACTTGTATGTTGTGAAAGTTAGTTTTAGCTGAGAAGCCCCATGCAGGGGCGGCGTAGGCAATGATGGGGCGTAGGTAATATTTGTAGACTAGGATTTTATTGTAGGTTGAGAGTTTACTGTTCCATCCGATGAGATGGTAAAGAGCGTATCTGCATTTAAGGAATTTTTTCTTAATATAATTAATGTGTGTTTTCCAGGTTAGTTTCGAGTCAAACATGACACCGAGATATTTCACGGAGCTTGACCAGGGGATAGCTTGACCGTAGAGGGTGATTTCTTTTGGTTTTTTCTTGCTTTTGGAGAAATAAATGGCCTCGGTTTTATCGATATTTAGTTGAACTTTCCAGGAGATGAGCCAGTTTTCAATTAGGTTTATGTGTTTTTGCAATTTAAATTTGATGTATCCGGGGCCGCCCTTCGCGAGGAGGGCGGTGTCGTCTGCAAAAAGGCTAGTGATGGTTTTCTCAGGCATTTGGGGAATGTCGTTAATAAAAAGAAGGAAACAGAGGGGTCCCAGTTGTGAACCCTGGGGCACTCCCGAGTAGATTTGACGTGTCGTAGAGGTGTGGTCGTTGGCTTGGACAATAAATTGACGGTTGTTTAAGTAAGATATGAGGATGCAGATCAGGTAATCGGGGAATTTGTAGTCGATTAATTTTGAAATAAGTCCGTTAATCCAAACTTTATCGAATGCTTTGCTGATGTCGAGCAGAATGGCACCAACGGGGATTTTATTGTTAAGATTTTCTGAGATAAATTCTGTGACTCGGACAAGCTGATGGGTGGTCGAAAGTTTGGGCATGAAACCGAATTGTTGATGAATAATGGTGTTATTTTCATCGGTGAAATTTCGCATACGTGAAAGAATAGTTGACTCGGCCATTTTGCTTAGAATATTTAGGAGGGAAATTGGGCGATAAGAGTCAGGTTTTGAAGGATCTTTGCCATCTTTGAAGATTGGGATAATTTTGGCGGTTTTCCATTGGGTAGGAAAGTGTCCGTAGGTAAGCATGCTATTGAATACATGGCTAAGCACGAGGAAAATGTTCGTAGGTAGGTTTTTAATCATTTTGTTCGTAATTTTGTCGATCCCGGGGGCTTTACGGGTTTTCAGTTTCTTGGAAAATAGGGTGAGCTCAGAAGTTTTGATGGGTTGAAATAAAATAATTTTATTTCTTCGAAGGAAGTTGTTGACGTTATTGTTGACATATTGTTCAGTGGGTGGGTGGCAGATGGGGTTGTCGGTGAACTGGTTGGCCAAATTGTCAGCAATCGTCTCAGCAATTTCTTCTTGGGTTGTGGCGGTGCATTTGTCTCCATTAGGTCCGGTTCTTTGAAGGGGTGGGATGGGCTTGAATTTTCTCTTGATTTTTGCCGCCGCACCAAATAGACTTCTGTCTGCAGTACCAAGGGATTCGATGTAGGCGGTGTATGATTTTTGAGTGTAGACTTTTATTTCTCTCCGAAGGATGGCGTTCACTCTATTGAACTGTGTCTTATCATTGGGATAACGGGATCTTTGCCAAACTCTTCTGAGATGGTTTCTGCTTGTCATGAGTTTTCTTATGTGTGGTGGGATGAATTGTTTAGGAGCGTTGTTTATAGGTTTAGAAGAGAGTTCATGGGCCTGGGTAATGTAGTTTGTTATTTTCTGGACCGCTGCATCGATGTCATTGTTATTTTGGATAGGGTTTTGGAAAATATTGATCTGTGCAAGTTCTTTTCTATAGTTGTCCCAGTTAGTTGCAGTTCTTCTGTTATTAGGGGTCATAGTGAATTTGAAACTGAAGTGGATGTTCACAGGATTATGATCTGATGAGAGTTCCGAAATAGAGTTAACGTGGTGAGTGTGATTAAAATTTTTAATGATTGCAAAGTCTATGGTGCTACTTCCAAGCGGGGTGATGTGGGTGGGATCTTTTGGGAATGCAATGTGGAGATTATTGTTTTGTACAAGACGGTAAATAGATTTTCCAACTTGGCAGGTATTATTACAGTTCCAATTTTTGTGGTGTGCATTGAAGTCGCCAGTAATAATGATGTTATCTTGAATTTTGGAGATAGTTTGAAGGTCGTGTGCGACATCCTTGGGGTTGGCTCCACAAGGAACGTAGATGGAGACGAGAGACAGAGGTGGATGGGTGGGGATCATCACAGTGATGGCCGAAGCTTCAGCAATCTTGAGAGAGGGAAGAGACGCTGAATGATGAGGATGGTGCTCTTAATTGCAATGGCTGTGCCACGCATTCCTCGTCCATGGATAAGGTCGCCGTCATCACGGTAGATGGAGTAGTTGGGAAGGTAAATGTTGTCATTTTGTTTGAGGTGAGTTTCTTGTAGGAGTAGGATATCAATTGAGTACTTGTTCAGGTAGTTGCGGAGAGTGTAAATTTTGTTCTTGAGTCCGTTGCAGTTAAAGAAGCATAGGTTTAAGTACTGTCTATTTTGGGACATTATTAATGAGTGGGAGGGATGAATTAGTGGAGGCAGTGTAGTTAACGAAAGCTTGAAGCTTGTCTATTGGATTATTGGCTGCTTTCATGGTTGTTAGGAGTTCTTGGATGTTGCCAAGGCCGTTGAAAATAGATGTGAGCTCTTTGATTAATTCCATGATGGGTTGCAGATTTGAAAGTAGTTGGTTAATGTCATCTGGGATGTTGACTGGTGGGAAGTTGGGGATTGTAGCTGCAGCTGCATAGGTGCGGGTCTGGTTGTGGTAGAAGCGGCGTTGGGCAGGGAATCCTTCTGGAGTAGTCTGTTGCTGGGGGAGCCCGATGGCATTGCTTGTAGTCATTCCAACTGTTGCTGCCTCGGCCTGTATTCTCTGAATTCTTTCCGCGTCTCGTTGTTCCTGGGTCTTGGGGAATTTCGGGCATTGGGTGTAGGCGGCCGTGTGTCCGACTTCATTGCAGTTAATGCACTTGGGTGTGATCGATCTTGGGAGCTGGCATGACCTGGTTTCATGTTCGCCCGCACACTTGAGACACCTCGGAGACATAAGGCAATTTCTGGCGGTGTGATTAAACCTATTACATTTGAAGCATTGGATAACTTTTTTCTTGGGTTCATATTTTTCGAAGACGACTGAAAGGAAGAGGCATTTGTCGAGCTTATATATTTCATCGTTTGTATCATTTCTTTCCACTTCAATGATGAATGTTCCCAACAGCTGTCGAGACATACGATTGACCAGTTGGGTAACCTTCATGATGGGATAACCTTGTTCAGTTAATTCTTGCTTAATTTCCTCAGGATCTGCATTGGGTGGCATTCCTTTTAGCACTACTTTGAATGGTCTCTTGGGGTTGGTTGGAGTGATAATATATGCTTTGATATCATTTTCCTCGAGGAATTTCCGAACCTTTCTGTAGTCTTCCGCATTTTTTGGAAAACCTTGATATACTCTCCACTACTCTTGGACGTGATAGGAGCAACTGTATTGATTTGTTTGAGGACGGAATTAAAGTTCGGAAAGGTTTGTATCATGAACGGGGGTGGGG
Organism: Oedothorax gibbosus; assembly: GCA_019343175.1. Taxonomy (NCBI): domain Eukaryota; kingdom Metazoa; phylum Arthropoda; class Arachnida; order Araneae; family Linyphiidae; genus Oedothorax; species Oedothorax gibbosus. The sequence continues at coordinate 26,601,072 of CM033275.1, forward strand.
CCTTTTCTTCAGGAGTTTCCACGTCGAGGGCACTAAACTGGTTATTCAGTTCGATGGCTGAGGATGCGGGTTTGAAGGTTGCCGGTTTAATGAACTTTTTGGGAAGGTAAAGCCATGATTGGTGTTAGCAGAGGAATCAATAGGTGTTTTCTTGTTTTCAGCTTTTCCGTTAGAGCGGGACCTGGATCTATCCCTCTTAAGAGATGCTTTGTGTTGAGAGCAAGAACATTTGACTTTAGCTTTATCGTTAGTAAGATTGTCTATTATATCAAGGTGCGTTTGAATTTTCAACTGCATAATTCTATGATGAGATGTATTTTTAAAGTTGAGGTCATTTTGAAGTTTGTCGAGTAGACTAGCATTCATTAAATTTAGCTCATTTTTATATTGATTAACTTCGTCATCATAATCCTTAAGTAGACATTTCATTAAAGAAATCGGGTTATCAGTTTCCATGCCAAGGTCGTTATCGGATAATATGTCGCGGTGAGAGTCACCGGACTGTGTCATAGTGACACTTACTAAGCAAGCACCAAAAAGAATAAGCACTTACCCAATCAGGAACGCGGGTTTCCGAACAGGCTTCCTGGATGGCTGTGTCGGGGATCAAATTCTTTATCCTAATTTTTCCGAAAATTGACTTAATGACAAGCACTATTTATATAAGAATTTCTCTTAAATAAGTCAACAAAAAAGTTTTCAGAAAAATTCATAAGTTTGTGCATTTGTTTAATATAGATTTTTTCTTATATTTTGCTTTACCAGTAATTTTGTTTTTAAAAATGGTATATCAAAATGAAATATTAAATTAATTGGAATAGTGTTAAATTATTTTGGTTTTAAATGATGAAAATAGTTGTAAACTATTTTCAATTTTAAATAATCCAGTGTCAATACATATTACAATATGTTATGTAGCGAGTATACGTAAGAGAAATTCCTTACCAGAAAACTTACTGTTATCTTATTTAGTTTTTAAAAATGAATTAGATTCGGACGTTCAGATATTTTTATTGTAATGTAATCATAATAAAGTGTTTAGAAGAAAGGGCTGTAGCTCTGCTAAAGGTACGTATGCTAAAAGTACATAACCTCAAAAGCCGAAGTTTATCTATAAGTGAATTATTTTTTTAAAAATACAATTCCAATAGTGGACACACAACATGGTAGTATTTAAAGAGATTGTATTTTGTTTGTGGGCATATCAAACGAGAATTATTAAAGAAATATTATAAAATATCAACGCACGCAGTATATTAGACATTTATTTTTATAGGGTTTCGATACCTCAAAAGTGGCATTTCTCATTTTATTGTACGTAAGGACAAATAATATTCGTCTACATTTCAAAAATAATCAGATAAAATCAGAATACAAAATGATTTATAAGTAATTTGTTTCAATTACTTCATATTCCCGTAAAGTTAAAATGAAACTTCAGAAGCTTAAATTTGTGGACGAAGTTTTTATATTTTAAGCTATTTTAAAATGCTAAGGCTTCATAACTTGTACTTTTTTAAACACAAAATTGTACTTGTCATAAAAGAAAGCTTTACGTTTGTTCATTTTTGACTTTGATTTTTATTTTGTAAACCATGATCAAAGTCGAAAGTTCGATTTTATGGATATTTTGGTGATTTTGATAATAATTTTTGCAAAAATAGTGGGATATAAAATTGAAATGCATATTTCTAGTAGGATATAGATAAAGAACCTCTAATAGATTTTTGATTGCAAAAAATACTGACAAGACGGGAGGGTTACAAATACAGTCAAAAACCGCGAACTCGAAGGGAGAAACATTTCGTGTTAACCGAATTTCATGTTAACCGTAGGATTTTTTTACATTAAGCCCGTGAATAGTTTTAAAAAAATAACATCTAAAAATTATTGTAATTTTATAATGTAATACACATAAAATACATAATGTAATAAAATACATAATTTTCATATTCTGACAGTAAGCTGGGCCCCGTCGCTCAAACGCCGCTCAAATTAAGAGTACTATAAAACTTATAGTCTTCATGTAGCTCTAATGTAACGTTAATTCATTCCGATAAATCATAATTATTATCATTTTAAGGCGTCATGTGTGCCACTAAACATTCTCTCCTGGGTCTGTCTTTGTTATTAGGCATTTTATGAATGGATAGTGCAGACTCATCCGTGAACGGATGGGTGAAAATGTCCTCCAATAATTAGAAAAGTGTATGTGGAACTAGTGCATGTTAACTCTATCGAGCAATGAAGACCTGACGCCGCGTAGGTGTCTTATTTATTAGCTCCGATGATCAATTAAGAATCGTCACTTGACTGTGGTTTTAAATTACGACGCCTGTCGCCAATAGCCCTCGTGTAGTTTTAGTGCGAAGATATTTCAAACTTACCTTACCTCAATTAAGAATTCGTCATGCAAACGCAAAAAACATATATTATGGTTAAATTTGGTTTTAAATTTAAAGAGTATAGATATTTTTTTGTTTATAATACCAGTTAATTTGCTTTTAAAAAGTTAAGATTAAAATTTCAAAGTTAATAATGAAGCGCAATAAGCTATAATCGTTTCATTTAAAAATTTGAAAATGGTTAATGACTATTTTCAATGTAAAATTAAAGAGAAGAAATAGCAGGAGCTCCGATAAACAAACTATATTATTATCATAAAAATGTGCCAAGTAGGAAGTTAAAAATAAAACTATTACGTTTTATAATCAAAGAGAGAGATAATCTAATTTTTTAAAGGGTAAAACATATTTTTTAGAGTTGAAATATTTGAATTAGAATTTTTTAAATCTTCCAAAATACCCAAGAGGCACGTTTTTCAATCAAATTTTTAATGTCAAAATAAACCCCAAAGGAAAAAAATTTATGTGTGTCGTTTAGTTATTGATATTTTTTAGTTATTGACAATTGAAATTTTTGTATTTGGATATTAAAACATATTTTGATCGCAAACCATCAACGATGTAAATATTTTGAATTTTAAATATAAATTTTACCTTGTTGTCACGTTTCCTTATCATTCATCAAATGCAGCACTTTGGAAAAAAAAGTAGAGAATTTTTTTATTTAGGGGGAGGGATAAATAGAAAAGTGCACTTAAAACTAGTGCACGTCAATTCGTGTCTCAAAAAGGTACAATAATTACAAATTCATCCTGAGAAAGGAAAAAGTATTTTAGTGACTTTTATTTGTTTCTGAACAAAAATAAAGAAATTTTCTTTAAATTATAATACCAGTAATGTTTTGCTAAGTGCATATGATATTTAATATAAGTATGAAGGTAGTGTTTATGTTGCCACTTAGAAATTAAAAATGGTGGTCATCTATTTTCAAAGTTAAATTAAGAAAATTAGCAATTCAAAGAGCTCCAGTACGTAAATTATTATACATGTTTTTTTTTAAGTTACAATATTTAAAATAGGAATTTTTTTAAAGCTTCCGAAATATCGAAGAAACGATTTGTTTTTCAAACAGTTTTCACGTCCAATTAAACGTCAAAGGGGAAAAAATGTGTTTCCGGAAGATATTGACTTTTTTTAATATAAATATATTTATATAAGATTTTATAAATCGCAATATGTGAATAACCAAGCAATTTCTGATTATCTTGAATCAAATTCTGAAAACAAAACGTAATTCGTAATACCTGACGTTATTGCACTTTAATGTTCGGAAGTGGCCGAATGGTGTGGGGGTCAGCTCTCCTGGCACAAATGACCTTCGACCCAATTTTTAGTATGGTATGAAAAAACAATTGCATTTATTCTTTATTTTATAAACTTTTGAATAATCCGTAATACAAATAAAAAAAACTTATTTTCGCAGTCGCGTTTTCATTCAATTTTCGTTATACATAAAGATATTCCTTAAATGTTTACGATTTGTAAATTATTGAAAATGGCTGCCAACCATTTCTCTTTTTTAAATTCTGCATTTAAAAATATATTCTCAGAAATTTTGTTTTTTAAATTTTATGTAAATATTTTAAAAACCAACTAACTGGTAAAATAACACAAAAGAATTCTATATTATTTCGATGCATAAACTTATAATTAGCGGTATGTTTTTTTTTCCCTGTTTAAGTGATAAATTTTCATGTAAATAGGCCATTCGCTTTAGCTTTGAAATCACAACTTTGACAAAAGAATTACATTGCCATGTTATCCCATTTTCACCAGGTATTTGAATCATCATAACATCCATTTGAAACAAAATTGAAAAGAAAATAACATCCGGTTATTTAATTATTAATTGATAACGTTTTAAAATAGTGTCGCCATCGGCTGTATATTTTTGGCATTTAAAAACTTCAAAAATATATTATTAAATAAATAGATAACATTTTCGTTTCATTTCAATGTTATGTTGATTCCCATACCTGGGGAAAAAGGGCTAACTTGGCAAAGCAATACTTCTGCAGAAGTTGTGATTCCAAAACTAATGCATTAACTCTATAACTCTATGGGACCGACAATCCCTCTTAAATATAAAAAATACGAACATATTTACGAACATTTATAAAATGACCATGTAACAGAACAATAATTAATTTAAAAAAGTTTTTTTTTATGAAAAAGAACAAGTTACATATTTTTTTTTTAATATTTTCTCAAGGATTTTTTTAAAAGGAAAAATCAAATAGAATACACCGGTCAAAAATTTGATTGGCAATTTCTTTTTGTCAAGTAAAATAATTTTGGCAAGTATTTAAACATGATCTTTTGGAGTTAAAATTGTGAAAAAAACATACAAAAAAATCTAATTTATATAATTTGTCACGTCAAATTACACGCGAAAGGAAGTTTTTTTTATGTGGGGCCTTTCAGGATATATTGCCTTTTTATCAAATTATATTTATATATAATATTTAATTGCATTAAACAAATAACCGGAATTTTTTTTAAAGAATTTTGAATCTATAACGATAAATTGAAACTCTGGTCTTAACTTATGAGACTTGTTTGGGGCTGGGGAGCCCAGTCGGTTAGACACTCGCCTAGCATGCGAAAGGTCGACGATAATTCAAACCTAACTTAACCTATGAGACTTGTTTATTAAAACCAAATATTACCAATGGTTTCAGTCGCGATAAACGGAGATTTATCCAAGTTTGTATAAGGGTCGAGTAATGTAATTAGTGCACTATTAATTTTCAAGTGAAACTGCATAGAACTCGAAATTGCAGTCTCTCTAAGGCGACTCGTTTCTTAAATAAATTTTCAAAACCAAAAATATACATCCTCACATTTTTTTTCTATTTAGGTTAATACACTCAGAAACGAAATTTTATCCCATTTACAATAAAGGGGCGTCCATAAATTACGTGGCGTGTTTAGGGGGGGGGGGGGAGCCACATCTCTCGTTAGGGGGAGGAGGGGTCTCGTCAAAAATCACATAATTTTTTTTCCATCGAAAAATCAACGTAAAATTGCGAGAGGAAAAAGCAGTTAAGTTATAGTAAATTTATTTCTGGACTTAAATTTGCAAAATCTTACATAATAATATTCATCGTGGCTTTTCGAACCATTCTTTAAAATGTTAGGAAAAAAACGGTTCATACTTTCATATTATTACAGCTGGCATTCGTTTCTTTTCTTTGTTTTAATTTAGATCAAAGTACACGTGTTCAAAGTATTTTCACACTTCACAAAGAAAAAGCAGCCACCATGTGCATCGTATGAGATTTTTAGGTACTTTCTCGCCATTATCAAATGATGCAGCGACTGTTTAGACTATCCAAGTTTGGGGTTGGACCTCAATTAGTATGTGTTTTGAAGTTTTCCGGGATTCAAACGTCCAAATAAAATTTTAAAATAAAAATACGAATTTCGTATGATGTCACTTGAGATTACGGGGAGTGGGGAGAGGAATAATCCAAATATCATGGGGCTGGGGAGCCCAGTCGGTTAGGCATTCGCTTTGCATGCGGAAGGTCCCAGCGGGTCCGGGCATCGCAAAAATAACTGCCGACCTATAAACGTCCCGTGCAGCCAAAAATGTCCGACGAATAATACCCCGTGTAGAGGGAGTGCACGTTGAATATGCTCCAAAGTCCCAATGCTGCGTACGATGTCGCCCTTAACGGTTGCGTTGGGTGCCTACCAAGGTATCGGCTCGTCACCTGACTGTGGTTCTAAATTACGACGCCCGTCGCCAATAGCCCTCGTGTAGCTCTAGTGCGACGATAATTCAAACTAACCAAACCAAACATCATGAAATATCACCATGGGAGGAGGGGGTAAAAAAAATATCAAATTTGCATCATGTATTTTATAGTCGCCCCCTAACCCCTTTTGGAATTCCGAAAATTTCGGTAACACTTACATTTTGTTATCCCTGTTGTTATGCAACACGTTCATGAAAATCCTCAACTCAAAATTTCTAGATCATTAAAGGGGAAACTAGATTTGTATTTTCATATTTTTATGCGACTAGAGGGTTTCTATATATGGATTAGAAAGTAACTGTAGATAGTCCAACTCCCCATACCTTGACCATGCATTGCCTACATAGTATGATGCAAAGTTAAAGTGTAAAATTGGTCTGAAATTCTCATAACAACAATTTTTTCGGTGTGTTTACAATCAGGATTATTTTTTCAGTCATATTTGAATTACTTCGATACATAATTTAATTTGGTATATATAAAACAGATTTAGAAGAATTCAACGGAATATTTTGATTTATTCAAGACCATATTTTGCCATTCGATTTTGATTTATTGGCGCTTTAGAAAACGACTCATAACCAAACTTATTGAATCTTTCAATTCCATTTCCGATTTAGGCTTTTCCTTTGAACTCTGACATATTACAGTCCCCAGTATGATTTATTCCTATTTAAATGCTGCTGGGGGTGGAAAAATCTCAAATTCTGAATTCCCACTTAATTCAACCGAAATAGAAATCGTTTTGTATTGTAGAACAATTGAATTTTTATGATTGTTTTGATAAATGGGGTTTTAACAAGTTGCGAATAAAATGTATTATCTTTCATAAATAATTTAATTTTCGTATGTTGGTTTATAGAGTATAAAAGTTTCAGATGATGTAACTTTTATGTTTTCATTTTTGAACGTCCTGCGATTTCATTGATGGTTTCGATTTCTCTCTCACACTGAGCGGGGTTTTTTCGTCTGCTCTTTTGCTATTTTAGAGTTCTTTACGTGCAACTTGTTATTATTCCTTTTATTTATTAAACTTAATCGATTTCAATTCGATAAAATTTCAAGAATGAAAAGCGTTACTTAAACGTCAATGCTGTTGGAAATCTTCGGTTTAGTTGATATTTTGTCTTATGCAAAGAAACTAAACAAAATTGTAGGAAAGCAATTTAACGTGATTCACGAACAGAGAAAAGTTTAATCCAACCGAAAGAAAAAAATTCTACAAACCTCCGTTTTAGTAAGTTAATTTTCTAATGTTGTACAGAAAATATTCTATTGTTCAAAACGAATATCATTCCAGAAGGACTAAAATTGAAAACAATGCCGCTGGAGCTGTTGCCACTCACGACGTGAAACATGCCCATTGAAAATAATATATTTACAAATCTATTTTCAATCAGTGAATTGAACAGTGGCATTGAAATTGAATAGTCCGCTTGAATGTCTTACTGAGAAACTCGTTCAAAAAAGGGAAGTTTTTTCATGTTTGTATTTGAATTAGAGACAGTTACGTCTTACCGTGGACAGATTTAAAGTGAAATTTCTGTAAATTTAGAGGCAACGGATCTACATATTCAGCGATCAAGTCAGTATTAACTCTACAGGCTAACTCTCAGTATCCGAAAGGCTAATTTAACCGGTTTCTCACAAACATTTTTGCTTTTGATCGCATCATGTAACAAAATATTTTCATTTACAATGGAGCAAAAGGAAGTAAAAAGAAAACTGAATTTAGAGTGGTTGAAAAAATTCTAAATTTTAAACAGATGTCAAGTGACGAGGCTGTCTTTCAACTGTTTCCCCCATCGCAACCTCATAAATACATCTTACGCTCAAGGTTCAGATATTTTCAATAACTAAACGTTTAATGCTCTGATGCTACTGCAAAAATTTACTAAATGTCAAGCACTATTTATGTAAGAATTTCTCTTAAATAAGTCAACAAATAGGTTTTAGCAGAATGCATAAGTTTGTGCATTTGAATAGATTTTTTATTAGGTTTCCTTTTACCAATAATTTTGTTTTAAAAATGGTATATGAAAGTTAAAAGATTTCAATTTTGAATTACATTATCCCTATGATCTACACTTTGTATTTTAAATAATGGAAATAGTTGTAAACTATTTTCAATTTTAAATAATCCAATGCCAATCCATTTACAATCTAAAGAGCCACGTTATGTAGCGATTACACGTAAGAGAAATTCCTTTTAAAGAAAACTTACGTATTATCTGATTTAGTTTTATAAAAAAATTAATTAGATTCGGTCTTTAAACTATTTTTTATTGTAATGTAATAATTATAAAGTGTTTAGAAGAAAGGGGCTAAAACTCTGCCAAAAGTACATATCCTCGAAATCCGAAGTTTAACTAGAAAGAGAAGCTTTTTTTAAAGACAAGGCCAATAGTGGACATACAACATGAATGCATTTGCTGAATTTGTAATTTGTGTGTGAAAGGATTCAATCCCGCTGCTATACACCTTGGGAACTGTTTCACGGTTCGACATTACGTCAAATAAGAATTATTAAAGAGATAACTTAATATTATAAAAATAACTACGCGACCAGTATATTAGATATTTATTTTTACAGGGGTTCGATATACCTCAAAAATGGCATTTCTCATTTTATTGTACTATGGAAAAATAATATTTGTTTTTAATTCACATGATACCAAATTTTAAAAAAATACTAATATCAAAGGAGTTGTTAGTAATTTTTGTTTCAATTACTTGATGTATCCAAAAGGTTTAAAATGAAACTATTGAAACTTATGTCTTCGGACAAGGTTTTCATATTTTAAGCTATTTTAAAATGCTTCACTTTAATGCCGGATACACAAATTCTTGTGGATTTGTGAAAGTTCCGGCACCTTCATTTACTCTATCAACATCCTTCAAATTCACTCTGTCTCTTTTGGCAATTTTTGTGTTTTAGTAGCCATTGTGTTTTAGAATATGTTTTTAATTATAATTTAAATACTTCAACTCTCTTATTTCTCGTTTCCAATTGGCCTGAATTCGGAACTCTTGGTTATGAAACATCATGCTAAAAAGATATCACAATTAAAATTCCAAAAGAGTGAAATAATTTTATTATTATAAAAATTTAATTCAGGTTTCTACTTTTATTTTACACTAGCAAATAAATTGATCCAAGTATATGTACAATTATAATCCATTATACATTATAGGATAATAATCTTATGTTATTATTCCCGCTCGTTATAAAGTATAAAAAATACTGTTACTTATATTACCTTAAAAATTCAAAATAAAAACATACGGTATAAAATGTATGCATAATAGTTATCGTAATTTCCCTCATAAACATCTAAAACCTTTTAGCTCGTTTAGCGCCTGTTTGGTAAGAATTTGTCGAGAACAGAGATAGCTAGAACCACACTTATTATACAGCTCTAGCACGACGACCTTCGAACAATCACCTAACATTAAAAATTTAAAAAAAAAAATGGCTCATTTGGCGCGTTTAGGTAAGAATTTGGCGAGTTCGGCAACGTATTTGGCGAAATCATGAAAACGTTAAACCCTAATATGCAGCTCTAGTACATTAGGCTTTGCACATCCGTCATAGTTATAATTCACGAAAAAAGCTTAAATATGCATATTTGCAAACAACAGAACCATCCATGAAAAAATCATTACCTAAACCCATAATAAAATCCTAGAATGGAGACTAAACGGAATTACGTCCCTTGAAACATGTCAATTATTTTTTAAATAAGGAATTTAGTTTCTGAAGGTATTGATAACAGAATAAATAAACATTTTTAATTTTAATTATTTTCCTAAAAGTTTAAATTAATTTTTTCTGCCGAATGGCATCACGAAAGGTAAAAAATGATCGGATTTGGGCAAAAGTGGTGTATTTTTTTCAGAATATTCGAATTCTTTCTAAAAATATAACATTTTGAGCTCTGAAAACTCAAAATCTGTAATTTATGTATGAACTTTACATTTGTGTGAAGTTACGAGTCAAACAAATATCAAGTTTATGAGTCTATAAGAGACATACACACAAAACTTCAATTTTGTTATTATAGATTGAAAACAGTTAACTCCCATTTTCACTTTTTAAATCAAAAGACTGATGCAGACGTTAACTTGTATCTTGTATCGTACTTGAACATCAGTTTTGACCCGAGGGCCTCGCAAAGATGTTAACTCCGGAGATCGGAGATCGAAATAAGGATTCGTAGTCTCGACGCGGAGCGTCCTTACTACACGTCGAAGTAGTCCCTAAAAGGGGCGAAACGATTCACTGGGATAAAAAGTGGTCAGTAGACCGGTATAAACATAGATGTGGGGGGGGGGGGGTCCTAGAACCCTAGCAGAACGCTGGTGGAAAAGATCCTACCTCTACCACAATGGGTTGTGGTGGACCGTCCGGGGACGTTTGAAGGCTTGATCAATGAATTGATCATAATTGATGATTTGAGCTATGTTGTCATGCTCGGATGCTTCCATTGCATTAAAATACTTATGGGAGGCTGAGAGGATGGCTGAGTCGATAGATTCGATTCCCAAGTCATTGTGGATGATTGTATTTCTGACGAACCAAGGGGCGTTTGTGAGATTCCTCAGGGTCTTGTTCTGAAAGGTTTGGATCTTTTGTCTATGGCATTTTTTAGCTGTTGCCTAGACTGGGGACGCGTACAATAGTACTGGTTTGATCATACTTTTGTAGAGCAAGACTTTGTTGCGTAGGGACATATTGGAGTTTCTGCCAATTATTGGACCTAGGCTAATGGCTGCTCCTGTCGCCTTAGCGATATGGCTTGTTTAATATGTTCTCTAAAGCTCAGTCTGCTGTCGAGATGGACTCCGAGATACTTGGTGTGGGGCTGGTTTTGAATTTCTGAGTTAAAAATCTCAAGGTTGGTGTCATAGTGAGTTTTAACTTTGTGGTTGCGGAAAAGAACCGATACACTTTTCTGTCCGTTGATTTTAACTCGCCAGTCCTCACACCAAGTCTCGACTGAGTAAAGCGCGTTTTGTAGTTTCTCAAAGGCAATATTGCCTCTTTTTGACTTGGCCAGAATTGCAGTATCATCTGCAAATTGAGCAGTTATGGTGTTGGTTTTGGCCGGAAAATCATTTATGTACAGATTGAAGAGGCTGGGCGAGAGGGAGCTACCCTGAGGTACTCCTGCTTTTATAGCCTTCGTCTCTGACATTGTATTGTTTATCCTAACCTGGAAGCTCCTGTTAGTGAGGAAAGAGTAAATCATATGTATGAGGGGCTTCGGGAGGTTGACTTGAATTAGTTTCATAATAAGGCCTTCGTGCCATAAGCTGTCGAAGGCCTTTTCAATGTCTAGGAAGACAGCACCAACGTGTTCTTTATTGTTAAAAGCGTTGCTTATGTACTCGACAATTCTGTGGACTTGATGTATGGTGGAATGCCCTTGTCTGAACCCATATTGGTTGGGGTTGACAGTTCTGTTTGTTTGGGTGAAGTTGTTTAGTCTCGATAGGATAATTCTTTCGAAGACTTTGGCCAAGGTGGGGAGTAAACTAATAGGTCTGTAACTAGTTGGTAGGAGGGGGCTTTTCCCCTGCTTCCTAAAAAGGATGACAATTGCTTTTTTCCATTTAGCAGGGAAGTAATGTTTCCTTATGCACGCATTGAAAATGTTTGTGATAAGTACTATGGATTTAGGGGCTAGATATTTGAGGGCTTTGTTCGAGATGAGGTCGTGCCCAGAAGCTTTCTTAGGGTCAAGTTTGAGAGATGTTAACTCCATTTCTTAATTTATGATATATATTTCTCTAAAATAAATTTACTGGTGATATCGAACAAGAAAATAATTTATATTTTAATACAGAAAAGAATACCCGCTATAACCTGTTCTTTCTTAATTTTAGCTTCCCCACTACGTTTAAACCGTAAAAAGTGCAAGGTATTATAATCGTTCAATCCGTCCGTCTGTCTGTCCGTCTGGCACCCTTGTTCATAGCCCAAACTGAAAATGCTATAGGCAAGTGTGATAAATTAAAAAATTCAGCGCATCGAAATTAGAAGCATTGAAAATCTCAGAAAAAAATTCGAATTCGAATTTCTTCAATTATTTAAAAAACTGCAAAATGTAATGCTCATTTAAAAGCATAAGAAGCCATTTTTATTAGAATGGAAATATTTCTTATGACGTCACACTATCTATAACTGCGCTGTGATTGGTTGTTTCGTTTCCTTTGAAAAAGTATTAAAACAGCTCATTGGTTTAAAAAAGGTCACGCGCTCTGAACTGCGCTGTCATTGGTTGTTTGTTTTTCTTTGACAAATTGTTGAAACCAAAGACATAAAATAGAATGGACTGCGCATTGGCAAACCTAAAGCGATCCCCTCATGGTCACGTGCTGGGGTAAGATTTTACCCCAGCACGTGATCGCGAAGAGTTGGCAAGTTTTTCCACAACGACTTGAACATATGAGGCCGACAATCTAGTGGTATGAAAAATAAGTTGGGAAAGGAACAAAGATGAATTGCTATTTCGGTGAAAAAGATTGTTAGTTTTAGCAACTTATAGCAGCTGTTTTAATTAAAAAAGCTAATCATTTTTTATAGCTATGTTATCGTGGATCTGATCAATGCATGTGGCGCTGATGGCTAATTCGAATTTTTACACAATATTTTTATCAAGAAAATAATCCCTGACCTTTAAAAGACCTTATAGAATAATTTACTCTAATCAAAGTATAGGCTTTTAGGAATAAATTACTATAAATATACCAATCTAAACAATCTTACCTGTAATGTATCACAGATCTTTTTTAATTTATGTTTACATTTTATAAACTGCACAAAAATTAAGCATCTAACAGAGATATAACGAGTTTAAGCAAATATTTCTAATTAAACACAACAGCAAACCCACGTGACTTGGACACTTGATGTGAGTCACGATTGCGGTTTGCCAGGCTAGATTTATCTGATTTTCAGGTCTGGCGATAATTGGCATAGTTCTAACGAAACAGTAACGATAAGTTGCCATATGTTGCAACCTTTCTCCTCTTGGCGATTTTCATTTTTGGTACGCTTTTAAAAGCTGCTTGACTATTGAATGAGCAGTCCATTCTATTCATGTCTGTGGTTGAAACAAGCCCATTAAATTACTATTGCCATTTGGATCTTGTAGGCTCATCCGTGAACGGATGGGGGGGGGGGGGGATCCCCTCTAATAAATATAGAAGTGTATATGGAACTAGAGCATGTTAACTCTATCGTGATATGAAGACCTGACGTCACGTAAATGTCTCTAAAAGGTTCAATAGTTAAGAATTCGTCATGCAAACGTAAAAAATATTTCATATATTTGTTTCTGAATTTTATTCATAAAATGCCAGTAAATTTATTTTTAAAATGATTATATTAAATTTTATTTTTAAAAAGTAAAAGCCTACCTCGGCTGTTGTGGCATTTAATAATTTAAAACGATTATTAACGGGAAGTTTAATGCTAAGTAAAAGAGAAGCAGTACAAGAAGCTCTGATACGTAAACTAGTATGCCATAGTAATAATAAAACCGTACCAAGTAAGAAGCAACACTAAAATTACTTCAAGCTTGAATTCATTATTATAATCCCGATTTGCTTAAGAATTCGTCATGCAAACGTAAAAAATATTTCATGTATTTGTTTCTGAATTTTATTCATAAAATGCCAGTAAATTTATTTTTAAAATGATTATATTAAATTTTATTTTTAAAAAGTAAAAGCCGACCTCGGCTGTTGTGGCATTTAATAATTTAAAACGATTATTATCGGGAAGTTTAATGCTAAGTAAAAGAGAAGCAGTACAAGAAGCTCTGATACGTAAACTAGTATGCCATAGTAATAATAAAACCGTACCAAGTAAGAAGCAAATTTTACAAAAGTATTAAAAAAATTATTTTGGCTACAATACCAGTATGTTTGATTTCTAAAGGGGTATATGAAAATTTAAAAATAATTAGATCGGTGGTTCTATCTAAGGATGATGCAATTAAAAATTGAAAATGGTAGACAACTGTTTTTAATGCGAAATAAAAAAATAAAGGCCACACAAGGAGCTCCGGTACGAAAACTGGTACACTATTATTATAACATAAATATAACAAACAGAAATTAATTTGTTTCAATCTTGAAAAACCTGTTATGGCACCTATTTATACCGTTGTTTTTAATAAAAGATAACATAAGTTTGGCGACGGTGGAAACATGTTTCCTTGAGTAATTAGTTGATTATCACTCTAGCTACACAGGATTTTTGTTTCCGCGTAATATGTGATAGGAATATCATTATCGAATCCTTAGTAGTACGACCGCCTGGGCCGTTTTAGTAGTGAAAGGGATATACAAAAGAGATACGTTTTTTAATGTAATTTTTCATAGCAAATTAACAAGAAATGAATATTTTTTTAAATGTGTCCTTTGTAAGATATTACCTTTTTGTAAACAAAAATAACCGGCAATTTCCTAGAATTTTAAATCAATTTCTAAAATTTCAATTAATAAGTTCTTCTAATCATTGTTATAGTGACGACTATTTATAAATAATGCTTAATAATCCTATGAGGTTCAAATTGTTAGATGGGAAAGTACGAGAGTTATTTTTATAGAAGTTCCGTTTTGAGATAGAACAATAATCTTGATTAAACTCAACTACTTTTTGTATAAATTTTATATACACTTGAAAGCCTTTGCTTCAATATAATATATATTTCAGAAAAAATGTCCTGTATTTTGTGGCATTTTATGTACAGTAAGACCTTTTTTTTAGTATATACTTTTCAGAGAAGTCTTCTGCCACATTTGCTAACCTTTGATGCAATGCTGTCGTTTAATTATCGGTTAAAAAAAATTGGAGCCACCGCGAACACCACTTTCTAGAAAAGTGTCTATGGACCTAGTGCATGTTAATTCTATAGTGATCTGTACCTGACACCGCATAGATGTATCTATAAGGTTTGTTTTGGTCAGCACAAATACCCAATACTATCCCCCGTGACCGAGTAATTACTTTGTCGCAGACGGTTCAGTATTGGGCTAGCACGCAAGAGGTTTCTGGATCAAAACCGGGTTGGTCCGTAACTAACATGTTCAATTTTCACTTAAGAATTCGTCACCCAAACGTAAAAAAAAATATTGTGGTGATATTTATTTGTTTCAGAATTTGAAAGGAAAATAAATTTTCTTTTGTTTATTATACCAGTAAGTTTATTTTACAAAAGTATTTATATGTTAAATTTTAAAATGAAAGGACTACGGAAAAAATGGTGTCATCATATTAAAACTGAAAATGGAAGTCAACTATTTTCAATGTTAAATAAGAGAGAAGCAATTTACTGAGTTAAGATATTTATATTAGATTTTTTTAATCTTCTAAAACACCAAAGGGGCGCGTTTTTAAAAAAAAAAGTTAAACGCCAAAGTAAGAACCGTTTTGTGTGTCCTTTCGAAGGTATTGTCTTTTTTATATAAATATTTATATATATTTCTATAAATCGCAATAGAATTGCTACACAATCTATAATAATAAAAGAAAGTCTGTCTGTGGATCATGAAAGAGCTACTTATACTACCCAGAAAAATTTGAAATTTTTAATATAGATACCCTTTAATACCCACGTGTGCACCTGAGGCTTATTTTTTTCATATTTAATAATTATTTTTTAATTAATATTTTCAGAACATACGTCATCCATCTAAGAGTGAAGGGCCATAACAAGGCCTGGAAACACATGGGCCGGGCCAAAACAGGGGATTGACGTCATCCGTCAATAAACGTGAAAATCTAGTCTTCAATGTTAAAAGCAGCCCTTATATAAAATTGAATTTTCGGCGTTGCGTAGATGAAAAATCTATACTAAAATCAAGTATATAAAAAATATGTAGTAAAATAACGCAAAAACATAAGGATTATATAAAAATAGAAGAAATCATCTAAATAAAACTGTAAAAAATAATTTACCTTGTACAAAATCGGATAGGAAAAAAAGAGAAAAGTTTATAAAAATCTTAATGATTATCCTCCTGAAACGCCAGCGAACTCCTACACTAATAATTTTCGTCATACATAAAAATATGTTTTACAAGTAAATAACGTCTGTTGTAGCAATAAACATAATCAATTTTATTGCAAAAGGGAAACGAAAAATACATATATTCGTTAGTATTGCTGTTTTTAATGTTTAACTTTTGTTTATCAACTAACTGCCAATATGCCCGGCAATAGAGTATTAACAGAGGTAGTGTTCTATAGTAATTTTAAAATAGCGTATTTATATTTTTTGTCCCCCATAGTAGCGTGTCGTTCGTGACGGACGCTAAGATTGAGCTATTAAGAAAATCCAGGCTTGCTTCTACTTATTTCAGTAAGACTTTATCGATTGATCTAGCATTCGTTGTCACTTGACCATGACTCTAAATGATAAGGTCCTTTGCCAAATAGGCCTCGTGTAGCTCTAGTGTGACGTTAATTTGAACGAAACCAAACAAAATGATCTCAAATTCAATGAATTCTTAAAACTGTTTAGGAGATTATCTTTGTAACAGTTTCACTTTGAAACGTGCCAGAAAGAATGCGATAATGCGCTCTTCGATTGAATTTATATAATTTCTGAAACGTAAATATTAAAAATATTTTTCTGTTTTTTATTACCAGTAAGTTTAGTTTTAAAGCAAGTATAAGCAAATTTAAAAACTTTTTTCCATATAATATGTTAGTCCTAAATACATATAAAAATGAAAATGGTTTTGAACTATTTTCAATAAAAAGTAAAAGAGCAGCTATGTAAGAAACCGGGTTATGCGAACAAGTAAATTATTATTAGGATTCAAATATACCAAAAAAGAAGCTAATAATACAATTATTTCTAAATTGACTATCAACTTTTTTCAATGATAGATAAAAGAGAAAGCAATCCGAGTTGCGTTGCGTGGACCAGTAAACTACCTACATTAATTTTAAATAAGTAAAAATAAAATCATTTTAATCTTTTAAATAGTTATTGCACACATTTATAAGCGGAAACTTTTTTTTCGAGAAAAATAGTTGAATTAGAATTTCCTTTAATAGAGCTTGTAAAATACCCGAGAGGCATGTTTTTAAATATATTATTTTTTCATATTGCATTAAATGCGAAAAGGTTAGCTTGTATGTGTGCACTGCGTCCTATCAGAATATACTTCAGTTTTTATATAAAACATTTGACATATTTCATAAATCTCCGTGGGCTAATAACTGGCAATTTCAGGAATTTTGAATCAAAGGTTTAACATTTGAATTGAAACCCCTTCATTACCCATATTTGAACTGTTTAATAAGAACTATTACCAACAGTTTCAATCACAAAATAAAATATCTCAATATTTAAATTTATTGCCCTAAAATAATTTTGAAGGTGATCGTAGTGGTCAGTGTATTTGACAAAAATGACTTTCGACCCATGTTCGTATACGGTTCTAGTATGGTTATTTGGTAAACATAATCTTCAACACTACGGACTCGATACATGAGTATAAATTAGGCAAACTGGATCAAACTAGCCACTCGGAATAGACACTCCCAAGTACTAGCACCACAGACTGACAGGACACAAAAACGAGAGAGGCATCGTTGCATGGGACACCCCGCTCTGGCAGCTTTAACTTGTTCGCCTTAAATATTTCGAAAATGGTATTAAGTCAAAAGGGGGTTTGGCATTTTCTCTTTATTTAATAAACTTTTGAATAATTCGTAATGCAAATAAACAACTTTTAGTTTTCGTAGTCGGGTTTTCATTCAATTTTCGTTAGACGGGAAGATGTTTCTTAAATGGTTAGTATTTGCAACTATTGAAAATGGCTGTTAACCGTTTCTCTTTTTGGAATTTGAGCGTGTTTAAAAGCTTTTCTCTTACGCCTTATTTTAATTTTTATATAATATTATCAAACTAACTGGTAAAATAAAACAAAAGAATTCTATATTATTTCGAGGCATAAATTTATAATTAACGGTATATTTTTTTTCCTGTTTAAGTGATAAATTTTCATGTAAATAGGCCATTCGGCAGTTCGTAGCATGTAGTCAATTTCGTAATAGGATCAGAGCTTCGCGATATAGAACCACGGTAAAATGACGAAGTCGACTGCTGAGCTGGGATCCACCGCATACTTACTAATTCTTTGAGGTCTTTGAACAATTGTAAAAAAAAATTATAATGTGGCTGGGGATTTTTTCATCCCCATTCTAACGATAACTTCCATTTTTTTCTGCAGCTTGAGCTTGAAAGAGAGCTTTTGCGGCCGGCAATAGCTCTAATCATTCAGCGTCTCAGTATCCGGAAGACTATTTTAATTCGTTTCTCATTTACAATTTTGCTTTGGTCGCATCATACAATAAAATATTTTCACCTGCAATGGAGCAGAAGGAAACAAAAAGAAAACTGAATGGCTGTTTTTCAACTACTACCCCCATCGCAACCTCATAGACACATCATACATTCAAGGTTAAGATCTTTTCTATAACTAAACGTTTAATGCTCTGATGTTACTGCAAAAATTAACTGAATGCCAAGTAGTATTTATGTAAGAATTTCTCGTAAATTAATCAACAAAAAAGTTTTAGCAGAATTCTTGTTTGTGCATTTGATTATTATAGTTTTATTATGTTATGTAATACCAGTAATTTTATTTTTAAAAAATGTATATGAAAATTAAAGGATTTTCATCGAAGTTTAAGATTTTAACTTTTTATATTTTAAAAGATGAAAATAGTCAAACTGTTTTCAATTTTAAATAATCCATCCAAAGTCAATCCATATTACAATCTAAAGAGCCATATTATGTAGTGAATGTACGTCAGAGAAATTCCTTAACAGAAACTTGCGTATTACTTGATTTAGTTGTATAAAATTGAATTAGATTCAGACGTTCAACTATTTTTATTGTAATGTAATCATTATAAAGTGTTTAGAAGAAAGGGGCTGAAACTCTGTCAAAAGTACATAACTTCAAAAGCCGAAGTTTAACTAGAAAGTGAAGCTTTTTAAAATACAAGGCCAAGAGCAGACACACAACAGGGTGGCGCAAATAGAAGTAGCCTGGCTTAGAAGTAGGGATAAGACAGGAAATGGTGCCAAGTCATAAACCAATGCAAAAACAGGTTTGCCATGTGAAGCTATTGATCGCTGCAATATTAAGCCCAAACAGACGCCAGAGTCCATGTGCTGCTCTAGTCTAGTAACAACCAAAAACTGGTTTCCCAAGTGAATCCATTGAACGCTTGAATAATTTATGAATTCGACTAGGAGGCTTTCAGGCGGCTTCAATAGTTTTTCCCGCCAAGCATCTCCCTGCATTCGTAGCTTCATATCGGAGCCACTTTTATTTGCGCCACCCTGTAGTATTTGTTCAGTTAGTAATTTGTCTGTGAAAGGATTCAATCCCGCTCCTATACACCTTGGGAACTGTTCCACGGTTCGACATTACGTCAAATGAGAATTTTTAAAGAGATAACTTAATATTATAAAACATCAACGCAGCCAGTATATTAGATATTTATTTTTATAGGGGTTCGTTACCCCATAAAACGTTCGTTACCCCTATGGACAAATAATATTAGTTTTTAATTAACTTAAACCAGATTTTAAAAAAATATTATTACCAAAGGAATTGTTAGTAATTTGTTTCAATTACTTGATATACCGTCAGTGCGGGTAACTTTGGCCAAAATCATGGGGTTTTTTTACAAAAGAAGAAAAATTAAACTACAAAACCGATTTAAACACTTTAAAATCACTATGCATTTTAAGTATTGTACTTTTAGTAATAATTTGCAGGCATTTCTGTTACATTTTATAAGTTAAAAAAAAATGGTACTAGTTTTAAAAATTAGGATACGATTCGAGTCCAGGAGGGTAACTTTAGCCACAAGCACGAAATACTCACCAAACGTACCATTTACT
This sequence comes from Oedothorax gibbosus, assembly GCA_019343175.1. Classification (NCBI taxonomy): domain Eukaryota; kingdom Metazoa; phylum Arthropoda; class Arachnida; order Araneae; family Linyphiidae; genus Oedothorax; species Oedothorax gibbosus. Next base: position 26,621,190 of record CM033275.1, read on the forward strand.
GCTTTTTGGGCTGTCTAATAGATTTAAATTACAATAATAAAACTACTTTTCATTAGAATTATTAGTTTTTAAAGTTTATTAGGTGATTTCAGGATAAATACAAGAAAATTTCTTATTTGTTTCAGTTTATGCTGCATCGCCCAATGATTTAGCCGCAATACTTTAGAACACTTTTAGCTGACATTTTTAAAAATTAGTTTACAAGTCTAATAAGAAAATCAACTAATGTATTTTTGAAAACCAGATTTAATAATAATTATTTTCATAATCAAAACGCAAACGATATTATAATGAAAAGAAAATAACATATTAGTAATTTGGAATTCTAAAAAGTTTACATTTCTAGCGTTAGCAATTTTAAATGTCATTATATATTATGCTTAAAAACTGTTTTAAGAAGACATAATAATATATAATATCCATAAGAATAAGATTAAAATGTATTATTTAAAATTAAGTTAAAAAGAATCTCGCTTTTCGCTCATTTTTTTTAAAGTGTAATATAGCAGAAGGAAATCATTGTAGCTATACCCAAAGTTAGCCGCATTTGTGGTCAAAAGTTTCCCGGTGACCAACAATTAAATACAGATTTCGAAATATTCAACGTAGAATAAAATAAATGGTGGGATATTATTCCCAATAGATTAAAGAATCGCATAGAGTATTTACTTGCTCAATTTTCAATAATTTTCGAACAATTCTAAATGAAAGTTTACTGAAGTAGTTTTTTGTTCTTCAATGCTTGCAGAAATAAAACACACTTTTTTGGTGTTGCCAAAACTAAAATAGAAAAAAATCTTATATTAAATTAAAGCCAATGTTGCCACCTTACTAAAAATGCTAACTAATTTAAAGTCTGATGATTTTGAGCAGAGAAATTTTAGAACAAATCTTTTTCCGACGCGGTGGCCAAAGTTACCCTCCATGGCCAAAGATACCCGCTTTGACGGTATCCAAAAGGTTTAAAATGAAACTATTGAAGCTTATGTCTTCGGACAAGGTTTTCATATTTTGAGCTATATTAAAATATTTCACTTTAATGCCGGATCCACAAATTCTTGTGGGTTTGTCATCAAGTTCCGGCCCCTTCATTTACTTTATCAACTTCATGTCCTTTAAACCTTCCGCTTTTTTTTAAAATTGTGTTTTAAAATATATTTTTTAATTATAATTTAAATAATTCAACTCTCTTATAACACGTTTCCAATTAGTCTGAATTAAGTAACTCTTGTTAATGAAACATCATGCTGAAAAGATGTCACATTTAAAATTTCAAGATTGAAATAATTTTATTCTTAACTTCCATCTTAGTATGTTCTATTATTATAACAATTTAATTCGGGTTTCTACTTTTATTTTACATGGAAAACAGTTAACTACCATTTTCACTTTTTAAGTTAGAAGCCGCCTCTGCCAACGCAACGATTATCATATATCTACATTTTTTTTCATATATATTTTTCTAAAATAAATTTACTGGTGATGTGAAACAAAAGAAAATAATTTATATTTTAATACAAAAAAAAACGTTATTACCTGTTCTTTCTTAAATTTTTTTTCCAATTTGAGTGACAAATACTTACGCAAATAGTAAATTTGGAAGTTCTTAACATTCAGTTAATTTAATTGTAGCGTCAGGGATTCATGATATACAACCACATTCAAGTGACAAGGCTGACAGCACCCAACACAATCTTATAGCAACAGTTTGCGCGGCGTCAGGACTTCAGCTCACAACGGACTTAACGTTCAACGAGACTTTAATGTGCAAACTATTAAAAATTTCTTTAAATTTTTGTTGTTTGATATAACGGCTCAGGTCTCAGAAAATCCCATATAGAAACGTGTATATGGAACTATAGTGCATGTTAACTCTATCGAGATATGAACACCTGGCGCCGCGTAGATGTCTTTATTAGCTCCAATTCTCAATTAAGAATCGGCACTTGACTGTGGTTCTAAATTATTACGCCCGTCGCGAATAGCCCTCGGGTAGCTCTAGTGCTACGATAATTCAAACTTACCTTACCTCGATTAAGAATTCGTCATGCAAACGCAAAAAAAATATATTATGGTGATATTTATTTATTTCTTAATTTAAAGAGTATAGATATTTTTTTGTTGATAATACCAGAAAATTTCTTTTTAAAAAGTTAATTTTTAAATTAAAAAATTAAAGAATTCGAAGCAACCACGCAATCATTGAAAAAAAATAAAAAAGAGTTATTAACTAATTTCAATGTAAAATTACTGAAAAGCCATAGCAGGAGAACCGATAAACAAACTATATTAATTATAAAAAATTTGCCAAGTAGAAATTTAAAAATAAAACTTAGAATTTTGAAATCATAGTTATGACACCTATTTACCATGTTGTTTCATAATCAAAGAGAGAGAGATAATCTAACTTTTGCAAAGATGGAAACTTGTTTATTTAGAGTTAAAATATTTAAAATTAGAATTATTTTAAAAGCTTCCAAAATACAAAAAAGGCGAGTTTTTCAAAGTTTTCACGTCCAATGAAACGCCAAAGGGAAATTTTTTTATGTGTGTCGGGAAGGTTTTTACTTTTTGAATATATAAATATATTTATATTATTTTATAAACCGCAGTAAGCGAATAACTAACAATTTTAAAGAATCTTGAATAAATTCTAACTTTTGATTTGAAAGTTCTTATTTTCTCACAATTATTTATTGGAATATAACTAATAGTACTAACGGTTAAGTAGCGGAAGCTAAATGTATTTCGAAATACATGACATTATTGCGCTGTATAAAACTATCCACTAGGAATGGGCAACTGTTAGCATTAGCATTTCAGGCTTAAAACATACAAAAACGGACAAGGGTGTTTTAATGTTAAGCTTTTGTTTATCAACTAATTGCCAATATGCCCGTTAATACAGTACCAACAGAGGTAGTGTTCTATAGTAATTTTAAAATAGCTTATTTATAGTTTTTTTTTTCCAAAGTAGCGTGTCGTTCGTGACGGACGCTAATATTTAAATATTAAGGAAACCCAGGCTTTGGTTCGAGTAATTTTAGTAAGATTATTTCAATTGAATCAATGAGCTCAATACACCGTGGAGTGAGGACTTCCTATACTGTCTTGTAGTAAATTTCGTTCCCGCGGAAGAATACAAAATGTTGCGCAAGAGGTCAAAACTACACAGAATATACAATGCGCGTATTAAGTACCAATCTCTCATAGGCTGGTTTGACCTCTTCAGCAAAATGTGTGTAATGCGGTTTAGGAACAGATGAAAACCGGAAGTCTGCGCTCCACTGTGTATTGAGCTCAGTGAATTGAATAGCATTCGTCGTTACTTGACCACCATTGTAAATAGCAAGGTCCGTTGCCAAATACCACTTATGTAGCTCTAGTGCTATGCTAATTTAAATAAAACCAAACAAAATGATCTACAATTCAATGAATTCTTAAAACCTGTCAGGAGATGATCTTTTTAACAGGTTCACTTTGAAACGTGTTGTAAAGAATGCGATAATGCTCTCTTCGATTGTAGTTATACGGTTTTGAATCAGAAAAAATTCTTTTGTTTTATATTACCATTAAGAGTGATGTTTTAGACGAAGTTTATGAAAATGTTTCAAACTGTAATAATTGAGGGGTTCATCTTATTAAGCAAAATTTAAATATGTGAAAATGTGGTTACCAACTATTTTCAAGGATAGGGAAAAGAGTAAGCAATAAACTAAATTTCCTAGATTTTTTTAAAAATTATAATTATGTAGTAAATAAAAAGTTTAAATGATTTTAATCTTTAAATTAATTATTACACAAATTTATCGTGCTATTTCATTTTGAATGCTTAAGGGCAAATGACCGAGGGTCTCCAAACCAAAGTGCCTTTGTGTTAATCCAATGGGAAAAATATTTTTTCTGAGCCACATTTCTACGGCTATATTGAATATTTTTACAATTGTTTTTTATTACTTGATAAATGTAGCTGACGTACAGGTCAAATGAAAGTCAATTAAGTAAAGTTAACGTGAAATTTGTTTACTTTTCGTGTTTTAATGATATACGGCTACCTTAATCATATTCCTTTCTCGATGATAGCCCTCGTGTAGCTCTAGAGCGACGATTATTCAACGTAATTCAAATCTTCATTCAACTTGTATGTAAACTGTTTATAAAATGTGCTGGTCATCACCATTAGCTATGCAAGTAATGCGATTGTTAGCTTCACTTTTTAAGTTGGCAATCCCTTTATCCTTTATCCAGTAAATATGATTTATCGCTGAGATATATGGTTCGTCAAGTAAAATAAGTACTGAAACGAAATTCAATTTAACACTTTCCTAATGCATTGAGAGCCCATTAAACCAGTGTCGTCCCTTTACCACGGTTTAAAACTATGGGGCTGAACGTTGCTGTGTTAAGGCTTTGTATTCAGAAAAAAAGGCTGGAAATGGGCTAAGGGAGGGAGCGATATACGAGTATTTTTACCTTAACTTACGCCGACCCGGCGGCGAACAGTTAGGGCGCTAGCCTTTGGAGCCTCTGGGTTCGGGTTCGAATCCCGGTAAGGCATGGATGTTTGTGTTTGTCGAGTATATGCGGAGTACGTGCTCGTTAAATCTGTTGGGTCCGAAAGTCCTCCAAGTTCCCATACCAAATCAATACCTCTGGGGGTGACAAGCCAATTCTGGGGATCCTCTAGTTGGCCTCTGTCTCTAAAAATTAGATGGATCCACTTATGTGTGTGTTGTCTGTTGTGTTTGTCTTAATTGACGAAGGTTTATAAGCGGGTCTCTGACCAAGCACACAAACCTGAATATATATGTCTACCAACCAACCAACCAACCTTAACTTACCTTATGCCGACCCGGCGGTGCAACGGTTAGGGAGCTAGCCTTTGGAGCTTCTGGGTCCGGGTTCGAATCCGGTAAGGCCTTTTCCTTATTACTAACTTTTCTATTATAAACAAGACGGGGGGCCGTGGGAGCCTAGTGGTTAAGATCTCAGTCTCAGTCTCGGGATCGGAAGGTCCCGCGATCGAGTCTCGACACCTCTGAAGACCCACCGAGTATATTCGGAGTACGTGCTCGTTAAATCTGTTGGGTCCGAAAGTCCTGTGGGCGGTCATTGCGCAGTTTCCCACGGGTATAGTTCCCTGGAGACTATTTCCCCCTTCAGGGACATGTCTAAATTGTGGAGGTAGCGATAGATGGCAGCACCTGTCTTATATGTATGTGTAAGTCGTGTCCGTTCTTCTTGACGATGGTTTATAAGCGGGTCTTTGTGACCAAGCACACAAGCCTGAAAATATGTCTACCCTACCAACCAACCTTATCTTATCACTTCACTCCGACTGGGCGACTGAATGGTTAGGCAGCTGGCCAGGCAGCCAGAAGGTCCCATGATCGAATCCTGGCATATGCACTACGCGACTCACGTACTTTTAAATATTTGGAGTAAAAAGTCCCGAACAAGCGCACAGTGTCGCCACTGGTTTGCTTTGGGTACATGCTCAGGTGTAAACCTCGTCACTTTACCGTGGTTCTAAATTACGAGGCGTAATTTGGCTGGGTTAAAGCTCCCTGGAGACTAAAATAGACAGCCGGAAGCATTCAACATAACGTAATCTTCACTACGGTAAATGGGTCGTTTGCAGCTCTTGAAAATATTTCGTATGTCAAGTAGAAATATTTGTGTTTTCTTAGATTTATGAAAGGTGACATATATATATGATATTTTTCTGTTGTTCCTGATCCAGTTACCTAGACCGGGTGTATGATAGCATTCATGGAGTATGAAATTTTTCTTCAGTATATAAAACTCTATAACTTCAGTATAAGAACTATGTGTGTGTTTGTGTAATTTATGAAGACTTATGAAAAGTTAAACCCCAACTTATGAAAGGCGACTTGAAGATGAAACACATGCTGTCGAGAATAGACGACTTCAACTCAAAGGTAAATGACAATTTTCAATTTTTTCAAACATTTTGAAATTGATTTATACGCATTACAGTCTTGTTATTTAGTTAAATAATATAACTATTTTAAGTTTGTAATGAATAAGTTACTTAATTTAATTGAGTTATTATGTCAATGCTTCATTTTAGAAATCTGAATTTTGAAAATGAGAGGATTTGATAATGAACTAGTCCTAAATTATATTTTAGCACCACAAACTTATATACATAGGACGCTCATTAATCTTGAGGATAAATTTTACCGATCATATTTTCTGTTAATTGTTGGATCTCACAGACCACTCGTCCAATTGCGAATGGATAACTGAATAGATCAGCCGATATATTAAAGTCTACTTGAATATAAAGACGTACGTGTTTAGTTTATGCTTTTAGCAAAATTGGATCATGCCGATTTTGTTCATTGATATTAAGATTGTCACTTGACCGCGAATGAGGTTAACAATTCAGTGTGTTACGGTTTTGTTTTACTGCTTTTAAGGAACTCACATCTGTAATACACGATGTTGCGTAATTTGGAAATGTTTAGGAAATAAAACCTTTAGATATATAGGTAGAAAAGGAATACTTTTTGGAAAGGGAAGGGTCTTCAAATTAGTTTTGCTTTTCGGGACTTCTTAAGTAAGATATTTTTATTAATTTTTAATTAATTTCAATCATTTATACATTCAATTGGACACGTTACAAAATTTGTAGATCGATGCATAGCTCCGTGCAGCTCTAGTGCGACGAACTTGTACAACGATGCAAAAAGCAAGACATACTGGTAAATTAATCGGTGTTTCCCGCTGCCTTGCATTATTTTAAACAACTGCAATACAACGTACACGTGCATCAAAAATGTATACACACTACGGAACTAAAACCAAAGTTCCTTATGTGTATATATATTTTTTAACTTTCTGAAGATGATGGTGTAACCTTAAATTCGAAACAAAAACTCGTCTACATTAGATGAGAATTTTCACCTGCCAAAAGATGAATTTCGTTCTTTCTGGGAGTTTAACTCAGTCGAGATATACTACTATTAATTTGTACACTGATTGTATAGTTTTTTTTAAAGTCAATTTAATAAAATGAGTTTATAACAATTTTCAACTATTTGTTTTAATTCATCCCTTTTTTTATACACTGGCAAAACTATGAATGTGTTTATGTTTCTGCATGTTGTGGCGATCCTTGCATCTTGTCGGTCCTCATTTACAAATTGAATGTTATTTTCATGAAAGATTTCTTTGATTCGGCTTGCAATGGTAATTTTCAAATCCAAATTTAACTTTATTGTTTTTGTGCAAATGTTATGCACTCCCTATTGAGACAGTTTTAAAAATTTCCTGTTGAGACTTAAATTTCATGTAACCTAAAAAAATTGCCGATTTTATTTTAAAATAATTAACATTTTAATCTAAAATCGGCAATTTAATTTCACAATTACTCTCATCTGTTACTTTGTGGTATTGCAGCCCATCTAGTGATAGAGGTACAATTCCCAGTACTAAGCAATTTTTTTAAAAAACTCAAAATATAGGTATTATAGGAATTTAGGGACCATTGTATAGTAATCGACGAATTGTGCAATTCAATATATTCACAGTGTTCAATTTTAAATAAAACACCCTTCTTTTAGGTAGTTTAAGTTTTGGTAAATAGAAAATGGGTACCACTTTTTGTCTATACTAATGCAAAATCTTTAAGCATTCCACAGAAAAAATAATTTCGTATATGTGACCCTTCATAATGATACTTCATTAATCAAAAGGAAATGACACTTAAAACGATTAAAAACTTCCACTGCATTCGTTTTTTTTTAAATATCTACTGAAGTTATAAATTTCAAAACAGAGTATTTATATTCCGGATGTAAAATAGTCTTTTAGAATTATTTACTTATCTTTAAAGCAATTAGGCTTTGTCAAAATGAGAGTTAAATTCGCTTTTAAATGTGTTGGTGAATACAATCAGAGCCAACAATGACATTTGCAATTTATCAAGTTTCATTGTAATGAACACAAAAGATTCAACTACGGGTGACTTTCTTTCACTTCTTCTATTTCAATGGGCAATTAACCCATCACCGACAACTTTGTGAATACCATTAAAACCTTCATTTTTCAATAAAAACATTAAATTGAAGTATTGTAGCTCCATTTTTCGTATATAATTTAATTTGTCGTACATAAATTGTTCAGGACTATGGTCTTCATTTGTTTTATGTTTATATGAATAAACTTAAGCAGAAAGATCATTTTCGTGTGTAAATTTTAACGGCAACCATTGTTAATAAGTTAAGTGAAATGGCCGTGACAGGGCTCGAAAAATCTCAGAAATTTTACCCGTCCCCCAAGGATGGCTTGGCCAACAATGTATACCCGTCCTCCTTTGAAACTCACCCGTCAAAATCTAATTATATATTAATAGCTTCTAAATAAATTATTCTTCTAAATTGTATTAGTATTTTAATAGGATTACACTATACAAGTATACAGTAATAAAATAAATACTAGGTTACTACGATAGCAATGTAGTGTTTCTTTTCTGAGATAATTAAAATGACAAAGTTCAAGTTATCCAGGAATGTCAATTTATCCAAGGGTACTTACCTACGTTTATTTGATGAATCAACTGGTGTTTGCCAGTTCCACGATCAATAAGACAATGATTCATAGAGATTTCTGCACAGAAATATGAAAGGGCTTTTCCATTTAAGGTCAATGTTCATAATAGCGTTTAATGCTTCTTGTTCAAGACCAGTGCATGATGGGTTTTGTACGTAATTGTTAATGCCTTCATTGTGAGTCCAAAAGCACAGAGCAATTTTTGTTTACCGATTACGTGAGAATGCGCATTTGGTCTGACGAAGGAATCAAATCATTTTAGAAGTGTGCTCTAGACTCTTTTGAGATAAAAAAAAATTAACTGGGCCGTCCACGAGGGCGTAGTTGGTTGGTTGGTTGGTTGGTAGACATATATATTCAGGTTTGTGTGCTTGGTCAGCGACCCGCTTATAAACCTTCGTCAAGTAAGACAGACACAACACACACACATAAGTGGATCCATCTCATTTTTAGAGACAGAGGCCAACTAGAGGATCCCCAGAATTGGCTTGTCACCCCCAGAGGTATTGATTTGGTATGGGAACTTGGAGGACTTTCGGACCCAACAGATTGAACGAGCACGTACTCCGCATATACTCGGTAGGTCTTCAGTGGTACCGGGACTCGATCGCAGGACCTTCCGATTCCGAGACCGAGACGCTGACCATTAGGCTCACTACGGCCCAGGACGTCGTAATCGAGTAATTAGTTGTCCTCGGGGAATGTTCGACCGCCGAGGGCGGGAGGACGGAAAAAAAAAGGAAATTGTTATCGTTAAAGAAGTTTGTAATATGTTCATTTACACAAATCTAAATTTTTTCACTTACTCCGCACGGGAGGACGGGCTGTTTTTCCTTTTCGAGCCTTGTGCCGTCGTTTAAATTAATTTACGCGAATAAAAAAACGCGAAGGAAAAAAAAGGGCAATGCAAATGTTTTGTAATTGAAATAAAAAAGGACCAACTATTGTTTATATTAAAACGACGTGCAAGAAGGGAGGGAAGCATTATTTTTAACTTTATTTGTAATCTATAATTTGTCTATTACTTAAATTGTCTTTTTCATTTAACACTTAATTTTTTATCACCTTAAAAAGCAAAATAATTATATCTAAAACCATAAGAAAATATCGGATCTATTTATCGGGGGATTTAGGATTGCAGACCTTATTGGAGAACCCGTTAAGTGACCAACAGGTGAAAACGAGCTTAAAATTTTAGTTAGCACTCAGATCTGTTGAAAACGGTACTTGCAAACAATAAAAAATACTAAACTTAAAGTTTGTGAGAAAAAAGGAAACTTGTTATCGTTAAAGAAGTTAGTAATATGTTTTCATTGACACAAATCTAAATTTTTTCACTTACTCCGCACGTTCTTCCACCGAGATCTTTAACTTGCCTTTTATTTGAAAATAAATGACTAGACGACAAACTCAACGCTTTTTCCGTAATGGTGGTTGTGAAAAAAAATCCTTCAATGAATGTCCTCCCAATTTCAGCAGTCCCGCTTTAAGTTTGTCAGTTAGATAATTACAAAACCTCCATGCATTGTCAAAATCACCACAATCTATTATTGTTAGACCACCTTTCACAGAATATTACTGCACACCAAATATATCCCCCCCCCTCCCCCGGCTAGTGTCATCTGATTTCTTTTATTTTTACCACCCCAACAACACTGCGTAAAAACGAAAGAAAATGTCATCTACCACTTTTTCCCCCACTTCCGATTTTCGAGGAGGATGAAAATGTGTTTCAAATATAATGGCCATGGGATTTTCTACAAATAAAGTTTATAAATAATATATTTTTGAAAAGAGACAATATCCCCCACTTAAAAAAAAAATAGAAAAGAAAAGAATAAATTTATTGACGTTTAATTCATATTGAGTACCACTTTTAAAGTTTACGTTATATTAAGTCAATAAAATTTTCAAAATTTTATGTTCGATAAGTACTATACATTGTTGTATTTTAAATCGCAACTAATTAATAATTGGTGCAATTCAATTATGAGTTCAGGAGAGCCCGTTGTTATTAAAATACTTAATCTAGTTTTTTTTTCCATTTTGCTGTCTATATGTGTTGGGGAATGCTAGTAAATGTTATAATTACCAAAAACTCAAATTTATACCGGAAGTTCAACTCTAGTACTCTTTATTTTTCACTTTCATTCAGAATTCAAAAAATTAGCAATGTTTAGGAAAGTATATTGATCTTGATATCACAATATGTAACCAAACACCTTAAAGCTCATTTTCACGCAAAAAAAATTCCGTTTGTTTAACTTTTCGACTAACAGAAATAGTCTCTAAAAATATGTTCTGTAATCTGTTGATCCGTGTTTTATAGGTTTCGAACAAGTGTTCGAAGTTTGAAAAGTTTTGAAGAATTACGTTACCGAAGAAACACTTATCTCCAAATCGAGCACTTAATAGAGGATTTAGTGTATCGATGGTTCTTAAAATTTAAGTCCTTTTAGTATTTAGTAAAGCTTTTAGCTGTTTCGTCTCCTTTTTTCAGATAATACGCAGTTACGCACTGCAACATATATCCACTATTCGGAAAATTGCGCTTCTTTTTTAAATCACTTAATGTTTTTTGCAATATATAAATGCACTTTATAAGAAATGACAGGGAAAATCCCTCGCCGTGTCATTACTTTTATTAAATATGAATTATTAGAACTTTTTTTTTAAATGCGTCTATCTATTTTTGTTGTTTGATACCACCCAGAGTACCAATATTGTACACTTCCATGGAACGCGATTACCTAAATTCCAATCAAGGCTTAATTGCTCATTAATATTAAAAACCGGAAGTAGAACTTTCAGTTAATTAAATGCGGCTATCTAGTGTTGTTGTTCGATTACCAATATTTTAGTCTTCCATGGAACGCGGTTACATACATTCCAAACAAGGCTTAATTGCTTATTAATATTAAAAACCATTTTTAAAAATTCTATTTGTTTTTTTTTATTCAATATTTATTTAAAAAAATATACATTTAAAAATAAAGTAAAAAAAAATACTGGTGTATAAAAAAAACGATTTTCGAACTAAATAACTTTTTGTGTAAATTTTTCGCTAACCATTATTTTATTAAGTGATAAAATCCATGAACAACATTCGGCAAATTTTTTACATTGAATTACTAGGAAAAGCATTGGTTTTTAATAATAATTAGCTTTCGGTACCATTGATATGCAGTTATAACTATTTTCGTAATGTAAGGCTTGAATGTAAGCTTGGAAATAGTTTTTGTTCTTTCATTGACAAACTAAAACAGCTGCCAGCTACGGATCGTGAAAAATTTAATTACATCTAAACTATAAATCACAAAGTTTAAACTATAAATCAACAATTAGATGTAGAGCTTTGCAAATTCTTACCAAAACACGTTCTAAAAGTCACATGGCAAATATGATCAGTTAGCAGTTTCTGCTTCACAATGTCTCTTGTTTTCATATTTATATAAAATATTACTGAGACTCGATCTTGTTTATCTTAATTGGGGAAGAAAGACACATGGGGACACCTTTTTCTATTTTTAATTCCCTTATCTTCTGTCTGTATATAGTGTATGTGATGGTTACATCTAGACCTTAGCGCTCTTAAACAAAACAAGAAAAAATGAAGCTCCTGTAAATTATCAGCATTTCGACTTTCTTTCAAGATAAAGTTTTTTTCTTTAAAAAAAAAGGTTCAACATCACTCCTTGTTCTTGTGTACAACTTAATTTCACCATTTTCTTTTATAGATGAAGTAATATGGTTAATATTTCGTCGTGGAATTTATTTTGTTCAATATTTTTAAAACCTACGTCATCTTTAAAAAAAAAGCATTATTCACTTAAACTGAAAAAAAATCGCTATATCAGAGGTTATTTGTTTTTGAACCAAAATGTTATAGAATTGTTTTTGCCTTAACCGTGATTAATCCATGTCACTATCTTCAATGTATACGGGTTTAGGCGCCTTCGGCGCCAGGTGCCGTTTTGAATAAAAATGTCCGTAAACAATTAATTGCAAGTGTAGCAGATACAGCTTCGTCAGAAACTTTTAAAAATTGAAAATGATTGTCACCATTTTCAATGTAAAGTAAAAAAAAAAAAGAAACAGCCATTTAAAGTCGCGTATTTCGTAAACGAGTAAACGTTTAACGCTATGAGGGTTATTTCCAAGAATTTTGAGTCCATTCTAACAATTGAATTGAAAGCACTTCTTAACTTAAAATAATTGTTTATTGCAAAAATAACTAATAAAATGCAAAAGTTTTTCACTTTCACGATGCGTTTAATTTAGTATAGTGCGTTCTTCGATTGAAGTTATATGTTTCTGATCAAAAAAATATTTCAGAAATTCTTTTGTTTTATATTACCAGTACGCGTTTATTTTTTAAAGAAGCATATATAAAAAATTTAAATGAATAATGGTAGTTACATAATGTTTTGGTCAAAATTTTAAATACGAAAATGGGTACCATCTATTTTCGATATAAACTTTCTACATTATTTCCAAAATTATAATTGAAGAGCTTAGTGGAAGAACGTGCTAAGTGACATTTTTGAGAAAATTTTTATTTTTGTGTCGTTGAACATATTACTCCATCCTTCAATGATATCAGGATTCCCCTTTTTCAGATGCTTTTTAGTTAAGGATATTTTTTACCTTTTGAAAGTACCGTTTTTAACAGAATTAAGTGCAAACGAAAAATTTTAAAGCTCGTTTTCACCTATTTGTCACTTAGCATGTTCTTCTAAGCTCTTCAATTATGTAATAAATAAGAAGTTCGAATGATTTTTTTAAACTTTAAATTGGTTAATGCACACAGTTATCGTGTTTTTTTATTATGAATGCATAAGGGTAAATGAACCCGAATGACCGCCGGTCTCCAAACCAAAGTGCCTCTGCGTTAATCCAATGGAAAAAAGTGTAAACTTGTAAAATAATATTTCTGCTTGGCTGGGAGTCATGTTTTTTTAGATGCATTTTGTCACAAAGGGAGCTTCATCCTGCTCCTCTAGGTACATGATCAATTCGCTATGTGTGAAAGAGCTTTGTTGTGACCTACTTTCTTCTTTAGAATATCGTCACGTTATTGTCTTCTGGCTCCTGCGAATCAATCACTATAACAATTCGAACGGAGCGTGGTTTATTTGTGGGAAGGAAGACAATGCTTAACGTAAGTGTGGCGTCATTGTAGGCGTAGCCGTTTAAGATTAGACGAATTAGCTGCCGGTGGTTTAATTTCGATGTTTAGGACAACGGTTGCCGTCAGCGTGACTTCACCGTAGACGTGGCCGTTTCAGTTGCCCAGCTCTTGCCTTGCTTCGAAAAGTCCCAGGTTCGGACCCGGGCATTGCCAAAAATAATGTCCGTACTATAAACGGTCTGCGCAGGCAACGAATCAATACCCCCGTGCAGCGAGAGTGCACGTTAAATATGCTCCAAAGTACCGACGCCTCGTACGATTCAGTGCCTACTCAGTTGTCGGCTCATCACTTGACTGTGGTTCTACATTGCGACGCTCGTCGCCAATAGCCCTTATGAAGCTCTAGTGCGACGATAATTCAACTCAACTTTACTTGATCATCTTTTTAGGTGCATAAAAAGTGTTACACACTAAAAAATTCATTCGATAAAAATATTTTATTAAGAGAATTTCTTAAATATTTTATTAAGAGAGTGTCGAGCCAAATATCACGAAATTTCACCAGGGGGGGGGAAGGGGTGTCTAAAAAATCGTCAATAGGGCATCACGTGGTTAATGGAGGCCCCCAAACGGTTTCCGACATGTTACGGGCTGCTGTCAAGTTGTCACAATCCAAAACTGTCACGAAATTTACCACGAGTGTTCCTATGTTGCGGGGCACTTGTGTACCATTTCCGGTACATCTCGAAGCTGCACGTGTTCGGTGGGAATCGTAGCGGGCGGATGGACGTCGACCGCTAAGTGCAACGGATTCCGATGCAATGGATGTTTTTGTGATACGATTTTGACACTTGCACTATGGAGGAGGAAAATTTTGCAAGAAAAAAGCTTTTTCCTTTGGAATAACAATTAATTTAAGGTAGTTTTTCGACAACGCATCCGGAACTCATTTAAAAAAGGTCGCTAAAAAGACAGTGTCACTTACGGAGGGAACTTGAACTATCTTCGGCGAATACGCATATCATTTTAAACAAAGAATATTCTAAAATAGTTTTATCAGTCCACGTCAAGTTAAAATGCTTCACGTCAAGGTTACGTCGAATTTAGATGTTTGAAAACTAATTTGGGGTTTGACGTTTGACTAAGGGACGTTTGATTGTAAAGTTCAAGACGATAAATTTAACTCTGCTGCTGGATTTTGAGTTGAAGGGAGAACTGAATGGAAATCTTCTTCGAGTATTTGAAAAAACGTGAATGCAACAGTGGATAGACTTCCATTTTGATAAACTGAAATTTATCTGTGGGGTATTTTCAATCTGAAATTTATTCTAGACTATTTTTAATATTAAAACCAGCCCATATATAAATTCGAAGTTCCTGCGTTACGTGGAAGAATTTTTTTTTACTGTACTCGCCGCCAACCAAATTAGAGCACGTTAGGGATGGCGTTTTTTCAAAAACCGGTTTTTTACAACGAGGATAAAACCGAACCGGTTTTACCGAACCTTAAAACCGGTTTCCACAAAACCGGTGTTTCAATGGCAATAAAACGGTTTTCCATTTTTTAAAAAAGTTTATTCAGTTTCTTATAAATTAATTGGAAAAATCAATTAATTTGTTAAATTTACTTTCGAATTTAAAAAAAAAAACATTTTACACAGTCACATTTAAATGTTTAAAGTGTTTTGTTGAAAACTAAGTTCTAGGTTTTCTTCCTAATTCTTACTTTCTTATTATTTAAAATTATAATGTTCCTTTTTTTTATTCCGGTTTTTCTAATCGTTTTGAGTATTTTTATTAAGCTTTGCATTATTCCATCTCTATTTCCTTTTTAAAAAATTTAATTCCTCCCATTTGCTATCTATGCCGTTAACATAGTGCAAAATAAACATTTTTTTTAAAAATTATATTTTTTTAAAAACGCTGATGGCGGTTTTTGAGAGAAAAAAAACGATTTCCGGTTTTTAGACGGTTTTCCCCGCAGAAAATCGGTTTCCGGCTTAGACCGGCCTCATGAAAAAACAGTTTTTCAGTCAAAACCGAGGGCAAAAAACCGGTTTCGGTTTTCCATCCCTAAAGTGTAACAAATAAGGGTGGCGGGAACTATAAAATCAAGTGTAAATATGTAACAAAAAAATGTGGTAAAATAACACAAAAACGTAAGGAATATCTAAAAAAAATAAAAGAAATAATTGAAATAAAACTATAAAGAATAACTTACCTTGTACAAAAATGGAGAGAAAAAAAGAAAAGTTTATAAAAATATTTTGACAAATGATAATTATCCTGAAACGCCAGCGAAATTCTACACTAATAATTTTCATCATATATAAAAAAAATGTTTTGCAACTAAGTCATAGTTGTTGTGGCAATAGACTTAATTTTATTGCAAACGAAAAGAAAAGTACATATATTCGTTATTATTGCTGTGTTTAATGTTTAACTTTTATTTATCAACTAACTGCCAATATGCTCGACAATACAGTATTAGAAATAGCGTATTATAGTCATTTTAAAATAGCGTATTTATAGCATTTTCTCTAAAGTTGCGTGTCGTTTACGGACGTTAAGATTCAGAAGCTAAGGAATCCCTTCTTTCGATTCTCCTTATTTTATTAAGAATATTTCAATTTATCTAGCTTTATTATCACTTGACCGCGACTCTAAATGATTAAGTCTTTTCAAATAGATTTCGTAAATATTAAAATAAAAAAAAGATGTTTTTGAATGGTATAATTTATCTAATATGGAGTCTGTATAAGGGTTCACCGGGTAGAGATTTACTGTACGGTCCCCTTTGGCGAACTTTCCTAAATCGCGCTAAAAGTTCGTATTTTGGCGACTTTTTTTAAAAACCACGATTCAAAGAAAAGATCGTATGGGAATATTTCTTATGAAAATTCACCAACGGTCCGATAGGGTTGCCGGAAAACGTCATCGATGCGAAGTCATAGAATTCGAATCTTAAGTCGAAGTCAGACAGGTTGCCAGAAAAAATATTTATCGCCAAATCCGAAAAAATCGCGACAAGGGGGACCGTACAGTAAATCTGATCCGGCTCACCGTCTATAATTTAGAAATATTGTTCAATTTTCGATTAACTATGCAGTAAAGCGTCTTATTAGGTCCACCATGTTTTGCAAAGTGACGCCATTAAATAACGCCGTGTGTATGTAACCGATATACGTTAATTTTTTTATGCGTCTGTGATGTCGCTATAAGGTTGCGGTTAGTGCCAGCTTTGAGATCGTTTATTTTTTATTTTAATATAAACGCTCGGCTACTTCAACGTAAATTTACTCCACACCTTTACGAAAGTTCCTTCTTTATACTGAAGTCTTTATACTGAAAAACGGTTTTTTTTAAACCGGTTACAATTTAACCGGTCTCTTTAGTGCTATTTAAAACGGTCGGTGTAACCGAATATTGAAAAATAAGCTTTTGAAAATGCCGGTTTCTTTCCCCTCAAAAACGAGGAGGAACGTTTATAATGGTGTGGAGGGAATTACGTTGATGAGACAGACTTTTTTGTCATTTTTGAAGAGGTGACTATCTCTACATTGTACTAAAGTGTAAAAAAGAATAATATGTCGCAATTTTGTGATTTTATATGGGAAAGACTGCACTTTTCATCTAGAAAATCGGTCAATACATGTCTCTAAATCTACGAATTCGTTTCAAAACTTTAAGATGGACTGGTAGGCATTCGGTTCGTATTTAGGGATGTTAATTGTATAATTGAAGCAAATATGAATTGAATAAAGATTTAAAGTGGCTATATGTCTTGTAATTGAAAATGTTCTATTTTTCACGATATCGTGTTTTTTAATTATCATATAAATACAATCATCAAAAATCAAAAATGCATTTCTACTTATTACAAACGTATTGTGTCCAACTTTGCTCATACACTTTTTTATAAAAAACTTTATAGCAATAACAATTATGTTCAATTAGCATTTCAAAACTTTTTTAATATGTTTGAGTTTTTAACAACATCTAAATTTACAGCAATGATCTTGTCTAACTTTTCATCGCAGTATTATAGGTTTGTGGGGTCACACAATTACAATACTACCCTCACGACCAATTACTTTGTCGCAACGTTCATTTGGTGCACGTCTTGTCAAATCCTCAGCTCCTATTCAATTTTTACAAATTTCTCACCAACTAAAAAATTTGATAGTGCTATTTTTAGTTTCTAATTAAAAATTTATAAAATGCCGATTGTTACCAAAGTTTGTATTTTTTCAAATACATTGTGGGCGTAACTAATTTAAGGAATTTCGAACTTAGCAAATTACAAATAAATATATGAACCAACTATAAATTATTTATTATTCGGATAACTGATCCTCTAAATTTTGGACCCATTTTTAAAAGGGACTTAAAAATTGTCTTCATTACAAAAGTAAGTTTAGCTAAAGTAATAATGCTATACGTCTTTTAAAAAATTTGTTAGTATAATGATTGTGATTCAAATGATTTTAAAAAAACTTTTTTGATAAAGTCAACTGATAAAAAATTATTACAATTAAAAATTTTAACAAGAGTAGAGGTGCTATCTTATAAATTTAGAATTTTTTTTAGAAAGTTTTCTTGGTTTAGACGTGTTTTTTGAGTCAATATTTGTTTTGAATTTTCAGACTACTTTCATTTTATATGTTTGAAATTTTTTTTTCAGCTCTTTCAAATCCTAGCTGCTTCGGTTGTGTTTTTTTGGCTTTGTAATCGATTTTATAGAAGAAAATTAAATACTTAACATTTTGTATACTTTCCGCGTAATTAATAGCATTTTTGATTGGGGGTTACATTCTTTTTTCCAATAATCGCTTATATATTCATAAACTAAATCTGTCAGTTATCACTCCTAAACCAAAATGAGAGCGAGAAAGTAGTTTTTTATGATCTAACATTTACTAGCATGTCGTCTAGCTTGAAATCTAGGCCAAAAAAAAATGGGTGTACGGTTTTGCCCCGTTGTACGGTTTAGCCCCGCTGTACGGTTTAGCCCCGCTTTCCCTTATACTTTAAATTTTTAAAAGAAAAGAATAGTTCATCAGTTTTTAGTTTTCATATAAAAACTGAAAATGGCGGTCAAACAATTTTAATCTTTAAAATAGACTTAATGCAAGCAATTATCATTCCGTTTCATTAAACAAACTTTACCCAATTTTGGCGTAAAAGAAGCGTGTTGTTTTTAGTAAAGTAGATGAATTAGAATTTCTTTTTTAAAATTTTAAAAGCTAAAATTACCGAAAGGCATTTTTAATGTATATTTTTACGTTAAATTAAATACGAAAGAATTAAATTTGTGTGTGCACTGTGTCCTTTCAGAAATTATTGGAATTTTTACACAATTCATTTTACATATGATTTCCTAAATCTCTGAAAGCGAATAACTGGCAATTCCAAAAAAGTTGAATCAAACTTTAACAATTTAATTAAAATTCCTTTTTAACACACGTTAATTATTTAATGAGAACTATTACAAGCAGTTTAAATAAAAAAAATACGAACACTTATAAATGACCCTTTAACTACACAATATATTAATTAAAAAAGTTTTTTTTTATTATGAAAAAAAACAAATTATATATTTTTTTCATTTTCTCGAGGATTTTTCAAGGACAAAAACAAATTGAACACATGGGTACAAAATTTGATTCGCAGTTTCTTGTCAATTTCGAAAAATATAGTCATATGTATAAATATTTGGTTTCGGAACCAAACTATCTCGTATATTTTTATTGTTTTTTATATATACTTTTAGTACCAGTAAATGTGTTTTACAAAAACGCATATGAAAATTTCCGAAAAAAATAGTAGGGTTAAATTTTGGCAAGTAAACATTTAAATAATAAAATAGTTGTAAACTATTTTTAATGTTATTTAAAGATCAGCAATGCAAGGAGCCGCGTAACATGAACGAGTAAACTATTATTGTATTAAACCTAGACGAAGAAGGAACTTGCAAATAAAATAATTTTAATCTTGAAATTAAAGTTATTGCACAAATTTATCGGATTGCATCATAATCGAAGGAACCTAATTTTGACAAAGGTGGAAACAAGATTTTTTAGAGTTAAAATAGTTGGATTATAATTTTTTAAAAGTTTCTAAAACACACAAGAAAGACGTTTTTTTAGCGTAATTTTTCATGTCAAATTTGAACGCGAAAGGAAATTTTTCAGAAGATTTTGTTTATTGGCCTACTTTTCTTTTTTTAATTCGAAAGAATAAAAAAAGTAGGTATGCGGTCGATGTCCGTCTGTCTGTGTGTCCGTACCTCCCTTCCAAAATCGGTTCCATACATATTATTTAAAAAATTCTTATTTTTTGTTAGAAAGCTATGACCTCAGAGACCCAACTTACATACTTTTTGTCCGCCTGTCTGTACGTCCGGGCGGACATCAATTTACAATCTGTCGGCGAATTTCCCGTTGAATTAGCATTGGGATTCAATTTCGAGTCATTTAAATCACTGTTGCCAAATCAACAATGGCATGAGAAACTTTATTTATTTAAACATATTTGAAGCAAAATAATTTTTTCATGAATCAGTTTGGAATGACGTCATAAAATGTAGCATAATGTGATTCTTTAATTGTTCATTAATTGTTTACCAAGAAAGCGGCAAGACATATTTTTTTGCATTCAATTATGCTTAGTTTTAATTTACATTTCGTATTTTTTTTTATGCAGTTCGGAGTAGTTTCATTACTTTTGTTATTAATAAATATTTATTTGATCTTCGAACTACAAATAAATCGAGCAGAAGATAAATAATATTAAGTTAGTTTGCGAAAGAATATCAAGGAAAATAGTTGATTTTGGCTTTTAGAAGTTTGTTATAGCTGGATGCTGGGTTTTATAATGTGTATAAATCTAGTGTAGAAACGGTTGTTGATGAAATTTACTGTTAAGAACCTAGTTGTTCCCCGATTAGAATTTCAGTAAGTATTTAAGTAACAGGAAAGTAAGCTATTTTAGTTCTTAAAAACGTCTTGTTTTTTATAATTTTTGTACGGTTTTGTAAATTGCATTAAACGCATAATCGGCAATTGTTACGATGTTGACGCCAATTGTAACTGTTGAATTCGAAGGTGTTCTTAAATTATAATAATTGTTTATTGAAACAAACAATTACCAATGGTTTCAGTCGTGAAACGACCATTGATCCAAGTTTGTGTACGGGCTGGGTAAAGTCATAGGTACACTATTCATTTTCAAGTAAAACTGCATAGAACTCTACTAGAATGGAGAATCTTTTTTAGGTGTCTTTTTTTTACAAACTATCAAAATATATACCGCCCATTTTGTTCCATTTAGATTGATACACTCGTACACAAAGTTCCATTCGATTTGCATTACAGTAACCCGTGCCGCATTTCAGTTGAAATTCCAGAAATTAAGGTAAAATTTAAATTTTTGAATAAAACAGATTTAGAAAAAAATCAATAGAATATTTTTATTTATTCAAGACTATTTTCTGCCATTCGAGTTTGATTTATTGGCGCTTTAGAAAACGACTCACAATATAACTTATTGAATATTTCAAATTCATTTCCGTTTTGGCTTTTCTTTTTAACTCTGAAATATAAGTCTTCCATATGATTAATTCCTTTTTAAATGCTACTGACGGTAGGAAATCTAAAAATCTGAATTCCCATTTAATTCAACCGAAATAAAAATCGTTTATATTGTAGAACATTTGAATTTTTATGGTTCTTCTGACAAATGGAGTTTTAACGAGTTTGTAAGTAAAACGTATCATTTTTCGTAAATAATTCAATGATGTGCTTTTTGGTTTATTGAGTATGTAGGTAAAAGGTGTTGATATTAGAAAAGATACTTTTTTAAAAATTTTAAATAATTTTCCATTCAATTAAAATTTAAAATTTTGTTTCAAAACTACTTTTCTAGATGTTCACGCGAGAGTTTTCGACTGTAATGGAGAAAAAAACTATCAGGACTTAATTTGCGGACATAAAAGCTATATCAGTAGAATCGAGATAGGGATATATTCAACGCACAGACTAAAATAATAAGTTAAATCCAGTTACTTACGTCCCTTATATAATAAAAATATCAGATTTTTAATTCCTTTATCCGTTATCTTGATTATCAAAATTGTGTCTCGGAAAATTACATTTACGAAAAATATTCACTATTGAACTTAATATTTGAGAAAAGGTCAAGAAAACAGGATACTAAACTTTATTTCACTCGCATAAAAATTATATGGAATTTAATTTTTGTTCTAAATTACCAGTAAGTTTATTTTTAAAAACATTATTTATTAAACAATTTTTAGAGGACCTAATAGGAGCTAAAAATAAATTATGCTTTTTGAGTTAGAAAAAAAGTTAAATACGAAATATATATTTTTAAAAATGTTTTTTTTTCCCCTAAAAACGCACTTGTAAAGTGTATTTTAATATTCGCTATTTTTTGTTTAACTTCAAATGCAATACCGAAAAAATGTAAAAGTGCATTTATTGAGGTGATATTGCAGTTTTTTTTCTCAAAGTTAAGACATTTTTCTTAAACATAAGACAAAAATTGGTATGTTCTTGAAAACTTTTATAGTAACGCCTATTTCTGAAGCCCAATAGTGCTTAATAATCCTTTTAGGTTCAAATTCTTAGATGGGAAAGTACGAGAGCTGTTTTTAAAGTAAGTTCCGTTTTGAAATAGAACAAAAACTTCATTACTTTTCGTCTAATTTTTATATACACTTGAAAGCATGTTATTTAATCTATATTTCAGCATAATTGCCCTTTTCCTCTATTTTGAGGCATTTGATGTACAGTACGACCTTTTTTGTATATCCTTGTCATAGAAAGTCTGCTGTCACATTTGCTACATAACCATTGCAATACTGTCTTTTTATCCTAAGTTAACATTTTTTGAGCCAACGCGAATACAACTTTCAATAATTTGATTATTTGTCCTATCTTATTCCTACCTTCATAGTCAGGACACTTTTATGTGCGCCACCCTGTATGAAAGTATATCCCTATACATTGGGACACTTGATCGAAATTTTAAGCTTTGAATACATTATACTTTTTTAGACTTTACAATTAACACATTGGAATAATACTGGAAGGTATTGTATAATACTGAATTGT
This sequence comes from Oedothorax gibbosus, assembly GCA_019343175.1. NCBI lineage: Eukaryota > Metazoa > Arthropoda > Arachnida > Araneae > Linyphiidae > Oedothorax > Oedothorax gibbosus. The sequence continues at coordinate 26,644,038 of CM033275.1, forward strand.
TTTAATTGAATGTTTACCCAACCATTAATAAGGTTTTAAAAAATTGAGAGGATAAAACTGAAAATTGGGTCAAGTTTTCCGGGTTCCCTGTAATGAGAAAAAAAACAATACTATATTTGGCGACGCAAAGACTACAACACTTGAATCACCAGACTAATGCCCACGGGATTATTTAATACCTTTGTCGATCTATTATATTAAAATTACACCAAAGACAATTTTAATTTTCAAAAATTACATGATTAAATATAATATTTAAGCAAGGAACTGTCTATCAAACGGGAAACGGAACAGTTAAACTGGAAGTGATTTATTTGTACATCAAAAATATAAAGAATTTTATTTTTTTAAGTTACCAGTAAGTTTGTTTTTGAAAAAGGTAAATAAAAATTATTGTAAAATTAATTGCAGGTGTAGAATTAGAAATTAATATCTTCTATATATCATATACAAAAATGTTTGTCATTTTTGTATCGTTAAAATAGTAAACACAAAAATCCGAATTAAAAAAAGACTTTAGTGTTTCTTTTTATAATAAGTACATTTGAAGAGCAACGGGAATGAATCTCTTCATCGACCGGATATCTGCTTGGCAACGTTATAGCGAGTCATCACTTAGAACTGGTGTAAAGGAACCGGTCCTGTTCGCAGGGATAGTGGTAGTAGAAAAATAGTAATGTAGAACTTCTTGATTAGTTTAAAATTTTCTAATTTAATAAATGAAATGTAAAAATAACGAGCTTTTCATTTTAAATTTCATGTAAATGTGTGTTAGTAGCATATTTTTTATTCTCGTAAAATACGTCGATATTGTTGTAGTCGGGACAGATTGCCAAAGCCTGATTGCCACAAAAAAAAATGCCAATAAATATAATACCTTATTAGAGGCACTTTGGTTTGGCGACCCAAGGTCATTAGTGAAGCAATGCAGTAGTTTAGTAAAGCAATGTAAGCAGTAAGTATAACAGTGCAGTAGTTTAGGTCCTATTAGATTTCGTACCATGAAACCCCGACGAGCTCTCGAAAACACCTCGCCCACGTATTAGCCTTTCTCTCCAATCATAGGTATTCAGGCGTACATAACGAACCCTCCTACTGTAAACGGACATAATCCAAGCATCTATTGAATTCCTCCACATTGTTCGGGAGTCCTATTAGTCCGGCTATCTTAAATAACTCAGGTAAAGACAATTCAGGAGAACAGTGAGGCAATGTTACAGTGTCTACAATACAGAGGGTAAGGCCAGACCAATAGACGTAATCCCTTTATTTTGAAATCACAATTGGTTCGTTTCAGGTGACGTACTTCCTTTCAGATTTCATTCCTACATTTCCTTCTATCTGTCCTCCGATTGTTTTCTGTTCCCAAGTGACATTGATTCACCAATCGAAAAGCTAAAAAAAATATTTTCATTCAGCATTTCTGTTGACACTTGAGACCTGAAACATGCCCATACGAGTATCTGCACGACCAACTCAACTACTAAGGCCGAAGAAGCTTTCCCAAACAAGCTCGGGGACGGACATTTTGACGTCATAGTTCTGAGTAACGTTGTTCCGAAGATGAAGTCAACCTGTCTCGAAGCCTGTTCGGAACCACTCGTTCACGGCTGACCACAATTTTAGGGTTCCGAATGCTTCCGAACTAGTTTCTCGATCTTCGGCACTGGGAACAGTGACGTCAAAATTTCCGCCTACGCTCATGTTTGGGAGAGCTTCTCTGGCCTTGTTATTGAAGTTGGCCGTGGTATCTGTCGAAGTTCTGCTTTACAGTTGGCTAGTTTCACGTGACGTAAATCATTAATGCTTCCATTCCTGGATTTCATTGGTGGTTTCGGTGCTTGACGGTATGACACATTAAGCTCCACTAACTACATTGGTTTACCAAGACCTTATTTTCATTACTGTTGAACCATTGCCGCTCAAGACATGAAACATGCCAATTTAATATATTTTTTCACTTGAACAAATATAGCAATATTAACAAAACAAATTGGAAGGGAAAATGTCAATCGATTATTTAAATGCTAATAACGGATGCCATAGTTTATCGAATGAAGGTAATACATTTTTAAATCTAAATTTAATTATTAATTGGGTCCTATTTTTTCCTGCAAATTTATTTTGTTTTTATTACTATTTTCAAGGTTGAAGGAAATTCTAAAAGTTCGTATTTAAAATTACAATTGAAAATCTGTGGCAATTTGCTCTTCATAATGTGTCCATATACTATACACTCGCGTTTTTGAGTCCTTTCTGAACAATTATTTATAGTGTTCTTTTAAAAAATAAAGTTTAAAATACTTATTTCCAACAATTTGTAGCCACTTGACACGCAAATGTAATTAATGATTGAATAAATTAGTTTCCAGTGCAATTTTACGACACTTTTTAAATGTACTTCAAGGAAGATCAGGTTCAAGAAATTTCCCCTAAGTGGGAATCAGGCGGAAAGGAACTGCGACAATTGAATAGGGACTTTTTTACCACTAACTCCAGGCGACTTTTAACTCCTCAGGCGAAGACTTATACTAATTGGTGTCGGTTCTACTCTAATCGAGAGTTGGGCAGAAAAAAAACCCTTCTCCATACAAAGACTAAAAAAATAGTATTGCGAATGTAAGGATTGGATTTTTTTACAGCGAAAGTTGGAGAGGGATATAAAAAGTACCAGTCTATGAAAAAATAAAAAAATGAATTCAGCTTGTTAATGGGATAAAAAAAAAAGTGGACATGAATAAATTGAGTTAAATTCGAATTAAAATCATGGCGCTTTTAAGTAATTATAAGGAAGGTTTTTTTTTCTACTTAAGTTTCACAATTAACCTAAAAAAAATTTACAAACTGGGCATGCCGTGGACTCATTAAGAGTTACTTTAATTTGCGAAGAAAAAAATTGTTATTTTAATTTAATTACCTCTGAGGTAGTATTTGAAAATATCAAAGTCTGTTTGAATATCCATTATTATTAATAAATTTCATTCAATTCATTAACGTTTCAACGAAATTTTACGCATTCAGGTGGTAGGGTAACACTGTAATCCATCAGCCATTGAAACGTGTAATAAGTTTGTGTTTTTCACCTGTGAAATTCTATCTTTAATTCCTGATGAGAAAATTTGCCAATGAGCTTTTTGCTTAATTATATCTAAATAAACCAAATAACGAACATAGTCCTGAACAATTTATGCCGGACAAATTCAGTAACCTGAAAAACGAATTTAAAATACTTAGCTAACTTTTTTTTGTTTGGAAATAAAGGTTTTAATGGTCGTACATAGGTTAAATTGATCATGTATTCTGTTAAAAGATAATAGGCAGTTATTTTAAGTGCAATTGTGTGCTTTAAATATGACATAGTTCTAATATATGGCCTCGCACATTAATTTACTAACTCGCTACGTTAATTTGCATTTTACCTCTTCGGTAATGTACTGTTAACATTTCGAATGGCTTGGAAATAGGTAAACATGCAGGGTAGTTAATTTCTCCACACAAATTTTAAAATTGAATTTTCAAAAATCGAATAGTTAGAATTAGGTTTATTTTTGAAAAGTTGATCTCGAAATTATTTCCAAGGAGAAGAGTTAATAATAGCAATAAACATTTAATGTATTTTGAAAATATTTAAATTTTAGTTTTTTTTTTTTATTAAAGCAAGTATTACAGAAAGAAAACTGGTAGTAGCAAATGAATGACAGCTTTGACAATAAAAGGTTTTATTTTGATTTACGTAAGGTTTTATAAATTAACTTTTTATAATATAACCATTTGCCTCAAAATTGGGAACAAATAATATTTATAAAAAATAGACGGATTACTAAATCTCAATAACTATTGAGTACTGATTTTTTTAACTTATCGCTCTTGTCTTTAGCATTTGGGGCCCGTATGGCCGAGTGGTTTAGACCATTACGCTAGCAGTTTGCGCGCTCTGTAACGGGTGCGGGTTCGATTCCCGCCTTCGCCCTGGGTGCATATTTCTTTCTCTGTGACAGTAAAAATTATTTCTGTGTCTGTCTTACTTGACGAACGCTTTATAAGCGGGTCTCTGATCAAGCACACAAGCCGGAATATATATGTACCTATCATGGAATATATATGTACCATGCCCCTTTAGCATTTGAAAATTGGTTTATGACGGAAAAATAGATAGACGCACACAGCCTTATGTATTCCACTTTTTACATTAACGCTAAAATCGAATATTCCAAACGTACCAAAAACAATTGAAGAGCTTAGTGGAAGAACGTGCTAAGTGACATTTTTGAAAAAAAATATTTTTTCTGTCATGAACATAATACTAACTTCTTTAACGATAACAAGTTTCCCCTTTTTCATAAAATTTCAGTTCAGTATATTTTTTGAGGGTTTTCAAGTTCCGTTTTCAATAGAATCCGAGTACAGACTTTAAAAAAAATTAAGTTCATTTTCCCGTTTTTACCTTTTTGTCACTTCCCACGTTTTCCCACTAAGCTCTTCAATTACCACTCCCTACAAAATTTCCAGCAACTGAAAAAAAGAAAGAAAAATCTTATTTGCGTTGACGATTTCGACCTCGTAAAAAAGGGGATTTTGGATGAAAAAGCGTGCCATTCCTATAGAATTTTCCCAGCGAATTTGTTAAACGAGTACGGAGCTTTATATTACTAGATTTACTCAGTCCCTGGCGTGACGTTAATGTTGTGAGCTGAAAGGATCTGATAGTAGATGACTCGCGTTTAAGGGGGAATGGGCGCGCTGGACCGCGGGTCTCCAGACTCAAGTGCCTCAGTGTTAATCCAATGGGAAAAAGAACTATTTTCTCTGCCACATTTTTCCGGCTGTATTGAATATTTTTACAAACGGGTTTTTTTTAAATAATAAATGTTGATAACTTACAGGTCTCTATCAATTCCCACTTTTTGAAATTGCTTCGAATATTTTATGTAAAATTATTTATTAAAATTAAAAAAACAATATTCGAACCAATTTCAAAAAGTGGGAAGGTCGGGACCTGTAAGTCAGCTACATGTATCATAAAAAAATCCGTTTGTAAAAATATTCAATACAGCCGGAGAAATGTGGCAGGGAAAATATTTTTTTCTCCATTGGATTAACACTGATGCACTTTGCTTTGGAGACCCCGGTCCAGAGCGCCCATTTCCTCTTTTAAACATTGGAGAAGATTTTTCAGAGAGTTTTACTTCAAGAAACTTTGGCTGTAGGTTAGACAAGAGATATTTGATGATCCGAAGTTATGACTGTCGAAGCTGGACTGAGTAGATGGTTTTATTAACTATGTCGCTTTGCGCTCTGGTGTATTTAAGTGAAAATGTTTGTGGAATATAAGTTTATGAAAGTCTGGGGTAGGGGGATGATAATAAGTTCCTTAAAACGGAAATGCTTTCTTTGTATTTGTTGAAAGACTTAGGGTTCATAAATTGAATATAAGACAATGTCGGTATGAGCTTCTTTTCCTTGAAAAACGAATATTATTTATTGAATTTTTGATAAGAACTTTGCTCTAACAGCATACATGTAACAAGAAGGTAAATTAAATTATATAGGTAGATTTAAAATTTAAAAAAAACATTAATACCTCAGCAGTAGTTTCTAATGTTTATTTAACTGTTTTTAAATACAAAAATTAATCGTTCTTGAAACTAACTTTATTATATACTTATTTAAATCGATCTAAAATATTTTATTTATATTAGTATTTTTTATTAATATCTTGGTAACAATAGTCAATATTAAAACACTTTATCATTATATTACACAATAAGGAATTACACAGGGAGTGATGAACTTTCTATCTAAGAAATTGTTAAACTCCTATTCTCCAATATCAGTGGCGTAGCGAGGGGGGTGTTACGGGGGGTCAGACCCCCCCCCCCCCCATAGGTGTCAAAAACCTCAACAGCCACCACAATCCCCAATTAATAATCGGCTTTTAAAAAAAATCAAGACTACTTTGCTGCTCCCTGGCTCCCACCCCACTCACATGAAAGTGTAACAAATAGAAACATTCAAAACCAATCGCCAAAAATGTCGGTGCGCAGTTTTTTTGGAAGTGAAATTTATGACCTAAGATAAGGAAAACTGGTTACTTTGTATTTTAGGTGTAAAGGGTCTGGTAGTTTAGAAAGTATAAACACAAGCTGGGACAGTGTTTTTAAATGTCTATTTTCCGACCACTAAAAAAAGCCAAGGAAGGGGGGGGGGGGATTATGGGGGCCAGAATCATAGGGAATTAGGTTAATTAAAAAGTGCGCGTCCTCACACACTTTTTAGAGAAGACACGAGGGGGAGAGAGAGGGTTAAAAAAGCTGCCATCTTTTCCGCGCCATCCAGCTCGGGGAATTATGAAGATTAAAACTGTACCAAAATTAAGCTTTTTTAGAACTTTAATATTATTTAGAGTTTATGGCTAGTAGCTTTTTGAATTTGTTTTTAGCTGTGAACAATAACTTTATGGTTACTTAACCAGGATAATTTTTATCTGGATAGTTCTATTTCTATTCAGGAAAAAAATTATGTCACACTCAGTCCTTCTAAATAAACACTTAATATATGGCCCTTAATTCAACTAGTATAACGTTATTTTTTTTAATGTTTTTGAAATCGCATATATTATTGAGGATATTAAAATTTGTATTTCGTCTTCATACTAAATGATTAATTAAATAATAAATAAAATTAATTTTTATAAATTAATATTAAAAAATACTGTAAAATTGAGCTTATGGAATAAAAAAAATACGCATAAAAATTCAAAGTAATGGTAATCTAATTATGTTTCATTATTTTAACTACTAATATTTAATTACGGGACATTTAAAAGTGTTTATTGAGAACAATTGTGTTCGACATAAAAAAAAACATTTCGCTGAAGAGAAATAGTACTACCCAAAAAAAGGTACCTAGTTTAGGAATTACAAAAAAAAAATCGACTTCCAAAAAAAAAAAGACTAGATATAACTGCTAGAACAGCTTCTAAATAGAAGCAATTTCTTTAATTCTAGAAATCTCCTTGAGCTGACCAAATTGAGTTTTACTAAGAGTTTCAAAACCACACTGCTTCCATTTTATTTTTTAAAATTGGAGATGTTATAAGAATAAAACTGAAATATTATAAAACTTATATTCCGTAATATACTACTTTTGATTTGTCTAATAGGATATACTACACCAAAACATTAGTGCACTAAAATAGTATTTTTTTATGCAATATATTTCATTAAAGAATGTCCGGTTATTACTCTTTGGTTGACTCGTAAAATGAAGGAATTTTTTTTCATTCATATCCGGTTTCGTCTAGAGGGATGAACCCGCTGCTTGGTCTGGATGGACCCCTCAATTCCTTATCTCCCCCTTGACCCCCCCCCCCCCTCTCCTCGGCTGTTGACAACCCTATAATAACAAAAGAAAGTTCGCGTGAAAACACAGTGCGTTGGGTATTCAAGGAAATAAACACACCCCGCTACACAGTCCTTCTTTCTCACACTTGATGCTTAAAACCCCTATATTTCAAATTTAATTTTTTCGCTTTTTTGTATCAGATACATGCTAGTTTGATACAAAAATAAATATTGTTTACATAAATGACCAAATTACTTAATTTTGCAAAACAGAATTCCGTACCCTAAATTCCTAAAGTCCAAGACATAAAATGTAAGTGATGATTTATCTTCTGTTATATGTTATCAATTTTTCTCTAAATTAGGTTTATAATTATCATTTTGAATGTTATTTGTGGTGACTAATATAATGTTAAACTTATATTTGTTAATTAACAGCTATTTAAATAGGCATCCTTAGATTTCCTAAGACAAGCAACATTTTTGTTCGCCAATAATAAATTATTAAATTTAATTAGAAGTAAATTATTTAATTGTTCATTGATAGTTACTAAAGTTGATAGTTTTTAAAATCATTATATGAAATTTATTTGGATTCTGTGATATATAATTTTTATTATTTTTTTATTTAATCGTTATTAATAATTAATTTAAATCCTTCAGTTTTGTTATAATAACTAAATAATTTAGTTAAATAATTACCTTTTTTTATTGATATAACTAAAGTTTGGCTTAAACAATCGCAACATCGAATTTTACCCCCCCTTTGGCATTCTGGCTAGCCACTGTCCAATATAGTAATAATACTTTTTAAGTCGCTGTGTTTTAAACGTTTAAATTGACGATTAAGAGGACTGTCAGTCCCATTAGCTAATGCATTATTTTGAACACAACTTTTGCAAAGAATTTATTAGCCATGTTTCCCTTTTCACGAGTGTGGAACATAATAATCTTGAAAACAAAATGAAGGAAAATAATTTTAAACCGTTTTTTTTATATTATAATGATAAAGTTTTTAAAAATAGTGTTCGCCATCTGCAGTAACATTATTTTGCATTTAAAACTTTCAAAAATATATATTTACAATAACTAATCGTTGAAAACAAATTTTCGGATTACAAATTTTGTTTTCATTATGTATGATAAAGGGGGGAGCGTGGTAGATGGGGGGGGGGGGGGGGGAGGCTAACATGACAAAGCAAAATACTTCTGTGGAAGTTGTGATTCCAAAACTAACGCATTAGCTTTATTTGACTGACAATCTATCTTAATTGCAAGTAAAAAAAAATTAGACAAATCGTTAAATTTGAGCTCATACACCTACAGGTGGCGCTATGTGCCAAGTAATGTTTCATGAACCAAACCTTCGAAACGTAAAAGATTTCAATTTTCAAACATATATCATCGAAAAGAAGTTAACGTGGCTTTAAGATATGCATTAAAAATACATGCAATTTTTTAGTACATCAAAAATGTATTCGACTTCATAATATAATATTTCGCTAAATAGAATACTGAGATAAGAATAATTGTTTTATTAGCACAAAATATCATCTACAGATGGCGCCATGGGCCGATTAATGAAACTGAATACCATAGTCTTATGTTCAGAATGGAATTTTTTTTTTTATAATTTTACATATTAAAAAGTTCTAGTATGGCGGCTGTTAAAACAAATATTTACCTAAATTTAAAGCTTTTTTTATTTTAAAATATTTTAATCTTCCAGATACTTAAAAAAAATAGTTTTATCAAAATTTTTAACAAAAAAAATCTTCCAACATTCATTTCTTTCTTCCTTCGATCGGTGCTCTGTTTCCACGTGACATTGATTCAGCAATTGAAACTCTTTAAAGAATTTATTTTCATTCAACGTTTATGTTGCCACTCAAAACCTAAAACATTCATATTGCACTATTGGCATCATAAGTTCCGTTAAAGTATTTTGCTCTAAGCAATTTTTTTTACCAGGCATAAAAATAATAACAGCAAAATAAAACAAATTTCTACAAAATATACCATCTGGTTATTGAATTATTAACACTTGAAGGTTGTTTATTTTAAATATCACTACTGACAGATGACGATACTTTTTAAAAAACTATATCAACTAATAGTTAAATAACCGGATGCCATTTTCTCTTCAAATTTGTTATTTTGCAGCAATTACTACTTTCATAGTGCAAAATTGCTTACATAGCAATGCAATACTTAAATAATTCTACGTATTTCAGAACTAATTCATGAGGTATATTATATGTGACTGGACTGGCCCTTAACTTACACAGTTTAGTCCCCTATTGTACTCATTATTCTTATAATAAGATATAGAACAAACCAATGATCATTATCCAACAAACTCAGAAATGGATTTGGTCAATCGAATTAACGAGAACACAGGAGAAAGTCCGAAATGTTCACTCTAAGACATTTGTTTAAAGGGGATTGCGGTCGGTTTTAAAGTACCTTTGATACCGACTTTTCGCTAATTGGTAGGACTGCCGGTTTTATATGTGGCGCCAAGTTTAGGGATTTCTCTTCCAAACTATGTGACGAAGGTATAAGCTATATCAAGATTAATATTTCTAGCAAAGCTTTTTGTTTCTTTTGAATGTACGATAACTATAGCCTACTTTTCTGTTACTTAAATACTCACAGAGGGGCTGGGGAACCCAGTCGGTTAAGGCGTTCGCCTTGCATGTGGAAGGTTCTAGATTCGGTTAGGGCACCGCGAAAATAACCGCCAACCCATAAACGGCCCGTGCAGCCACAAATGTCCGACGAATAATACCCCGTATAGAGGAAATGCACGTTAAATATGCTCCAAAGTCCCAACGCTGCGTACGGTGTCGCCCTTAACGGTTGAGTTGGGTGGCTACTGGCTACTCAAGTGTCGGCTCATCACTTGGCTGTGGTTATAAGTTATGAATTACGACGCACGTCGCCAATATCCCTATTTTAGCTCTAGTGCGACGATAATTCATACTAACCTGTAATACTCACAGTAATGCTTTTAATATGGAAAGGACCGACAGACGGACAAAACTTATTAAAGTTTAGAATCTGATGAAAAAATAAATTAAATTAAATATGAAAATTGAATTAATATTAAATTCTTCATATCTTTGAAAAAAATGATTAAAAATATGATGGTGAAAACGGATATTAACGAATGACGAGTAAGCAGAAGGATTATAAAGGCAGGCCAAACTTTTTAAATAAGAGGGGGGAAATTTAAAAATCCGATTATTTACTTTATAGAATATAAGTTGCGAATGGGGAGACGGACAGACAGACGGGTTCATGACGGAAATATAAGAAGTCTGGTACAGCTCTTTATGTCAATACCCTACTTTCGTTTCTTAAATTTAAAAAAAAAGCTAAAAATACGCCTTCAAGTTCGAAACTAAATAACCGATGCAGCCGCCAAAAACAGCGATAACGCGCTAAACACACCAATCCCGCCCCAACTCATTTAAGATACAAAGCAAGACCTCTAATTGGGATCCTTTGGGCAGTCGGTGTGGATGACTGACCAGTGGCCAGTCAATTACTGACTAGGGTGCCCCCGAAATAGCGATTCTAATGACCTAGAGGGGGGATTACATACTGATTGCATATTAGCGGGACTTCGCCCCTTACAAAGGCTAATTGAGGTTCTACCAACGCCTATTAGTGGCCGCCAAATGACATCGGATATTGTATGATCTGCATGCAAGAACTTGATCAAGTAATGCTAATAGGATTTTAAAATGTTTCCGGTTACGGACGAAAGCGAGGAAAATAACATGGTAAACATAAGGTTATTCATTGATATGGATTTCGTAATGCAAGATAATTTTAATTAAAGTACTATCTAAAGTACTATGTTGTTCATTAAGGGGATACGGTACCAAAAACATTATTTCTAGAAATAATAACATAAACTTGTAAATTATAGTGGTTTTATATAATGTTCACTCGAAATAAACATTTTCGAGCAATAAAAACAAATATTTACGAGTAGTTTTTTATTTATTTTTTAAAAAAATCACAATTTTGAACTTTTTTAAAACGCTACTCCTCTTTCAATTTTGAGAATAACTCTACCAAACTTTTATAGTTTGTTTTTAGAACTATTTGTTCAAGAATTGTGCATGGATTTTAAAATGTCAGCTACAGTTAAAAAGTAACATGCATTTATACTGAAAATCACAAAAAAATTACAAATTATTGAATTTAACATTAAAAAAAAACTATACATAGTATACCTTATTCCATGCACAATTTTGTGCACCATTTATATAAGAACACAAGTTAAAAATTTCAAAATTCTAACTTAATTAGCAAAAAAGCCTTAGGGATTTATTAAACACAAGAATTGAACAAACTTATAGGAATGATCCAGAAAATATTTAATAACTTTTTTCTACAAAATATATCATTATGAAACTTTCAAGTGAATGTTCAGAAAGATATTGTGAATAATAAGAAGTAAAAACTGAAAAATCGATATTTTGACCAATTTTTGGGTACTGTAATCCCCTTATATATATGACACACTCTAAAACTACACATGGGTTATTTGTGAAAGGAGGAATTGCTGATGTTATAGTTATGCTATAGTTAATGCTGATGGTCGTCATCAATTGCACGAGCATTTCTTTTCTATCTATAGACTTGATCGTCAATAGATTTGCATCATTTGTAGTATGTATTATTTAGCAAATTCAGTATCACTTCGGGGAGCGCTATACGACAAAATATAGCTATGCAATAATAGTGAACCCTATGTAAGTTCGAACTGCACTTCGCTTGAGAAACTGTTTCTACACCTTAAAGAAATATGCGCCTACAAAAGCTACGAATCGCCAAATATAGTAACTCTTTCCTAAACCTTCCTTACCCTTTTTCCAAGTGGGCTGCTCCACAATCAAAATATTTGATATCTATCCGTCTCTGTCAGACCGACAGAGAACTGACATAGTGATGGGAATAATCGAATGATGACCGATTATTTTTAACAATAATCGAATATTTTGTCGATTATTTTTACAGTTACAGTTAAAAATTGCCGAAACACAAAGTAATAAGTATCATATAAAAAAAAATCTCTATATATGTTTGTCGACCTCGTCACTTGACAAGGGTTTTAAATTACGAAGCAAAATTGGCTTTGTTTTAACACATAGACTATCAATAGACAGCCAGGAAAAACGTACAATCAACCGAAACTGACAGACGGACCAATTTTCAAAACCTTTCGGAAGCAGTACTGTCAAAACCGGGTAGAGAACACAAAATCTCTGTTTATCAGATTTTCGAACCCATCGCAGTACTTTCAGTACCGAGAGTTTAAAGACTCGTTTAACTTAATCTTTAAGTTTAACTTTTTATATACGTTTTAAAGGTCGTGGTTCTCTTGGTCAAAACACGGATGTCCTGGAAAACAAGAAATTAAATATCTCAAGTTCTACTGCCAATAGAAACATAATTTTATGTTAAATTACTTAGAAATGAAAAATTATTTTTTTTATTCAACTATATTTTTTATATATGTTTGACTTTTAATGTTCCAAACTTCCTTACACTGACACTTCACATGGAAGGAAAATGCTACTTTTAGACAGATAACAAAAGACAAATAAACTGTACCAGTGTTGCGCACACTCAATAACTCTAATTTACAATAAGTATACTATAAGACTGATTTTTTCAGTGTTTGATTGATGCACATTTCACAATTGTTTGTCCTTTTCCAGTGTGAACAAACATATGGAGGGCTCAGAATACAAATTAAATAAGTCCATAAAACGCTTGTTTCTGCTACAGAATATTATGATTTATAACAAAAATACCAGTTAGCTGACTGTGAAAGCTTTATAGTCCCGGCGTTGCACGGGTGTACCCTTACCGTGATTGTTTTTTTTTTATGTAAACTTTTATTTTATACCAATTGATCCCCTCTCCACTGGTAAGCATTCCATCAGTATATTATACTTTCCTCCCATTCTAATATCAGCATTAATTTAAAAATAAAGAAGTCTGATTGTATCCAGACCTTTCTAGGAGTTAGTTGGCTTTCCCATAGGCCCTGTTAAAATTGCCAGAATAACTATGGTATAATGGCTAGTTTCTATTTGCCCTCTTACACGCGAAAATGCCCAAAATGTGGTAAACCTTCCACTCCATATTCGACCACTCGACAGGGCTGGGGAGTAATGTCCCGAATATTTCTTTAAAGTATCGACGCTGCGTGCGATGTCGCCCTTAAAAGTTGCATTGGGTGCCTTCTAAATGAAGATGCTCGTGGCCAATAGCCCTCGTGTGTCGCTCTAGTGCGACGATAATTCAAACTAACCCTAACCCATACAACTGGATGGGAATAGCTAACCTACGTTAAATTTTCAACTTCGCCAAAAGCCGCCAATGCCAAAATTCAATCGGCTATTATATCATAGCTGTACTAAATTGCCAGTTTCATAAACATAGTATAGTACATAAGCTATACGTAGAGAAAATCGACATTTCTTAGAAGTATTCATCAGATCAGATCCAGAATAGTGTTATTGCCTTTACAGCCATGAGACATTGTAGCAATATCTTCATTTCTTAAAATTTGTATAAACATCAATTAAATTAAATTCGGAAACAACAAAATCAAAAGATTTAAAATCAATAAATAAAATAAATACTGGGTTTTAAATAACAATCCTACAAATTAAACTCTCGTGCTCTTACGTGTTTATATTTAATTTTCTTTTACGCTGAAATTTCTTTTAAATTGAAATAAAAAGTACTAATTTTAATCTTACAATGCTATTCCTATGGAGAAATCAGCTCACTTTTTACACTCCTACACCAGTTTGGATTCGAATTTCGGAAAATCGCTTCTTAAATGACGCCTTCATTACAAAAAGATTATACTCCTAAAATTTGGTAGCTGTACCTCCAGTAGTTTGGTAGCTGTTTGGGCTGGGCGTTGATACGTGGGTCAGTCAGGACTTTGCCTTTTATGTATATAGATTACCAGTTAGCAGATTTTTTCATTGCTGCTGCCTAGCGGCTGTTATCTGAACTAGCACTTTCCATTATTGCACTGAAATTCTACATAGTTAGTGCATGCAATTTCGCTACTAACTCGAAAATGACAAAAAGTGGATTAGGTTCACTTATATTCTGAACTTCCATATGTTGGTATTAGACCAACTCTCCAATACATATCAAGATTGGCCATATGAAGATTAAGCCTTGAACAGTGCTATATTTTGGAGACTATAGTGTGTAGCAGATTGTGACAAATAAAGCAATTAAGGGTCCAATGTCAAATTTATTATCCCAGTTCAGCATGGAATAGTAGAAAACTTTTTTTTAACGAAACTGAAATGTACGGAATAAATAGGGATTCCGTATACACACTTTTATAGTTTCTTATAGTTTCACTTAAGTATTTATTTTGAGTTTCAAAATAAATACTTAAGGGAGAATCACCATGGGTCTCCAAACCGTTATGAACCGGCTCATTTTGCAACAAAATATTCGAACCAATTTCAAAAATGGGTCTTATAGAGCCCTGCTACATTCATCATATGAAAAAAACAGTTTTAAAGAGTTTCAATCACAGATATCGTAGTTTAAGTATTAGATTGGCATCCAATTCTAACGACGGGATGCGCATGGAGACCAGAATAAGAGGGCAATGAGGCCAGTGTTGCCATCTCTTTAAGGAGAAAAATGCTACGCCGTCATCGGAAATATACTAGTTTATAATAAAACTGCAACAAAAAATACCATAAAAATACTAGCTGCATTATGGACTCTTTTTAGTGACTTGAAGCGCTCTTCTAGTATTTTTCTGATAATTTTTATGTAATTTTAGAATTAAATTGTATTTTTTCGTAGTGTTGTTCTCCTAAAACTGGTGGCAACACTGGCCCCATTGCCTCTTATTCTGGTCTCCATGCGCGTCCCGTCGTGAGCATTGGAGGTCACGTGATCTGCCAATCTAATACTTTAACTGTGATATCTAAGGTTTCAACACATTCAGAGAAATGTGGCTTAGAAAATCCAGTTTTTACCATTGGATTCAGGGGTGCCTACAGGGGGGGTCAACGACGCAGACTGCGTCGTTGAAATTTTAGGGGGGGGGGGGGTCGAAAAAAATAGAATTTTTTTAATGTAAATGGTTTATTTTGTCTAAGATACAACTCTAACAAATTCTTGTTCTCTCTAATCATTTCTCTCCCCCCCCCAAAACCAGACACCTGGGGGGGGGGGGGCATACCAAAATCCTTAAGAACATTACGCAAAGAAGAACATATAGATAATGGGATATGGCGTCGGCGCCTGACGATATATTTCTGGTGCAATATTCCCGCTTAGATTGTTGTTTTCGAAACGTAGGGATCATCAAATCAAAGATACACTTTATTAAATGCATCTATTTGATCTATTTTAAACTAAATAAAGTTAAAATGCACTGCACTATAAATACCCAGGAGCTTATTTTAAAGTGTTCTGGCAGTGATTCCGGTAAGATTTTCGTAATTATATAATTTGAATACTATTTTAATCTTGTTAACCGTCTGAAAAAGCAAATTGGCTGAAATGTAAACTTGTTTTCACTGCCTTGAGATTTAAATTAAAATCTTTACTGAAAATTTAATTTCTTAATTTGAATTTTTTTTTATTTCTGTAGTAGATGGTTATAAACGACTCCTCCGTGCTTTAAATTTTGGAATTTAATAAAATTATTAAATTTATAAAAAATTTAAAATTATGTGTGTTGCATTTGAATGGTCATTTGAAGGGTTTATACGTCTGTATCCTTCAGAAGGTTGGGCAAATAAGGAAAGGATTCTAATACTGAGAAGTTAATTATATTTGATATTACTGATAATTTGAGTTTCAAAGTTACATTAAAATATTTTTGACACAAAAGTTAAATCTCTTCAGTATCTTGCATTCAAATAAAATTTTAAAAGTCATTTTCTTTTAATTAAATTTTTACGTTATAGATTATTATAGTTCAACAACAATATTTATTGATTTTTTGCCTTAATTTTAAAAGTATGTACATTGTTAAAATATTTAATAAAGAGCTTTGCATATTGGCATTTTACAATGTGAAATTTTGGTGTATCTTTTACTCCATAAAACGGTAACAGCCTATAGCGGCCTCTTAATTTATGGACATAGTTGCCTTTTTTTTGTATTTGAAAATTATAAATATGGAATACAGCATTTTTTGTTTTGCTTCCAACCGACTGCATGTAGTCCGAAATTGTACAAAAAATAATTACGTGTTTCTGATACCTTAATTTTTAATTTAGATTTTAAAATAGCTAGTTTTTGTCAATCTGAAACAGGAAATAATGTGATATTCTGTCGATTGATCTAGTTAGTGTTTAGGTTCCTAAGCAAATGGGCGACTTTTTGTTTGAAAGTGTTGAAGTTTTGTGAAATTGATTTTGAACAATAACAGTAGCTGGCACTAAATAAGTCGTGATCAATTATAACAGAACTTCATGTTTATTATAACAACAACAAAAAAAACTGAAAATATAAATTTCTAACAGATACGTATTCGAAAATTTTCTAATTGTTTATAAATCGCATAATAAAACAGGAATAGCAAATACAATCTTTAACAATCTGCAAAATGATAATTCTATTTTAAGAGTCCCATCGCCGAAGAAAGCAATGTGCTGACAATTATTTCTCATAAACATTTCTTAATCACTGTTATAGCATTTCAAGCAGACATCATAAATATTCAGAATTTTGTATATAACATTTCTATGAATGAATGACCTTCGGATAATATTTCTGGCTTAGTATACATACTCAACTCAGGCCCAAGCCAATTTCCCGCTATTGCCTACAGTTAGAAACAGTAGGAAGATACTTGTCGTCTGGTGTCAAATGATGTGTGGGTGATTGAATATGTTAAGAAAGTTCAATTCCTAGTTTCAGGGTAAGAATTTTGTTTACTATTTAACTTTAATTTTATTAACTTAATAAATAGTAACTTTTTTTAAGTGAAACTATATCTGTAAACATAATAGAATAGTTCCGAAAAAGTTTGATATTGTCAAATGTGTTGCATTACATAAAAAGCGAAGAGAGCATTTTTATGCATTAAGAATTGAGAGAAGGAAATGGAAGCTATTTTTTATTGGATTACGTGTCCGGCTTTTTTTTATTGATTAAAAAAATTCTATAATTACAATTACATAAATTTTGAGCGGAATTTTTACTGATTATTTAGATTCCCGATAGCTTTTGCTGCAAAGAAAATCTATTTAAAGGAAAAGTAAAAAAGTTGCAATTCCGTAATATAAAAGCTATTAAAAAATGTGCTTCCCTTTTCAATTAGGGGCAACTCTGCGTTGACCTATCAGTAGAAAAATATTCAAGCAGAAAGTCAGTTCTTGGGTTTTACTTCTTAAGACAAAGTTACCCCATTCGGTGGTACTTAAAATATAATTTTACTATAAAGTTTCATGTATACACCGTAAAGCTTCCTACAGTCCTGCACAAAAGTTTAGACACAACACAAATATGATGTTTTACAAATTAGTATTTAAAAAGGAGAATTATTATTTATTACACTTAAACATATGCACATCTATATTCAAAAATATAAATTTAGAAAATGAAAAAAGAAATATATGGCGAAGTAGCCGCAAAGATAGAAAAAACGACAAAAATCCGTTGCACATAAGTTTAGGCACAAATAATTTTTTTTAATTTTTGGAAACACATGAAAAGTTTTAATAGTTGATAAAGCTTCCTCGTTTTTTATCGATTCCAAAACACGTTTTTTCATTGAAAGTACAAAGCTTTTTCAGGGTTGCAGGCTTGATATCGTACCACGCTGCTTCAATAGCTTCTTTAAGTTTAGAAACTTTGGTATACTGCTTTCCATTGGCATGTACAACTTTTGTAAGAATTCCCCATTAAATTTCTATAGAATAATAGTTGGGGCCATATGTAAGCCAAACGAGAACCGTGATTTTTTTTGGCTCGAAACCAATCTTTTGTTGAGCTGGATGTGTGGATAGAGGCGTTGTCTTGTTGAAATTACCAGTTAGGCCCACATAAAAACTCCCCCAACATTTACAAATTACTCTCGAGGGTTTCCTGGTATTTTTCAGAGCTTTGCCTCCCCTTTGTAAACGCTGAGGAAGTCTGGTCGTTTACAGAAAATCCTCCTCAAACCATCACTGACCCTCCACCTTGACTTTGGCTAAACTAAGTCACAGGACCTTTACGAAGATCATGCCAGTAGTAAGAAAACCTGTCGGAGACACCCAGGTTCCATTTTCTTTTTCATCACTAAAGATTTTTTTGATGATTACCTCTAGCCATTTATCCCTATATGACGTGTGCTTCTGAACCCATTTAGTCCTGCGTCTTTGTGATGAGACTGCAACCGCGGATTACGTTTAAGTTTAGATTTTGTTTTAAATCCACATGCCACAATTCTTCTACGTATAGTTTCTCGGGAAACCTTGTTGGCAATTTCAGTTTTAATCTGGTTTGCAGAGCAACGTCTGTTTGAAGCAAGTTTCCTAATTTGCCTTTCATCTCGTTTGCTGGTCGCCCTGGTTCTTTCAGACCTTTGCTTTTGCCTGGTATACATCACCACGTGCCTAAAACTATATAAATACATCTTTTGTATCGGTTCAGTTCAAGTGAAATATCAGAAACTGATTTACCTCGGCTTTTTAATTTCCAAATTCTTATAATCTCGGTAAATGAAAACTGCTTTGACTTAGGCATCATTATAAGCAGTAAAAAATATTCCAATCCCTTTAAGCAGCTTTGAGACACTCCCTTTGATAACACAGTCACTTCCGCTCAAGAATTTGCATAAACATTAGATTTGTGTCTATACTTTTGAGGCATGGTAATTTTGCAAAATATCGACTTGCTGATGTTAGAAAATTTTATTTAATTTTTTCTGAATTTCTCTTGTTACCCTTTTTTCTTACGAGTTTAACAATATATATTAATAAGAATTTAGTGGGAATTAATGAATACTATCGATATTTTCATGAATTGCTTCTGTGTCTAAACTTTTGTGCAGGACTGTATATACACTGTGTGGTAAAATTACTTAGGTTCAGTGTACTCCATAAATCCATATGAATATAAAATCCACACCGAGTTTTTTTTTTTGGGGGGGGGGGGTGAAAAAATTCTAGGGGGGGTGCGTCGTTAGCTCTGGGGGGGATCGGCACCTCTGATTGGATTAACGCAGGGCAATATGGTTTGGAGACCAGCAGTAATTCCCACTGAAATGACCTATTAAACAAAGCCTAAAGTTGAGGTATAATTCAATGCATTACACTTGCCGGCAAATATTTGTAATTCTGGGTGTAACAATGGGAGAGAGGACGACCAAGACAATTGATAAGCTTAGTGGAAGAACATGCTAAGTGACAAAAAGGTGAAAACGAGATAATGAGTTTTAAAAATTTTCGTTTGCACTCAGATCTGTTGTAAACAGTACTTGCAAACGGTAAAAATATACAAAATTTAAAGTTTAGGGTAAAAGGGGAAACTTGTTATCGTTAAAGAATTAAGTAATATGTTCATTGACACCAAAATCTAAATTTTTTCATAAATGTTGTTTAGAACCGTCTTCCACTAGGCTCTTCAATTACAATTCTTTCATCTTTGTATGTAATAGAAGTAAAAATGTTCGTAAAAATTATAGCCTGATGTCTTATTATTTTTTGCCTTCTGAATGAGACAGTGTTTCTTGAAAGCATTCCTATAGCTGAATGTTTCGTGGCATGTGTCACAAGAATAAGGTTTCCAACAGGCGCTTTCGAAGGTTAGAACTCTGTCTAAAAGCCTTGTTACAACAATCACATGTGTGAGGCTTTTTCCCAGTGTGAACTAGGGAAAAGCAACTATAGGGCATTGTGAACTAAAAGATGCCCCTGAAGCTAAAACTTCCAATGAAACGCCTTGGAGCACATTTTGCACCGGTAAGGCTTTTCTTCAGTGTGAGCCATGCAATGCTTTTGATAGTTGTACTGACGACTAAATTTCTTGTTTCATACCTCACAACTATATGGTTTTTCCCCAGTGTGAATCAACAGATGTCTTCGAAGAGTGGACTTACGACTGAACTTCTTATCACACACTTCACACTTGTGAGGCTTTTCTCCTGTGTGTGTTAATTTATGTTCTTTAATATGCTGTTGATACTTAAATGCCTTGTGACACACATCACACTGATAAGGCCTTTCTTCAGTGTGTTTCGTCAAGTGAATTCGTAGGTTAGACTTTCTATTAAATGCCTTGTTGCATACCTCACAACTATATGGTTTTTCCCCAGTGTGAAGCCTCAGATGTTTTCGAAGAGTGGACCTAAGACTGAACTTCTTATCACACACTTCACACTTGTGAGGCTTTTCTCCTGTGTGAGTTAAGTTATGTAATTTAAGATAATATGGACGTTTGAATGCCTTGTGACACACATCACACTCATAAGGCTTTTCTTCAGTGTGTTCATTTACGTGATTTTGGAGGTTAGACTTCATTTTAAATGTTTTGTTGCATACCTCACAACTATAGGGCTTCTCCCCAGTGTGAAATGAAAGGTGCTCCTGAAGCTGAAACTTCCAATGAAATGTCTTGGCGCACATTTCACACCGGTATAGCTTTTCTTCAGTGTGAGCCATGCAATGCTTTTGATACCTGTCCTTGCGAATAAATTTCTTGTTGCATGCTTCACAACTATATGGTTTTTCCCCAGTGTGAAGCATCAGATGTTTTTGAAGAGTGGACTTAAGACTGAACTTCTTATAACACACTTCACACCTGTGAGGCTTTTCACCTGTGTGTGTTAAGTTATGTGTTTTAAGATAATGTTGATGTCTGAATGCCTTGTGACACACATCACACTGAAACGGCTTTTCTTCAGTGTGTTTCATCAAGTGATTTCGTAGTTTAAACTTAGTGTTAAATGCCTTGTTGCATACCTCACAACTATATGGTTTTTCCCCAGTGTGAAGCAACAGATGTCTTCTAAGTGTGGAAGCATGACCAAACTTCTTATAACACACTTCACACTTGTGAGGCTTTTCTCCTGTGTGCGTTAAGTTATGTGAGTTAAGATAGTGTTGATGTTTGAATGCCTTGTGACACACATCACACTGATAAGGCTTTTCTTCAGTGTGTTGCTTTAGGTGAAATCTGAGGCTATTCTTGAGCCTAAATGGTTTGTTGCATACCTCACAACTATAAGGTTTTTCTCCAGTGTGAATCATCAGATGTCTTTGAAGAGTGAACTTACGACTGAACTTCTTATCACATACTTCACACTGGTAAGACTTTTCTTCTGTGTGGGTTAAGTTGTGTGTGTTAAGATGCTCTTCATGTTTGAATGCCTTGTGACACACATCACACTGATAAGGCCTTTCTTCAGTGTGTTTCATCAAGTGAACTTGTAGGTTAGACTTATTATCAAATGCCTTGTTGCATACCTCACAACTATAGGGCTTCTCCTCAGTGTGAAATAAAAGATGCTGCTGAAGCTGGAACTTCTGATGATATGTCTTAGCACACATTTCACACTGGTAAGGCTTTTCTTCAATTTGAGCTATACAATGTTTTTGATAGTTGGAATTGCAACTAAATGTTTTGTTAATGCCACGCAACTGTATGGCTTTTTCCCAGTGTGTGTAAAGGTATGTTTTTCTAGGAGATATTTATAATTTAATGTCTTGAAACAGAGTTCTCACTGGTGAGGCTTTTCTGTGGTCTGAATCAAGGCATGTCTTCGGAGATCACATTTGAACGAGAATGCTTTGAATCATATTTCACAGACATAGGGTTTTTTCTTACTGCAAGACACGATGAGTTCTTTAAAAGCAGGACTGAAAGGATTGATTGGGGCTTTAACGCTTGTTCTTTCCTCTATTCTTTAATTCTAACATCAAAATATGCAAGTTTTTATACTAGAGTTGGTCTATAGTAAAGAGTCTATAAATAAGACCTTTCTACAATTATATGTAAAACAACTCGATTCTTTTTTTAAATATTTTGGAGCTTAAAATTTAAAACTCGGTTATAACTTGAGCACATGATTTACACAGACTTGTTTATAGATCCAGTATTTGTGCAGTATATAGAACTGTTGAAGTCAAGAGGTTGATTTCTTTTATAACACATACTTGAAGATCAAAATATCCTGGAGTCCAAAAAAAAAATGCTGAAATGAAAAAAAAAACTTTTAATAAGATTCCATTTGTATTTTATACATTAAAAATCAACAATATTGATTTAGAACCCCTAAATCTATTGAATTTGTTTTCATTGTTCAGTGGAAGATTTAGGGTAATGTGCAATCCTAATCAGTACATGTTGAAATATAAATTATTAAAAAGAAAATTAATTACCTATGTCTTGATTTTAATGGATTTAAGGATATTAACATAAGTTAAGGAAGTATTGAGAGTTTCAAATAAAGAGTGCAAAAAATGACCAGGATTATTTTAGAACTTTTTTTACTAGGCTACTTTAACCCTCTAAGGGCAATAAGCAAATTAATTGAAGTGTAAACTTGTTTTTACTGCATGAAATTTTAAAAAAAATTATTAAAAAGTTAATTTCTCTAAATAAATAAATTAAAAAAATAATTAAATAAAAAAGAACATAATTAAATAAAAAAAGAACATAATTAAATAAAAAAACATAATTAAATAAAAAAAGATAATTAAATAAAAATATATATTATATTTCTGTAGCAGATGATTACAAATGACTCATCCATGCTTAAATTTTTAATTTAGCAAAATTAAAAAAAAAAAAAGATTTACAAAAAATAGAGGGCATCCATTATTCCTGTGATGTGATTATGAAAATTCTTTGACCGTCTCTTTTCTTCAAATAGCTTACCCGGAGTTCATCACATTTTCTATTTCAAAAATTAATCCAAAGTAATAGAGACCGTAAAGTTAGGGAGAAAAACGACAATGCGTTCGTAGTGGCCAAATACAGCAATACTTGCGTGTAAACAATCACCGCTAAAGTTTCGTTAACATTTTGTTTCCCATAAGAATTTTTTTTTCAAATGTTTGGTACGCTGAATATTTATTCATAGTTCTAAAGTTGTTTAGTTTTAAGCTTATTTTATCAGGATAGAATGTATTTTACGTTGCGGTTTTGTTGAAATTGATATTTCTGTAACAGTGAAATCAATGAATCTGTTTGGAAAAAAGGTCACATCCTATACGAAAGAAAACATGTATTCAATCTGAATAATAAGAATGACAAATAAGATGACAAATATAATGACAATAAGAAAGAAACTTACTTCAAAAAAGGAAATTGAAATACCAATTCTATTTTTTTTTAATCTTAAATTTTTTATAACAAAATTTTTAAATTAACAAATTTTATGGTATATCTAAACAGAATAATGGTTTGGTTGCCTAAGACATATTCCATTACACTATAAATTATAATGCAACATTTATTTCACAGTATTCTGAAACATATGGGTTTTTTTTTAAGTATTTAACGAAAAGTAAATTCTTTCTTTAAACTCATTAACGATTAGTTTTGAACAAAGACAATCAAACACAACATACATTGGTTTTTGATCGTGGTTATTATTTCAATAATAAAAATTCTTTATCACTTCTTCAAACATTTATTTAAAAAGTGTTTTTTTATATTGGTCTTTTTTATTGAGTTTTTAACCTAATAGTTTAAGCCATGTTTAAACAGAGTAAAAAAAATGGCCAACCCTGTATAAGTGTACAAAGAATTAAGTGAGCAATAACAACAAAGATGACAGGTTATTCTATGGAATTTTGGTAGCTATTTTTTAAATATTTTTTTATAATTGCGTGAAAAAAATCGACTTTTACATTAAAATTTTAATATCAGATGAGTGCAAAAAGTTACTTTTTTTTAACTTTTCAGAATATGCCAACATTGCAAGTAAAATTTCCTATTTCATAATATTCATGTTAATAGTAACATCGGAAACACTGTTATTGTGTGTATCTCTTCTGTAAGCTAAAAACTTTCAAATGGTTTTTGAAAATCAGAATCCATGTTCAAATTGTGTGCTTTTGTATATATATAGTTCCAGATATTTGTCGATCTGCTTTATTTAAAAACATTATGTACGTGAATTATTTTTAAACTAATGATATTCGGGTTTTTTCACGTAATTATAAAAAATATAGTATACAACGCTCGCGAAAAGTAAACTTTTTAAAACACGTGTCACTATTTCACTCGCTCGTCAAATAAAATCCCTTCATTTTAAATACTATATTACTTTTCACACTTGTTACTTAAATAAATAATTTATTCACAGCAGCGATTCATTTCTTTTTGTGTCCTGCAAATCGATGTTCAGAAGGGAAGCTATAAAATATTAAATTAGAATGCTGCTCTTTGAAATATTTCGTCTACGTATTTGTGCATCCTACTACACAGCACTTGTATTTACTCATTTCCAGATATTTTATTTAAGAATACCCTATAAAGATATGAAAAATAATAATTGTTGAAATGGCTCTAATAGTAATCAAACAGAAGTCAATACAATTTTCCACACAAGTTTTTACCAATTTGACCTGCAGGTGGCGCTTACGGTCTCTATAAAGAATAGTTTGCTTTCTAGCAAATTTTACCAACAAATAATTTATCTTCACCAAGCTCACCTTTATTTATCTTCACCAAGCTCTTGTTACTTTCACTTATTACACTATGAAAAACCTTCAAAATTAGTTTTAAAAAGTGTTTGGCAACTTGACTGAATAAGATATTAGAGATTTATATACATTGATTCTTCAGGAGAAGCATACAAAGCTAGGTTTATCCGTGTCCCATTTGACACCACAGTTTCTGTCCCATTAAACCTCATCTTTTTATTTATAAATGATCTAACACAGAACCACATGTATTCCACCACAGTATTTGACATACAATATCTTTATCTATGATGTTTTCTACCTAAAACTAGGGTTTAATTTATGAAAAGTTTTTATTTAATACTTAAAACGTTTAATAAAAGATCAAATTTTAACTAGCTTTGGATTCCCAAAAACAATGCAATGATTCAATCTCTCAACTTCAATACATGCTTTTAATGGCTGATCTTTGGTTGTTAAATTATAAAGTTAACCGTTAAAATGCAGTAGTGTAAAAATGTATATATATATTTCACTTTCACTCCCTTGTCCCATTAGCCTCTGCTTTCCCCGATTGTATTATGTAAAATATGAAAAGAAGGTTTAAAACATTTGGTCATTTTCGTTGCTTGGCAGCGTAGATTAAATCGCCAAATTAAGACCGGCCAATATATCATAGTTGTTCTATTTGCGTTACGTTAACAAGCAACGAAAACACTAAAATATGGTAAACATTCCACTTCAAAAAAACTCGATGGATAGATCAACTCTATGTTAAATTTTCAAGCTCACCAATAAAATCACACTGAATATAAACCTAGTGTCACTTGCAGCTTCCTACTGTCTTGTCTCCCCAGCAAAAGAGAATATTTGTCCCCACTGGGCTACCTTCAATGGATCCATAAAGGCCTTCGGATCAACAGATATTGATTTCGATTCAAGAAATTTTCACAAAGGTAACACATCAAATCGCCATTTTTAGACTTGTTTTGTTTACATATAAATTTACTTTCTGGTTTAAATCATCGAAAAATGCCAGCACATGAAAATATGAGTTAAATAATTGCCGAAAACTGAAAATTAAAAACTTTGAAGTTACTGTATTTTACTTGCCCGCGGCAGATATCATAACAAATCATTTTGTGATGATAAATTTAAAGCAAATAAATCATGTTAATTTTTCTGATAAACTTACACTGAAATATGGCAACAGTTTTCAATTAGAAACAGAAACCATCATAATAGAGCAACAAAGCTCATAAACAAATTGTTATTCTGCTGATGTCATTAATATTTCACCGATTTTTTTTTAATTAGACATTAAAAATTAGTTTGGACATCATTATTTTTACAGATTACTGATCCCTCGTGCATGGTGCTTCTTGGTTGGTGTCCATTCGGCAGAAATAACTTTGTGTCACAAGTTATGTGTTCTTTTTACAAACTGATGTCAACCACAAATAGTACGTATTAAAATATCATTTTTGCTGTTTTTTTTCTAAAGAAATTGGTCAATAGGTTTACTGAACATACTTTTATCTAAATTTAAAAGACAAGTACCTTATTTATTAGTTGAGTACACTTAGGATATCTGCCGTGGGCAAGTAAACTGCAGTAACTTAACAGTTTTTATTTTTCAGTTTTCGGCATCTATTTAACTCATATTTTCATGTGCTGACATTTTTTGATGATTTAAATTAAACATTAAACGTGTATTTGGCAATAAAAAATTGCAATAAGTAAAAACAAACGCAAGTCAGCAGACAAAATGCAGCCAGTAGTATTTAGCCTACCCAAAAGTATTTGTCTATACTAATCCACTATGAATGTTGATAAACAAATGCTTAAATATTATCTAATTTTTTTTTTTTTTAAAGGAATGACTGTTTCTTTTAATTAATTACCGTATAATGTAGTTAAGTTTGTTTTGAACTTTTGTGAAAGTTTAAAGAATAATTTTTTTTATCGATATTTCCTAGATAAGTTCAACTATTTTTTCTTTTTCAGACGATTTTTTTTCCTTTGTACAACAAATTGAATTGTTGTGTTTTCTTCATTTATTATATGTTATATATTTACTTTTGAGTTTTTTTTTTATTCTCTGTATTAATTACAAAGTCAATTCTTTATATTTGACCTCTAACATAATAACTACTGCAATTCTAAAATTGTTTAGGGGAACTTTGTTTTCAGCAGCTGTACAAGTAAAAGATTCCTAAGTTTACCTGTTACTTCTTGGCATATAAAATATTTTGATTGTGGAAGAGTCCACTTTGAAAAAGGGTAAGGAAGATTTTGGTTTAGGCAAGAGTTACTGTATTGAGCGATTCATTGCTTTTATGGGCACTTATAATCAGGGTTGGCATGGGTTTTTACTGCCCCTGGTAAATATCATGGTAAAAACCCGTATTTACAGTACAGGGAAAAATTGTTTTTCCCACCTGGGAAAAACCTAATTATTGAAACAATTAATTACTAAATGTTATTTAATGATTTTTATAAAATAATTGTAATTTTGTATTTCAATAAATATTTTTCATGAAATTAATATTTTTAAAATCGACAAATCTTCTTTAATAATTTTACATCTATAGTAATATAATAATCATGTACTTTTGTTTCTTATTTAAATATTCCCATATGCATGACCATTAATAATTATTAAAATTTTGTCTGGGGTAAGTATTCATTAAATTAGTGTCTGTTATAAATATTCATTAAAATATTGTATAGGATAAATAATTATTGCTTTATTTCTACTAAATTTAGAAATAAAATCAAACAAATTTACTGGGCTTTGGCAAACTATAATAGCTATAGTTGTGATAAAGGGTTAATGAGTATTAGTAATAAATAGTTATTGAGTTATGTTTACTAAATTTTTTTTTTCTCTAATGGGGCTGCAATATTGGCGGTCAAGCCTTTTGCAGACTCGGCATATTCCCCAGAACTGAGAGCCATTTCTTTGTGGCACCATATAAGCGACTCTCGCTACCAATTTTGACGCCCAGATTACAATGAATCTGAGCTCTCTGTGGATGTTAACGTATGCCGAGATTTAATTTTGCCGAGAGAACCCAAGCCCAATGGACCCTCCAGGGATCTTTTACATGCCACATAATCATATGACATGCGCGCCCTAGATTTTCCCATCCAGAAAATCCGACGACTCAGCTGGGGCTCGAACCCGCGATCTTGGGCTTGTTTACTAAATATATAAATGAAATCAAATAACTTTACTAGACTTCAGCAAACTATAACGGCTATAGTGGGGATGAGGGGGAACAAAAAGCCTCACCTTAACTAGGGATCCTCCACCTAGAAACTGGCATAATTGCAATGACTGCCAGAATACAAAAATTGGAATGTAAACAAAAAGAAAAACTGATATTTACTTTTATAAAACTTTTTTATTAATTAAAAGGAATTTCCTTGATAAGGTATACACCAGAAAGAAAAATGTTTCTCAGTTTTTCCCAGTATTTACCAGTTTTTCCCGGTATTTACCAGTTTTTCCCCCTGGGATGGGAAATATAAATTTTTTTGATGGTGAAAAAACCCTGTGGATATTTAAGGGGGGGTCGGATGCGTGTTGTTGTCAAAAATTTCGATTTTCTGGTTTTCCTTTTTTTATTCTACTTATCTTTAGCTTTAACTTACGACCAAGATTATTAATTTCTGTTTAGTGATTTTCTTTTTATATGCATTTTTGAGAAACTCTTAATATTAACTCTTACCTAAACCTTTCTTTTCTTTTGAGTTTCCTGAAGTATAAGGTTTTTCAACAGTTAGGAAAATTTTTCTCAGGAACTATAAACAGGGTGGTGACAGAACCTGGAAATCAGGGAATTCTCCGGGAACTTTTTAATTCTGGAAATATCAGTAATTTCTCAGGGAATTTTTCCGTTTCGGATTATTTAGACAGTAGGTTTAGGTTGTTCTTGTGATCACTATACTAGCAGACACTTCTTGATCAAAAGAAAATATTCTGGTTGGTCGGATTGGCCGGAACCAGAGCTACGAAAGTAAAATCAACTCTCTTCCTATCATGCAGAGGCAAAAAACCGTCAGTTATTATCAAACGCCAAATATGCTCCAAAGTCCCAACGCTGTGTACGATGTCGCCCATAACGGTTGCGTTGGATGCTACTCGGGTGTCGGCTCATCACTTGACTGTGGTTCTAAATTACGACGCCCGTCGCCAATAGCCCTCGTGTAGCTCTAGTATGACAATAATTCAAACTAAACTAAAAAGTAATTGTAGAATCAGGGAATTTTTTATGAAATGTACCAGGGAAATCATGGAAATATCAGGGAACTTTTTTTTAAGGATTTTGTTACCATCCTGATAAAAGATATCAACATATTTTGTTTTGCTATTTCTTTCCCATTAATAGCTCGTTAATTTGAAATGAGGAATTTTAAATATCTCTGCTAAAAAAAATTATATAACTTTAAATCTGATTTTTTTAATGTTTTTCATTACATACTTAAAAAAAAATCACTGTAAAAGTATTTTTTTAATATTTCCAAATATCCTCAGTTTTTAAATCTAAGAGCTATATTTAAGGTACAAAATATAAAAAAAGTTTATAATTATATCTCGTATAGTTCCTGAGAAAAATGTTTCTAAAGTTAGATGAATTTTAGTTTCTAAAGTTAGACATGGGTGAGATAGAACCATCCGACTCCCCTTAAGGTTTAGGAACAGATTTTCAATTGAAGGATAGTGTGTACTTGCACAGGTTTAACTATTATTGCATAGCTATATTTTAACCTATAGTGTTTCCCAATGAATAGTTATACTTAAAATTAAATAATACTACAGATGCAAATCGATTGACCATCAAGTCTAGATAGCAAAGGAATGCACAAGCAATCATTGACAGCCCTATTAGCTATAATCCTCCTATATCACCACTAACTCATGTGCATTTTACTGTGACACATTATTTCCAACCAAACCTAACAATCCTTTATGCTCACCAAACGCCATGGGATTAGCAACCCTGCCTCCTTCAGGTTCTTTACCTGTTTTCAACTTGGACTCTTCCCCAATCCAAAGATTTGAGATGCTCAGAAATGACAGGTGAGCTATATCGTCTATAAAAAAACAACCGAGGCTCGCTGTAGCCCATAGTGCGCCAAGGTCTTCTGTGCCCAATGCAGCTCCCTTAACCAATGCCTTAACCAAGGGTGTGAAACATGAGTCGTGGTTAGGTGGTACACCTCATATGGAATCCTTCCTGTATTCAATTACCAAGAATGCTTGGTTATAATTTTATAGACACACTGAAGGGATTAAAGGCTGAGTGAACCTTGCCCAATCTGGGATTCGAAACCCAAGTCCTGTGGCATAGCAAAACATAGAAGTGGTACAGGAAGCCTTGGCCCTCAATAGGCTGTCACAACACAGAGCATAAGTATTTCTTCTCATTTATGCAGTCTCAATTTATGACTTAGGAGGGGGGCTCTGTGTGAGCTAAGCGCTGCGATCAGGGGTCTATTGTACCATCCCCAAGAAATAAATCCCTCTCTCTTATAAGAAAAGCCCCGTTGCCAAAGCAAAATTCAGCAGGAATCTGATAGGAATATCCTGGAGTTCCCAAGGCTCAAGCAAGTGGTGCCCTAGATGCTCAAATCTGTGACCTGCAAAATTTTCACATTCACAGAGAATGTGGGTGACCGATTCGCCCTTGTCCCTACATCCCCTGCAAATGGGATCATCGAGAACCCTCATAATGGTAAGGTGACTTTTAAGGGTGCAGTGGCCAGTAAGAAGACCTACGGCCCTGCGAATACCATTACGGCTAAGCACTTTAATCAATAGGCTGTCACAACACAGAGCATAAGTAATTCTTCTCATTTATGCAGTCTCAAACATTAACATCTGTTGTAGTTAGGCTACTATTGCGAAACTAAGCATAATTGAAAGGCATAGGCTACTAAGCATAATTGAAAGGCATAGGCTACTAAGCATAATTGAAAGGCATAGGCTACTAAGCATAATTGAAATGCTGAAACTATAAAAAAAAACATACAACTGTTACCATTGTTATTGTTTAATTACACATCATTTCTTTTATATCTATTAATAGCCCTAGTGTAGCTTTAGTGCGACAATATTCGAACTAACCTAACCTTTTAGGTCTATTTAAGTTGTTTCTAAAACTACTTTTTCTTTTATGTAACAGGAAATGATCTTAATAGAGTTTTGTCTTTTAATTGTTGTTTTTCTTTTATTTCAGACTGAATTTCGGAATTAATTAAATTGAAGGGTTCCTCAATCCTCTAGTTAAAAGTAATTCTTCATATTTCAAAAAAGCCATAACTAATGTACAGTTCTTCAAGTTAAAGATTCTAAGCAAGTTAGAACTTCTATTTTTGTTTTTAATCATAAGAAAATGAAGAAAATCTATTTGCATCAGTTCATCAGAAAGAGTTTTACTAGTGTTATATTTTTGCAAAGTGAGACATGTTAAATTAAATCTATAAATATATATTTATGGTGCACATTACTGGTTTACACCTTTGTTATTGCGTAATACATTGGTAGAAAGCTGTGCTGATGTGTTACAAACTATGTTTTGATACGCTGTAAAGGTATATTTTGATCTTGCACCAATCATACCATACCTGCAGGTTTGTAGCCAAACCATGTCGGGCACTGGAGAAAAATTCGCCTGTGGGATGTGTGAGAAGCTATTCACAAAAATGTCAACTCTAAAAACTCATGTCTTGAAGCATACCGGAGAGAAACCTTACATATGTGAGGTATGCCAGATGGCCTTTAGCGACCGGTCCAATCTCCGAAAACACCTTTTCACTCACACCGAGGAGAAGCCGTTTATTTGCGAAACGTGTAACAAGGCCTTTAAGACCAAGTCCAACCTCAAAGACCACCAATGGACTCACAATGGCGAAAAGCCCCACCAGTGCAGTGTGTGCGCCAAAGCATTTTCCCAAAAAGCTGATCTCAAGAAACACATGTTGGTTCACACCGGGGGCAAACCCCACCAGTGTAATGTGTGTCACAAGGCGTTCTCCCAGAGGGCCCACATCAAAGCCCATATGCTAGTTCATACTGGAGAGAAGCCCCATATCTGTGAGTTTTGCAAGAAAGCGTTTAGCTCAAAGGGTTCGCTTCTCAAACATGTTAGAAATCACACAGGGGATAAGCCTTACTACTGTGAAATGTGCAGCAATTCATTCACCTGCAAGTCTCATCTCCAGAGGCATAAGTTGCTTCACACCGGGGAGAAGCCCCACAGCTGCGATGTGTGTCACAAGATATTCAGATATAAGTTAAGCGTCCAAAGGCATAAGTTAGTTCACACCGGAGAAAAGCCCTACCGGTGTGACACGTGTAACAAGGGTTTTGTCCGCAAGCAAATCCTGAAGAAACATCTTTTGTTGCACTCGAAAGACCTTGGTGTTCCACAAGACAGTCTCCCATCAAATCTCACTTGTTAACACATACTTGACAAGAAAAAATTAACTGTTGTGAGTTTTGTTACAATGAAAGGTTCACTTCTCAAACATGTTATGATTCACACAAGATATAAGCCTTACTACTGTGAAATGTGCAACAATTCATTTACCTGCAAGTCTCATATAAAGAGGCATAAGTTGCTTCACACCGGGGAGAAGCCCCACATCTGCGATGTGTGTTACAAGATATTCAGATATAAGTTAAGTGTCCAAAGGCATAAGTTGGTTCACACTGGAGAAAAGCTGTACCGGTGTGAAACTTGTAACAAGGGTTTTGTCCGCAAGCAAATTCTGAAGAAAATCTTTTGTTGCACTCTGTTGTATGTAAAGTGTACGCTAAATCGTTCTCATAAAAGGCAGATGTCATTGGACATGCAATGACTCACAATGAAGGTAAACCTTACATCTGTAAGGGTGTCACAGGACAGTGTCCCATCGAATCTCGCTTGTTAACACATACTTAAGAAGAAAAAATTGACTCTTTTGAGTTTGTTACAATTAAAGGTTCACCTCTCAAACATGTTATGATTCACACGAGAGAGAAGCCTTATGTCTGTTATATGTGTAACAAGGTATTTACTTGTAAGTGTCGTCTTTAAAGCCATAAGTTGCTTCAGAAAATAGAGAAGCCTCAGAGCTGTGAAATCTGTGTAGCAAGATATGCAGACAAAAGTTAAGTATTTAATTTACACTGGGGAAAAGCTATGATATAATGGCTATTCTGTTGATTGGATGTGCTTGAAAATATAACGTTGGGTTGCTATATCTATGGAATTGTATGTGAAGTAACATGATAACTATGTTTTGCATTTTCGTATTGCTTGGCAATGTAATGCAAATCAAGACCAGCCATTATATCATATCTGCTCTAAAAGCTATACAGCTGTGACATTATTATAGCAAGGGTTTAGTTCACAGGCAAAGTGTGAAGAAAATTTTTGCCATACTTTAGAGACAAATAATTTATTCATTATGTGCAAAGTGTACACTAAATCATTCTCCTAAAGGCAAACCTTAATAAAACATATGTTAGTTCACACTGGATGCAAAACACCAATAGCCCTCGTGTAGCTCTTTAGTGTGATAATAATTCAAACTAAACTGGATGAAAAACATACAGCTGTAAAGTGATCACACATTGAACCTCACTTCAGAGAGAATAAAATTCAATGCAGAGAGGCCACTCAACTGTGAAATGTATAACAAATTATATTTATATAAATTAAGTCCTCAAAGGCATAAGAGTGTGTACCGAAACAATTGCCTATGGGTCTCATGTTCAAAGGCATAAGTTACTACACAGTGGGGAAAATCCATACAGCTGTAACAAGGGTTTTGTCCACAGACAAAGCCTGACAAAACATCACTAGTTACACAATAAGACAAGTAGATTCTCCATTGTATGTGCAAAGTTACAGTTAAAAGCTTTCTCCAGCTGGGAGCTGAAGCCCCTGTGTCGAGCAAAGGTATGTAGCTGACTTACAGGTGTCTATAATCCCATTTTTTGAAATTGGTTCGAATATTTTGTTGTAAAATTATTTATTGAAAATGTTAAAAAATATTCGAACTCGTTTCCAAAAGTGGGGATCATAGAGCCCTGTAAGTCAGCCACATTTATCATATAAAAAAACGTTTGAAAAAATATTCAATAAAGCCGGAGAAATGTGGCTTGGAAAATATTTTTTTTTCTCCATTGGATGAACACAGAGGCACTCTTATTTGGAGGCCTGAGGTTGATCGGGATCATTCGCCCTTAAGTAGTAAGTACTGTAAATTTGAAATTAACAGTAAATCTTGTTTCCTTTAATTACCACTACAGATTGTGTTAAAGTTGCTTAAGGGGGAATGGGCGCGCTGGACCGCGGGTCTCCAAACTCAAGTGCCTCAGTGTTAATCCAATGGCAAAAAAACTATTTCCTCTGCCACATTTCTCCGGCTGTATTGAATATTTTTACAAACGTTTTTTTTTTTAATAATAAATGTAGATAACTTACAGGTCTCTATCTTCCCACTTTTTGAAATTGCTTCGAATATTTTGTGTAGTAAAATTATTTATTGAAAATTAAAAAAAAATATTCGAACGCATTTCAAAAAGTGGGAAGGTCGGGACCTGTAAGTCAGCTACATTTATCACATAAAAAAATCCGATTGTAAAAATATTCAATACAGCCGGAGAAATGTGGCAGAGAAAATATTTTTTTCTCCATAGGATAAACACTGATGCACTTGAGTTTGAAAACCCCGGTCCAGCACGCCCATTCCCCTTTAAGTGAATATCGCTGGTAAAAAATACACTAGTTTCTGTCCTGTGTGAAACACAAATATAATAAAATATTGCCACTCCATTTTTTCTCCAGTGAAATACCAAACCAATTAAACTTCAGAAAGAATTCTTGGACTCTTATAAAGATGTTAATCTTTCTAATTTGACACATTTGTTGGTGATTAAGTCATTGGTGCACCAAAAAAAGTTTCTTCATGATTAAACCCTTTGTTGTTGTTTTTTTGTTCTTTTATATTTTGTCGCGAGACATGTAAATTTGTAACAAAGATAATCATTTATAATTTTTAACTGTTCTTCTAAGCTTCAGTATCATGGAATATCTGAAAAGTTGCTTTTTTTATACATTTCAAGTGTAACTTATGTAACAATAAAATTACCAAAAGGTGTTACCCCGTCTTTTCTAATTATATTGCGTCTTAAAACCTGTGTATTTAAATTAGTCAAAATTTCAATAAAATAGTAGACATTATTGAACACTGTCTTTTTTTTTACGTGGTATATATTTTTTACTTTGAAAATAAATTAAATGCAATTAAATTTGAAGAACACCCTTTGCATTACTTTTTGAAGATGGCTCCATCAGCCATAATTTCTTACAGTATTAAAATCCTTTACTTGGAAATGGTCTGACCACTGAAAAGGGTTGTTTCCATAGATATCATAGTTAAAGTATTAGATTGGCAGATCACGTGACTTCCAATGCTAACGACGGGACGCGCATGGAGACCAGAATAAGGGGGCAAAAGGGCCAGTGTTGCCATCACTTTAAGGAGAAAAATACTACGAAAAAATACCATCTAATTCTAAAATTACAAAAAAAATATCGTAAAAATACTAGCTGCATTTTGGAATCTTTTTAGTGACTTTAAATCCTTTTCTAGTATTTTTTTTGTAATTTTAGAATTAGATGGTATTTTTTCGTAGTATTTTTCTCCTTAAAGTGACAGCAACACTGGCCATTTTGCCCCCTTATTTGGCCTCCATGCGCGTCCCGTCGTTAGCATTGGAGGTCACGTGATCTGCCAATCTAATACTTTAACTATGATATCTATGGTTGTTTCAGATTATGTAACTCTCCTGTTTTAATTTTTACTCTTTCTGCCATTTCATTGGTTTCGATTTTACTCTAAATTAAGCATATTTTTTTGTTTGATATTTTAAAATTTTATATGTGCAAATTGTTTTTATTTCTGCTATTTATAAAACCTTATCGGGTTTTTTTGTGATTAAATTTCAAGTATGCAAAGCATTGACAAAACGTCAATGTTGTTGGAATATTTTGGTTTAGATTATGTTTTGTCTGATGTAGAGAATTTAAAATTTTAAACAAATTGTCACAATTTAATGTGATTCATAAATGCAGAGAAAAGCTTTAGTTCTACTGAGTTCTACTTCTGCTTTAGTTCTACTGTTCTACAACATTTGTTTCATTAAAGTAAGAAAATATTGTATTTTGCAAACCAAATGTAATTCCAGTGAGTAAAATTGCTGCTTTCAGAAGGATTTTTAAGCAAGAAATCTTATGAGTAAATATTTACTCTAGTTTCTAGTTTAAAGGGGAAAAAAAGGTTTGCATTTTTAGGGTTAAATTTAAATCTGTAACTGTTTTTCAAAGACAGTTACAATAATAATTTATTCAAAAGTTACGATTCCAGTTTTCCCCCCTTAAATTTAAGTTAAAAAAATTAAGATTTTTCTCCCTGTTTTTTTACCATTCTGGATGCATAATGATTCTATTTCACACATTTTAGATTTTTAGAATAAAAAATAAAAAGTTGGAACTGAAAGGGTTAACAAAAGTGCAAAGTGCTCCCCTAATTGTTTTGAGCAGTGTAATTAAATCTTAATTCAGTGCATAAAGGGTTAAGTGACTTGATAAAATGAGGAACAATTATGCTTAGGGAACAACACTGTGTTCTTGAGGCTATCTGAATGAGACATGTGCTTCACACTTCAGAGTCCTTGGTAGGGAGACCAGAAATGGGCACAGCAGGCTTATGGCCCACTAGGAGATGCCAAGCCACTGGGTTTATTTTTTAAAACTTATTTTATCTTGTGGTTTTAGTTAATATAGTCAAAAGTTCCAATTAATACATCCATTTCAGTTAATTTAGAAAAAGTATCTGCCAAGTCCCTTTAAAACATTTTATTTTCGTACATTATTTCAACACTGAAATTTTTTCTCATAAGACTTTGTCGTCTACATCTACTGGCGCCTTTTTTCAAATTTATGTGTATTTGAAGAAAAACTTTTGTCAATTTCAGTGTTTTTTTAGAAATCTAAAAGCTAAAAAAGCAATTTTGGCGTTCAGCTTAAATTTAAATATTTAAAATTTGGCTTAACAATGGTTAAATTTTCATTCTTAACTTTTTCCAATTGTCCCGATTTCTTTTGTCTTGCTTCTCTTTGAAAAACAGTAGGATGGCTAAATTAAAAAATTTCTTACAACTTGAAATTTCTAAAATAACCTGTTTAGTTACTTTTCATATTAAGTAACTGTAACAGTTACTTTTTCAATCAAGTAACTGTAACAGAGTTACTTTTTAAAAGTAACTTTTGAATCCTTGCTTTAATAATAATTTAACCTTGAGCTTATGGGAACCTCGTCTCAGATTGTCGACTGGAGGTTTTAAAAAAGATATTATCAAAACTTTTGTCAACTTTTTTTAATATCTAGATATGGATTTCTCATGCAGAATATTTATAAAATCAATGCATAGATCCAAAATAAATGTTTTATTCATTAAAAAATAACTCTCCAGACATAAACATGCTACAAAGTACAAAGCATGAATTTTTACATTTCATTTTTTAAAATATATAATATTCATGGTATTATATAATGCAAGGACAAAGTTAAAAATAACTTTTTCAAAGAAATGCTTAAAATTATATTTATTTACAACATAGATAATTAAATTATCTACTACACTTCAAATTAAAAAAAAAAAAGATGAATCAAAATATGTTCATTTTCGTTAATAAAAATATATATATAGTAGATTTCAAAATATATATTATAATATATATATATAATATATATATATATTATATATATATAAAGTTCATATATTTTAGTAAATATAATAAATTATAATCGAATTGATAAAAAAAAAGCTTAAAAATTACTTAGCATGTATTAAGCAGAATGTTATTTTGTAGCACACCAGTAAAGTTTGGTATATGGAATCGGATGTATAATCATCACCAAACTCAAACGATGAAGAACAAACTGAATTGTAGAAACATTTTAATTATTAGTAGTTTAAGAGGATGTTAGATTATCAATCCATTAAAGTTTTATAGATTTACAATGTAATTAAATATACTAGCAAACTGAAGTTTTAAAGATTTAATTTGGAACAGTTTTCAACCAGTCTTAGTTCAAAGTTTAAATTTTCATAGGTTTTCAAATGAATAATTATCTAGGCCTGATAGTTCTAGTTACATTGGGCGCTCTTTACTCCCCTACAATTGGCGCGATCTCGAACCCCTTCAGGGTTATTTCCTTTTTGTGGGTCTTCATTAATTCCCTTCGGATCAGATTTACTGTACGGTCCCCCTTGGCGCGATTTTTTCGGATATGGCGATAAATAATATTTTCTGGCAATCTGTCTGACTTCGACTAAAGATTCGAATTCTATGACTTCGCACCGATGACGTTTTCCGGCAACCCTATCGGACCGTTGGTGAGTTTTCATAAGAAATATTCCCATACGATATTTTCTTTGAATCGTGGTTTTTAAAAAAATAGTCGCCAAAATACGGACTTTTGGCGCGATTTTGGAAAGATCGCCAAGGGGGACCGTTCTCTACCTTCCCTTCAACCGATTTGAAACATGCTCAGGCAAATGTCCCAATAAGCGACTGTCCTCAAGAAGTTTCTGGCACAGGGTTGTTAGTCGCTTCGGCGAAGCAAACTTCCTTTGGAAAGTAATTTTGTGTTCTGGCATGTCTATTCTTCTAAACCCTTTATGCATGTCCCATAAATCTCTAACCATTTGAAAATCTTCGATGTCATAGCGATTTGCGTTCACATTGCGTCTTACTCTTGTCCAATAAGGCATTTCGTAGCAGTATGTAAAATTTGAAACCGTTTTCAATCCTGGAAATTTTTCCAGCCAATTCACCATAGTTGAATCCTTACTTTTTAATAAGATAAAAATGTAGTCACCCTGTGCTAAAAATCCGAACTCACAATCCCCGAAGAATGTTAGTTTAAGTTTTGGTAGTTGGTAAAAGTGTTCGGTATTTTTGTAATATGGGAAAACATACTCTAGAAAATCCGTGATAGTGAATTCATTTAAGTTTAAGCAAGTCACATCTTCTGAGACTTCATTTAATGTAGTATATTCGTAGTACGCCATAACAATGACATTATTCGAAAATTTGTTTACAAAAACGCCCACTAAAGTCTAAAGTTTACTTTTTTGGGGTTAAAGCTGGTTTACTGCTTCCCAGAAGTTGCTTATACCAGTCGTTAATCACGAGGAGATAATTCTCGAATGTGCCAATTTTCAATCGACAGTAGCGCCATCTGTTGAAATTAGTGGGAACCAATAATGGAATATCGGTTTGGTTTCGAATTCGTTTTTTTGAACTAATTAGCATAGGCCGAACTTTTAGTGCTTAGTATTATTGAAGATTTTTTTTATCAAGTTCATATTTTTGGAGTCTTATATTTGATTTTAATTTGGGTAAACTCAAAAAAAAAGTTTGTCTTACCTTACATGAATTGTGTAAACAGGAATGTATGTTACTAAAAGCTAAATATACTGTTGAAAAGTAAATTTATTTGAAATAATAAATTTGAAATATAATTAAAGGGTCTTAAAATACTTGTGTTTCAACCTTAAAGGTCCAATTTTTTTAAGAAATGAAATAATCTCTTTCACTAATAATAAATCCATCATTTTTTATGCACGAGTGTATGCTTTTAAGGCATCTTAAAACAAAAAAGATCTAAATTAACTAACATAAGTCAACTTTCTGACATAGTTACAATGAACTTTCGGCTTCAATTTTTGTATAATGTACTATGCTGGTTAGACCAAGAAAAAAAAAGTTGCAATTGTGGACACATTAAAAATTGGCAATGCTTAAATCTAAACAATCTAATACTCTGCCCATTTGATGATGGAGTAAGATGGTGCAAACAATAGAATAAAAAATTAGTAATATAAATTTTGTAGCTATATGTTTGCAGATACATTAGTTTATTTTATCTTAAAAACCAATAAAAAAACCTAAGACAAAATGTTTTGTCAATTGCTTTGCCAAAGGACAAATTTGATACATATAATTTTATAAGTTATTGATACATATTATTTGACACTTCATGTTTTGACATTTTTCATTATTATACATAATTCTTTTTAACAAATTATTAATATGATGGTAGATTCTAACTCTATGGTTGATATTCTCAAATTGACTCTCATGTGGAAATGTCTCTCTCAAATGGATTACAAAATCTACATGAAATGTGCATGCAAACGAACAGTTTTCTTCTAGACTCAAAAAGTTCTCTGTTCTTTTTATTCGATTTTTTTTTTGTTTTGAGTCTGTTCACATATTTTTTCATGCCTGTAGTAGGATCTGCTAGTAAATATTTTCTCACACTCGCACATTTTCAAATCGCCTTTCGGAATTTCAATATTTTTACATGGTTTCTGTGTTTAAAATAAGTTCTTTTGCTTTTAAACTCTAATTGACACTCATTACATACTTTGGAAAACGTCTTTCCATGTTAAAACAACAATTCAAGAGGATGAAATACACATAACATTACAAAAGAAGTTGTCAAGTAGTTGACACTTTCTGAATTGAGTTAACTTTCCATTAATTTCAACAGATGGCGCTACTGTCGAATGAGGATTGGCACATTCGAGAATTATCGGCTCGTGTATAGGAACGTAGAAGTAATCACAAACCAGAAGGTTATTATAGTCAGATAGTAAACAAAAACAAGATGGAGAACTCTAATTTCTGGTGAAGAATCCTACTTGGTAAGTTGGTACAATTTCTAAGAGTCGTTTTCGGGGATCTGAGGGGTTTTTTTACACGGATTATTGAAATAGTAAGTTTTTGGGGTTAACTCTAGTCGCTGGCTCGGCAACTCTTCGATCTTGACGATATCTAGAAAATGACATTTCCGAACCATGTCTTTGCTTGCGACTTTTTTTGTCGGTAACTAAAAGCATCGCCATAGCTCAAGTTTATTGTACAATGTTACTTAAACTGGGTGTGTATCCATGTGAAATACCTTAAAAAGTCAAGTAATTTTTTTTTTTTTTTTGGGGGGGGGACAGGAAATTACATTGAAATTTTCATTTTCGGATGAAAAATCTGGAAGTATATCAAGTTTTAAAATCAGTTTATTTGTTTTGTAGATTTAATGGTGGGGAAAATATTTGTTTTATAACTATTATTTCATTAAGTCAAGTTTACCTCCCTCGATCTTTTACTGTATTGAAATTTTAACTAGTAGTTTGCCCTGTTCTTTACAGATAAAATTTTTTTTTTTTCTTTTCCTAATGCTTTGCGTTGTTTGTAACATCACGGTTTTTTTTAAACAAATATATTATGGCTAGGGTTACCATATGTTCCTCGTTAGCAGGACATGCATGTATTTAGAGGCTATCTGTTCTGCACCCTGTATTTTTAAAAAATATCAATAAATGTCCATATTTTTTAAAAGTAATTTTTTTTAACGGGGTCTATTGTCTAAAGAATAATCGAGTTTGTGAGTTGTTGATTATCACAAGATTCACTCTGACTGCAAAGCGGCAATATTAATAGTTTGCATTTTATTTTATTATTCAAGTTCTAAATTGCAACTGGGGATCCGAGTCGGTTAAGGCGTTCGCCTTGCATGTATAGAGTCCCAGGTTTGGGTCTAGGCATAGCCAAAATAACTGCAAACCTATAAACGGCCCATATAGCCAAAAAATGTCTGAGGAATAATACTCTATGTAAAGGGAGTGCATGCTAAATATGCTCTAAAGTCCAAACACTGTGTACGATGTAGCCCTTAATGGTTGCGTTAGGGGCCTACTCATGTGTCCGCTCGTCACTTGACAGTGGTTCTAAATTAGGACGCCCATCGCCAATAGCTCTATTGTGCCGATAATTCAAACTAACCTAATCTAAATTGCAACATGTTTTATTGGCTGTGTTAAAGCTCGAAATGTTTTGTCTCAAATTTAAATGTATTCTGCTTTTTAAAAAT
This sequence comes from Oedothorax gibbosus, assembly GCA_019343175.1. Lineage (NCBI taxonomy): Eukaryota > Metazoa > Arthropoda > Arachnida > Araneae > Linyphiidae > Oedothorax > Oedothorax gibbosus. Next base: position 26,686,042 of record CM033275.1, read on the forward strand.
AACCGTCCTGTCTTTTACTGGTTATATGGTAACCCTAGTTATTGCTAGCTGACTTAAATTGTAATGTTAACTTGTGTGTATTTTCACATTTATAAGATTTTCAAAAACCCTAATCAAAGTACAAATACTAATTGATTTTATTTTTATCAAAAGTGCATTTTGTGATAACTATGGCACATAAATGCAGGTCTAAATTTGCTCTCATATACCTTTACCCATAATTTTTTTTAGATATTTTTTTATTAAAAAAAAATTTTTTTAAAAGGTTAAAGTCCTGGCATAAATCTTTGTAGTGGTTCTCATTTCACTTTTTAAGCACTAGGAGTTTCGACTTCTTAATTCTTGCTACATGAAATGACTTTAGGGTGACACAAATCCAGCTTTAACAGTGATACCTAGAAATATTATTTTTAGTATGATAAAGCCTGGAAAAATCAGGGAAGTTTGAAATTGTTTTTGAGTAGACACCCTGCTTAAACCAAACCTACTGTATTTGTATGTAAAATTTTCTACATGTGTACTAATAAATTAGAAAATTTATTTTTAATTTGGAGAAAAGTAATCTGCGGAATAATTTTTCAAAGTTGTAACTAAATTACCAGTACTGAAGTTATTAAATCAAACAATTTTGACATCCCATTTTCTTTTTCAATGTACAAATTTTGAAATGCAGTTGTTCCCTTATTTTATATGAAATAAGAAATAACCTTGTTTCTTAGCTTATTGGCTTTTTTTAAAAGCAATTCTTCTTTTTATAATCTAAAAAAAACCCTCATCATATCTACTTTGTTAAAGGTTTATTGCATTCATGAAAGTAAACAATTAGACTGAGTATTTTTTAATTAATGATTTTATTAATCATGTTTTTTTAAGTTTTCTGTTTATATGAATCTGTTACAGGAAAAGTATTGGGGAGCAAGAAGTGTATTATGTTTTATTGTGCCAATTTTGATTATTTTTGTTATTAATTGTCAACAGCGCAATTTTTTTAAAAAAAAAGTTTTGCACTAGATAATATACTTTTAAATAGATAAAACTTTTTATGTGCACATTTTTTGCATGTGGTATCAAGAATAATTAAATAGTTGTGAGAAAAGAAAGTTTTCTTTTTAAAGAATGAAACTGGTTGTAAATACCCCTAGTGATTCTATCTTGAATAAATGTTCATATAAATAATTTATTAATATTTGTATTACAGATATTTATGAAACTTCAATAAAATTAGTTAACCAAGTCATGCAACCAATAGAGCATTCCTTCATCAAACATCCAGAGTAGCTCAAGCTAAATCAGACTTGTATAAATTAACAAATGTACATACTGAAGAAACTTTCCAAAAATGTAGTAGTATCTAAACTCTAAAGTATTGTTTTCACGTAACTTTGGATATATCTGGGTAATTCCATGCAAAATTATCCTGTCTGTGTAAGTCACGTTTGTAAAAAGTGATTATCGCTACAACTTTTAACATTAAATGAAAAAAATTGTGGAATAGTTGATCTACACTTATTATAACTAAATAATGTAATGTACTTTATTTAATTTGATTTATTTTTTTAATTTAAAAAGCTTTTAATCTCCTCTTAAATCGTGACTTACACTACAGTTACATGGAATTAGCCATCTACATTTTGTGTCACCAAAATTTTAAAAATGTTTCATATTCCCAAAAAGTCTTCTGGCACATCAAATAAACAAGAAACCTGCCAAACGTGTAATAAAACATTCAAAACTAAATCAAACCTAAAGAAACATACTCTTTTACATACCGGATTAAAGACAGATTTATGTGAGATTTGTAACAAGGCATTCAGGGACAAATCTGCCCTTAGAGCACATAAAAGGTCGCACACCAAAGAAAAGCCCTATATCTGTGAAATCTGCAACAAGGGATTTAGTCACAGAACAGCTCTCAAGATACACTTTCTAATGCACACTGGTGAGAAACCTCATAGCTGTGAAATATGCAACAAAGCCTTCAAACACACACTGCAGCTCAAAAACCATCTTTTCACACACACTGGGGAGAGGCCTTACAGTTGTGATGTCTGTCTGAAAACCTTTATGCGCAAGTACAATCTAAAACTACACATGAGACACAGCGGGACACATGTGAAACTCCACGTCTGTGACGTGTGTCACAAGATGTTTAGTGTTCCATCACACCTCCGAAGACATAAATTGATACATACTGGAGAACGACCTCATGTCTGTGAAATATGTAGCAAGGCATTTAGGGACAATTCATGTCTTAAGAGACATGAATTGATACATACTGGAGAACGACCTCATGTCTGTGAAATATGTAGCAAGGCATTTAGGGACAATTCATGTCTTAAGAGACATGAATTGATACATACTGGAGAACGACCTCATGTCTGTGAAATATGTAGCAAGGCATTTAGGGACAATTCATGTCTTAAGAGACATGAATTGATACATACTGGAGAACGACCTCATGTCTGTGAAATATGTAGCAAGGCATTTAGAGACAATTCATGTCTTAAGAGACATGAATTGATACATACTGGAGAACGACCTCATGTCTGTGAAATATGTAGCAAGGCATTTAGGGACAATTCATGTCTTAAGAGACATGAATTGATACATACTGGAGAACGACCTCATGTCTGTGAAATATGTAGCAAGGCATTTAGGGACAATTCATGTCTTAAGAGACATGAATTGATACATACTGGAGAACGACCTCATGTCTGTGAAATATGTAGCAAGGCATTTAGAGACAATTCATGTCTTAAGAGACATGAATTGATACATACTGGAGAACGACCTCATGTCTGTGAAATATGTAGCAAGGCATTTAGGGACAATTCATGTCTTAAGAGACATGAATTGATACACTCTGGTGAGAAGCCCCACAGCTGTGAAATATGCAATAAGACTTTTAATAATAGCTCCAATTTGCGATCACATTTGCTGAAGCATACTGGAGAAAAGCCACATGCATGTCATGTAAAAAAAATTACAGCAAAAGCATTTTTTGTATATTTTTTATATAAACCTATTAAAAGTACACAAAATATATATTAGATGATGGAGTGCAATGTCTAAGTTTCGGACACTACATGATTCAAGACCTGTGACATGCATCGTGTATTTTTTTTAGCAGGCACAACAATTTATTCTTGCCTGCAAAAAGTCTAATATTTGGTGGTGGTATATGATCTTGAAAATGTTTTATTTGCTGTGTTCAAGCGAAATGATATACAGCTGCAAATTCAAAATTAAATGCCAAATAAGCAATAAAAATGTGTAGTTTTAAGTTTTTTTGCTCGGGGACTAAATGTGTGTGCTCGGGGACTGAAATTCTGTCTGTCAGCACAATGTGCCTTATGTCTAGCTGTTGCGTTTCATTGATTTGTGTTAAGTAAAACAATATATAAAATCTACAATGAGTTTTGTGTAAATTTTATGTGTATAAATTTTTGGAGTCTGTTATGGTGTAACAAAAAAATCTTGTTAGTTGTAATTATTGTTTGGAAATTTAGAAATTAATTTTTCTATATAAAATTATTATGTATGTAGAGCCTGCAATATTTATTGATAGCAGCTAATGTTTTGAAAATTGCATGCAAAGTAGTTTAGTTACATTTTAATTATTTACGCAGTTAAAGAAAACCCTTTTTATTACAAAATATATCCATACTTACTGGTTTTATACCTAATGTATAAAAATAAAGGTTGTATCTATATCTCGTACCTGATGTGAAATTTTTTGCTGTATTTTTTTTTAATTCAAAATATACCTATCGTGCACAAAATTCTACGATGCATTACTTAAAAAAAAGCATTCTAGTTTCTCCGTCACTATCCCATAAAATTATTGTCTTTGAAATATTGTAGGATGTTCTTAGGAAATAATAGTGTAGCTCTCGTACGACGATATTTCGACCTAATGCTACCAACCTAATTACTGTAGTCAAACTTACCCACTGAAAACTGATGCCTCCCTGGGAAAAATGTGTTTTTTTTTTAATTTTAACTCTGAGATGAGAGATCATCACCTCATACACAAGTTTTCAAGTTGCCTTTAAATTTTTATCTGCATTTTTAAGTTTTCATGAATTAAATTTTTTTTCATTTTTTGAGCTTTTATTAAATGCACAAACTGATGTTTTTTAAAGAAAAATTTATTCCCGGTGCTACAAACAAATGTTTAGGCTTTAAAAGCATATTGACACGAAATCGACTATCAATATATTCAAAATTTGCAAAAAAAAATCGTCGGATACCAGATCCCGGATCTAATGTCTTGTTTTATTGTAATGAGTCACAAGAAAAATCATTTTAAAGCATGGATCGTGATTTGAAATTAACTATTCGAATGAGATGGGAAAATGTTTGTGGGAGAGAAGACAATGTGTGACGTTTTATAGGCTTGACCGTTCTGGTTTGATCGAATTAGCTAACAGGTGGTTTGTTTGAGCGGTATTTGGACGTATGGTTAGACGTAGCTGTGACGTACTCGCAGGCGGGGCCATTCAAATTGTCCGTTACGAGTCCGGTTGTACGCAGTGCTCCGGTAGGGCGATGTCGCAAGAATCTATCGCGGTCCAAAGTCCTGGCGCCGCGTACGTTGTGTTTAGTACCAGCTCAGGTGTAAGCCTGGTCAATTGACTGTGGTTGTAAATTTAGAGGTCTGTCACCAATAACACTAGTGTAGTTCTTGTGCTCCGGTTTTTGAATCTAAACTCATCTTCGATAGCCTTGCCCTGACTACAGTATGGGGATTTTCAACTAAACAAAATCCAAGATGTCAGGCATCCAGAAGGACGCCTACGTAATGTGTTATTCTACGTCATGCGTCACAAGTTACGTATTTCATTTCTGATTTTCCCTAAATTGGTGCATTTTTCCCACATGACAATTATTCTCTAATCGAGGCTCAAGAAAGAATTAATTTTCATTCAACATTTCTGCTGCCACCCAAGACCTGAAACCCCTGAAACGTGTCCATTAAAGCTCCACACCAGTACGTAAATAAATCGTAAACAAAAAAAAATCAGATACGTGATCCAAATTATAATCGAAATCATCGCACTTTAACCTTGATAACCTACAGTTTTCTTGTCTAGAACGTTTAAAACTTAAAAAAATAAGCATTTTTTACTCGACATCATATTTTTGATTGGAAAAACGATTTTTTGTATGGAATAGTAAACAGCCTTTTGCTTCCTGTAAACTTGTATTGGTTTTACATTAAATGAGGAAGGAGTTCTATATTAACGTTATTTTGGTTTGTATTTATTTTAGTCCATACAATTTTGTTTTACAATTATGTGTAACAATTTTTTCAGTTAAATGATTAATAAATTGGCGTAAAAGTTCAATACAACTCCCATTAGGAACGTTTCAAAACTATAAGTACATTAAATTGAAAAAAAAATCCTTTCTACAAATATTATTATTATTATTATTAATTTCTTTAATAATCATCTAGAATTGCTCGTGTACCGTAATTTAAAAGGAAAGCATATATGTTTTAAAACTAGGTACAGATAGGATATAATAATCTGTCTACTCATTGGCGAACTTGAAAGTTTACGTAGGGTTACTATTCCCATTTAAGTTTATGAAATATAAATCGAATGTTTGCCACAATTGGTCATTTTTATTTCTTAGGGAATGAAACGCTAATCACCAAATTGATACTGGCCATTATATCATAGCTGTTCCTAACACCATTATTACAAATATTCAACTGCAGCCATTACATTTTGTGATATAAACGAACTGTGTTACTTGATTGGGCAACTAAAAAAAATCTATTGTGTTTGTTACATATTCTCCATATGACCACCCAAACTGTAATCTAATCTACTGCAGTGAGATTTAAAATTGAGAGAACATTCAGAATTTGTTTTCCTATACTGACACTTTTAGTTAACTCAAAAAGAAGTTTTTATTAAATATTTGACCAGATATTTAAATTAAAATATAAATAAATCTTCTAACTCTCATGTGCAGCCCTCGTGCAACGATAATTCAAACTAGACTAAACTCTCATGTTAACATGCATTTCATGTTTCTCACTAATATTAGAGTGCCTACTCCTAATCACTATACCTATATTTGGATACCTCCTACCTTAAAAAAAAAATGTTTTTGACTTCCTAGCAATCAATATTTTATTAGCCACCACAGTCGAAAAAGTTTTATTTTTAAGAGACTATTTGTTCATTATTATTTGTACAAAGTTTCTTTATCGCAGATACTATATTCATGGACTTTGTAAAATTATTAGAAATTAAAAAAAAATTGAATTTCTTGGCAATTAAATTTTAATGAAACAAACTAATTTAGACTGATTGATAAGTATTGTCTTTTAAGGTTCTTGAATTTTAAATTAAAGATCTGGTAAATTAAGAATTAAAACCTTATTAATTATTAATGAATTTGAATAATGGAATAAAAGTTTCCTTCAAATATTTATAAATTTAAATTTCAAAACATTTAATTGAGTACTTAGAATTTAACTGCAACACAAGTAATGTACGTTTTTGTTTAAAGAGGTAGTTAAAAGTGATTAAAATGGAATGATATTTTGTGTGTAAATTTAAAAATCAACTTTATAATTGATTATTCCGTTTTATTTTTTCTAGATAGTCATTACAATACAAATTTTTTAGAATAATTTGAAGAAGAGGACTGCACTCAAATTTGCATTTTGTGAAACCATATGTCATGAATTAAGAATACGCTATCAGAAAAATAAACACTCTTGGAGACATTACAAGTGTGCGGCATGTGATTTATTTTTATGAAAAGTTTTTTACATATATTTTTCAATATTACATATAGTATAAGACTATAGTATAAAACTTATAGTATAAGACTCCAATGCATCAAATAGATGAATGAAAGCTCAGTAAAAACAATCAATTTTTTTTAAACTGTAAACCATCTCAAATAAATAGAATTTCTACAGAAAAACAGGTTTAAACATTATGAAGTTATACTGTTGAATAAAATTTGAAAAAAAAAATTGAAAAAAATTCTTTATAGTATATTTTAATATTAGTATAGTAAACATAAGATTCAGTAATAAGTGAGGACTTGATGAATCAAGTAGATGAAGGCTAAGTGAAGCAAATAAATGAATACTCAATGAATGAACTAGGTGAAGAATTAATGAATCAAGTAGATGAAAGAACAAAGTGGATGTAAACATAAGACTCAAGAGTGAGTGAGGACACAATGAATCAAGTAGATTTCGAGTCAGTGAAGCAAGTAAACGACTCCATGGATGAACTAGGTGAAAACTTGATGAATCAAATCGATGACCAACCAGTGGATCAAGTAGATGAAGACTCTGTGGATCAAGTAGATGAAGACTTAGTGGATCAAGTCTATGAAGATTCAGTGGATCAAGTCTATGAAGACCCAAGGAATCAAGTAATTGAAGACCCAAAGAATCAAGTACATGGAGTCTTGGTGAAGCAAGTAAATAAAGACTCCATGGAGGAACTAGGTGAAAACTTAATGAATCAAGTAGATGACAACCCAGTGAATCAAGTAGATGAAGACTCAGTGGATCAAGTAGATGAGGAATCGATAAATCAAGTTGATGAGGAATTGATAAATCAAGTGGATGAAAAACCTTATATCTGTTACGAGTGCTTTTCACACTTTCCAAATCTATCTGTTTTAGAACATCATCTCTTAACACACTTTGAAAATAAACCACACATTTGTAATCTGTGTAACAAGGCCTTCAGTACGAAAGGCAATCTTATGCAACATGCTTTGCTTCACACGGGAGAAAGACCACACATTTGTGGCTTCTGTGATAAGGCATTTGTGCAGAAAGGCAACCTGCAACAACATATATCAACTCACAGGGGAGCGAAACCCTACATCTGTGATGTTTGTAACAAGGCATATACAACACGAGGCAATCTTAATCAACACAAGATTGAAAGTCACACAGCATTGAAACCACACGTGTGTGGAGTGTGTAAAAGGTCCTTTAGTCGCAAAAGTCACCTTAAAACCCACATGTTGATACACAGTGGTGAGAAACCGCATGGGTGCGAAGTGTGCCAAGCCACATTTAAAACTAAAGCTGATCTTCGACAACATCTTAGAGTGCACAATAAAAACAAAACATACCAGTGTGAAGTATGCAGCAAGACTTATGATCGACAAGATTCCCTCAAAAACCACATCTTGCTTCACTCTGCAGATAAGAACTATGTCTGTGAAGTATGTAACAAGGCCTTTCAGAAAAGTATCAATCTCAAATACCACCTTTTGACGCACTCTAATGAAAGGGATTACAAATGTGAATTTTGCGACATGGCTTTTGCCCGTAAGAGAAGTCTCAAAACCCATCTCATGCGGCACACGGGAGAAAAACCTTATTCTTGTGATATCTGTAACAAGGCCTTCAGGGCAACACAGAGCCTCAAAACACATATGTTGACGCATACTGAAGAAAACCTATTTAAAGAAAAACTGCAAAACAAAGTACTAAATACCAAAACTAGTAACAAAAAGGATAAGAACTACGTCTGTCAAGTGTGTCAAAAGACATTCGTCCAGATGTCCAGCCTCAAAAACCATTGCTTGATACACAGTGGCAACAAACCTCACTCATGCGAAGTATGCGGCAAGTCTTTTCGACTGTTGCAAGCCCTTCAGAGGCATCGCTTGACTCACTCTGGCGAAAAGACCCACAGCTGCAAAATATGCCTCAAGAGGTTCTGTTTCAAGTGGAACCTGGAGACGCATCTCTTGAGCCACACAGATCAGAAGCTACACATCTGTGAATTTTGTAACAAGTCATTTAGAGCCAAGTGTAACCTTGAGAGACATGTATCTTTGCATAGTGGGGAAAAGCCTTATATTTGTGAGGTCTGCAGTAAGCCTTTTAGATTGTTGCTGAGTTTTCAACGACATCAATTGACTCACACGGGCCAAAAGCCTCACAACTGTGATAAATGTGATAAGACTTTTATCTTTAAGTGGCAACTCAACAGACATCTTTTGACTCATACTACAGAGAAATTGTTCAGGTGTGAATTTTGTGAAAAATCGTTTAAAGTTAAATATAACTTTAAAAAACATATTTTGAAATTTCACAATGCTGATGTGTGCAAACAGGGGTTTAATCAAATGAACTCACTTTCCAACACATCTGTCACTGCACCCTAGTGCAATGCCTCACAATTTAACTGCAGTTTAAAATAAGGGCCAATTAATCTTGTGAAGTGTTAGTTGGTAGTTGAGTTAACCAAACGAAATAAAAACTACACTTTGCATTGCATGTAAAAAAATTTAACTAAATAAAAAATTGCCCTACGTAGGTCCATTTCATGTTTATTGATGTATTATAGTCCTTGGGATCACAGAGCAAGCTTCGTAAACACTTTCGTCCCTTATCCCTTCATGTTGTTTTCCAGGAAACAACATGAGCGTCATCTGTTTCCATTTTCCCCCCACCCTACTTGGATTTCGAAAGCGATTGCAATCTACTTCACAGTAGAGTCTCAAATAAGTTAGGCTTAGACATATTGAGCTAGAAGGAAAACTAGAGCGAGGTGTGTGTGATTCACTGAACAGGGCAGCAAACGAGCCGGTCCAATAACGAAACACGGAGGAATACACAGCACTGCAGCAAAAACGAACCCCGGGCAGAAAACCTAGAAACTTGCCTATTTCGCTATTGGGTTCGTCTTCGCTGGTTTTTAGTGATCCACATGGTTATTTCTTAAAAAAGTTGGAATTTAAAGTTAAAGAAAGTTAATTCTTTCGAACTAAAAATGTTAAAATACATTTAGGAGCCCAAGTCAATATGATAGAAGGGTCTCATACAAGCATTGCATACAAGTGTCGGGAAAATAGTCCTTTTCTGCCAGGTTCACACAAAAGGGTGCGAGTGGGTTTTCGGCTCGCTGACACTTCACTTCTAGCAATGGGTTTCCCTTCTAACTCAATGGGTTTAGAATAACAATGCTCACACTGTTTCATGGAACACCACCCGAACAGTAGGGAGAAGAAATTGTATTCAAAGTTTGTGTTGTAATCAGGAGTATAGTAAGAACTGTAAATAGGGTAAAGGGTTGCATAAAAAGGGTTTTTATTCAAGGTAATGTCAGTTTTATTAACAATATTTTAAAAGTTTATTTTAGTGTTGAGTACTTTTAACCCTCTGAGGGATAAGCAAATTAACTGAAGTGTAAACTTTTCACTGCATGAGATTTAAATTAAAGTTTTTGATGGAACATTTAATTTCTTAAATTTTTTAAAATTATATTTCGATAGTAAATGGTTATAAATGACTCCTCCATGCTTTAAATTTTAAAATTTAATAAACATAATAAATAAATAATAAACGTAAAAAATTATACAATAAACATAAAAAGTTATTTAATATAGTAGTTTTAAATGTAATATACATAATAAATTTAATAAAATTTAATTATGTATATTGTAAAAAAATTATGTTACCTATTTTAAATAATATGCAGCTTACATTAATACTTTAACATGCTAAAAAGTTTAATTTAAAACTCGTGCACTGAAAACAGGTTTACATTTTTACTCAATGAAGACCCATGGTGTTATAATGGTTTTAATTTAGGGAGTGACAGTTTTTCTGACAACTTAGAAGAAGAAACTTTTCAAAAACAGAATACATTGGTTGCCAAGGGGCCCCCGGGCTCTTCCAGACAACACATAAAATTATACAATCGGAATCATCAAGGAAAATTAAAAGCAACAGTTCAGATTATACCCTAAGAAAAGGGGAACAAAACAAAAAAATAACAAAACAACTAAACAAAACTTCTTTTTAAATGTTAAAATGTTGGTATTTTCAGTTTTAATCTCGTGCATTAAAAACAAATTTATATACTTTTACACATTCCTTATGAATGACTTGGTTAATGGAAGCATAAATTTAAATTAACATTATTTATTTAAAAAGGTAATTTTGGTCAATTGTAATTTTTTATCAATATAATGCAAACCAAATTTATGCAATGTGAAAAAGTGTTATGATTTTAGGATTTTTAAAAAATAAAATTATGCATGTTGAAAGTTATATGTATTTATACTTGTGTATAAAGTTTATAATATCTATTATTGGCAGATACTTCGGAGCTTAAAATCTCAATTAGTAATGAGAAGGCAAACATACTTATAAATTTTAGCATCAAAAAGGGAGTTTTTTCTGCCACCCTACAAAGGGATTGCACTGCAGTGGGCTCGTAAACTGTAGTATTTAGACCAATAACATGAACAATTGTTGCAAGAACTCAATAACTTTAAACTACAAGAAAGTATACTAAATGACTGATTATTTCAGAGCAAAATTGGTTTAATTCATTGTTGTGGTTACTAGTTTCCCGGCTTACTGCAGAGTAGATGACAGGGATAGAAATTCAGCACCAACTGAGGCAGAGGACGACAAAATTTATATCTTGTGCAAAATTATAATTTTTTTTTAAAATTTGTTATAATTTCTCATATTTTTGCTTTAAAAGTAAAACTTAGCAGCTCCAAATTGGCCATGGTAAAATTTCCATTCCTTGTATTGTATAGGGTATAGCTGAAAATCGTGACGCTAAAATCCTCTATAAAAAAGGCTGATGCATATTAAATGCCCAAAATATAGGGCAAAAGCAGCCTACTTGACCAGGTACTGGCTTATAGTAGTAATCTTCATTAGAATGACTTTAATAGTTAAATAAAAAATATTCTATAATTAGTCAGTTGTATCAGCTTTAAACAAGATGATAAAACTCTTTCAATTTACATTTTTTTAAACAAAATTTCTATAACAAACTTAATTGTAAAAAAAAAACCCTTTATACTACAATTGTTAGATAAATTATAATTAAAACATGCTTGATCTATCCTAATTATTTGTATAATATTTGGTGCTGGGGAATATTTATATAGTTTACTGTAACTAACTTTATGAAATAAATAGAGATAAATGAAGTAAAAATGCAATGCATTATTGTGTATGAAGATAATCCAGAATATGTTTATGTTTGTTACATAAGAGAACATTTCACAAAAATGAAAAACTCGTATATTTTACTACTTTTATGATACAAGTAATTTTATTCAAATAAAGAGATGAGCTTGCAATTTATCAACTTGTACTAAATCACAAATAAGGAAACATTAAACTTACTTCAATTGCCAATCAATTTAAAATATAATACAACATCTATACATTGTAGAAAGGAGGTCAAATCTTATAACATAGCATATCAATCCTTTTTGTATTGAATACAGATAAAAGTAATTTGAAAAGTAAAAATTATTAGAACTATGTTTTGTAACTTTAAGTTTAGCACAATAAGACAACGTATATGGTTGACAAATTTTTATAACCATTAAATATAAAAGCAATTTTTTGATATTTGACAATATGACATACATAGAAATACAGTCGAACCCTGTTAACACGAACACGAAGGGAGCACCGAAAAATTTGATGTTAACCACCAGGAATTGTTTTACATTGAACCAGTGAATATTTCAAAAAGTATCCTAATTTTATAATGTAATTTACTAATAATGTACATGCATACAGTTAGTAATTCAATTAATAAAATTCATTAGGAGAAGTACATACTATAGAAAAATTAGGTTTAATTTAAAAAATATTTTTTCTAATGTTTTGTTTAATTTCTTCTTGAAAACTTTGAAATACTAAGGAAAAAAGGGTTTAAATCCGAATTTCCTGTTCGGATTAGGCGGTATTTCGTGTTAAAAGATTTTTTTAGCATTAGCATCGCACCTTTTGTTTGGCCGGGAAAATGCTTTAAGTTCATCTTAAGCGAGTTCGTGTTAACGAGGGTGACTGTACTACATTCATGGTAAAAAATTTCAAAAAAGTTCTTGGTAAGTAACAGCAAAAAGATAAATTTTAAATTAAAGGAACAATTAACTGAGGAGTTAATCAAAAAAAGGACATCATAAGCAAGATATTATAACATTGAGATTATTGGGCAATTCAAAGGACCGAACATTTATGGTGCTATAAGCGAGTTGTAGTTGTAAACGAATTTGACAGTATATTATTGTTTAGTCAGTGACAGTTATTGTTGGTGTAACATAATATACTGCATACCACGTATTTAATATTTACATATCATCAAATCTTCGAAGTTCATATTTACTTTTATGTAACATTATAATGTATAACAACAAAAATAGATTTAGACCAACTACCATTTAATAACATTTTGTTCAACAAATTGAACAATTTGCTCCAAAATAAAGAGAAAACTTATGAACATTTAGTTCTACTAATAAATCAATAATAATAAGTTAGAAGTTACTGATAATGATAAAACATACATTTTGACATAAGTAATTGAAAAAAAATCATACAAGTAGTATCACAACCAGGGATTGGAAGGTTACTTTTAGTTTTAAAATGTAACTCTGCTACAGTTATAATTACTTTAATAAAAATATAACTGTACTCAAATAGAAAAGTAACTAGTTACAGTTGTGTAATACAAAAAGTAACTAATTACAGTAATTTAGAAAGAAATTTCAAGTTATAAGAACTTAAATTTGACCGTTTTACCATTTTTCAAAAAGAACAAAGGTTAGAGAAACATAAGCACGAACAAAACATTTTAATTAATTAATAATCTTTTAATTTAATTTTAAAAAGAGTTGCATTTAAAAATCGTCATTAGATTGCCTTTGGAAAGTAACGAAAAGGTAAAAGTAACTAAGTTACAGTTTTCTGAAAAATCTAACGGTGTTTACTTAAAACAAGTAGGTTTGTAACAGAATTTGTCACTTAACACGCTTCCACACAACATTTGTGTTCAACAGGAAAAAAGTCATTCCAAACTTTTAAACGCCAAAATTAACTATTTTCATTAATCTTCTTTCTCAGAATTAATAATTAGACTTTATCGTTTGCAAAATTTGTTTGAAGTTCGAAGAATAAAGATGTAATTTTTTTAATAAATATCTTTGAGTCGCCACAATTTCCCATTTACATTTCTTTAGAAAATTCAGTTCTAAAAATATATAATTAGTAAAATTGATGCTTTAAAAATAAAAGCGAAACTTTGCCTACTTTTTATGCAAAGTTAGAATTCTCTAGGCATCTTTCTTCATACATATATAATGAACCATCAAAAGAACTCTATTGTGATATTACAACAATTCAAACTGAATTAGATCATATAAATAAATATTATTTCAAAAGTTTTTTTATTTTAAATAAAGCTTCTCGTACGTTTAACGAAATGGCAACAGTGAAAATATTGAATGAAAATGGAATTTGCATGTTATTTCAATACAGATTAAACTTTTAGTTTTTTAAATTTTAAATAAACTTCTAATTTAAATTTTTGAATGAAATTTGGAATGTAGCCTAGTCTGATTTTTTGCTTCAAAATGACGTATCCAACTTGTTTGTGCGACTTGCGGTTCGTTAAGTGGGTGACAGACGGACTGAACGATTATAATACCTTCCACTTTTTACGTTATAAACGTAAAGCTAAAAGTAACTGTTACAAGAAATGCGTTACTCCAATCCCTGGTATCACCCATTACAAGAAAAGTAATTGGATGTACCCTAACAACAAAAAATAAAGTCATTAATCTAATGAGCAAAAATTACATGCAGTATCAACCATTGCAAACAATACAAAAGAAAAGCAATTGGATAGTAATCATTAACAACTTTATTCTTTTTTGTACCCTTCCAACAAAAAAAATAGTCATTAATGATCATTCATGGAATAATTAAAATTGATTTTCTGCACATGTGAAGTCCCATCTGCCTTCTTATGGGTCTGTAAATGTTTTGCAAGGTGCAGTTTAAATGACTTGTTGCATATCTGGCATGTGAAAGGCCTCAAAGGTCAATCAACAATACGAAAATGTTATTGTTTGAATGTTTCTTATTGAAACCAAAGGTTTTAATAATAATAAGTTACTGAAAATTTTTTGATATACGCTAGTGAAAAAAAATTACATGCAATATCAACCATTGCAAACAATACAAAAGAAAAGCAATTGGATAGTAATCATTAACAACTTTATTCTTTTTTGTACCCTTACAACAAAAAAATAAAGTTGTTAATGATCATTCATAGAATAACTAAAATTGATTTCCTGCACACGTGAAGTCCCATCTGCCTTCTTATGGGTCTGTAAATGTTTTGTAAGGTACCGATTCAGTTTGAAAGACTTGTTGCAGATCTGGCATGTAAAAGGTCTTTCGTCAGAGTGGCTCGCAAGATGGTACTGAAGATGAGTCTGCTGCTTAAAAGCTTTTTCACATATATCACAAACATAGTTCTTTTCGTCGGATCGCGGCTTGTCTTTGTCATCCATGTGCTGCAGTAGGTGGGTGCGCAGGTGGGATGTCTGTCGGAAGGACCTGTAAGAATTAGGTTAGTTTTAAATTATCGTCGCACTAGAGCTACATGAGGGCTATTGTCGACGTGCCTCGCAATTTAGAACCACAGTCAAGTGACGAGCCGACACCCGAGTAGGCACCCAACGCAACCATTAAGGGCGACATCGTACGCAGCGATGGGACTTTGGAGCATATTTAAATTTACTCTCTCTACACAGGATATTATTCGTTGGACATTTTTGTCAATTGGCAATTCTCGAAAAACCTTCGAATCAGTTATTTTATTATTAAAAATAATTAATTAGTTACTTTAATAAAGTTCAAGTTATAAAAAAAATTGCAATTTAAACATCTTACTGGTTTTTTAAAAAGAGAAACAAAATTAAAGAAACAAATTCATCACAAACAATACCCTGCAATAAGAATCAATTAAAACAAACGTATTTAACTTTAAAAGGAAAATCAACAACAGAGTGAAGTTTATGGTATGTGGAGTAACAGAAATGTAACAAAAATTTTCGTTACTTTGTTACATAATTAAAAGTAACCAAGTTAGCTACATTTTGATAAATTTAAAAGTTTTACCTAAAAAAAAGTAACTATTAAGTTAAAAGTAATTGTGTTACAAGTAACAGGTTTCTCTAATCCCTGCTTCAAATTTACCTACCATTATAGATATCAGTAGAAAATAAAATATGACAGTCACTATTTTTAACAGAACCTAAGGCACATTCAACATCAATCCAGCAATTCACCTTTTTGAGTCTGTAGCTTATGAACAAGTGTAAGGAAAATAGTAAAAAACAACAATAGGAAAAAGTAAGAAACTTCTTTCAGTCAGGAAAAATAAAAATTCCTTTAGGGACCGATAAAAGAAAATATAGAATGGATTTTTCATTTAGGGGCAAACATAACAAAATAGGGAAATATAGAAGAATTTTTTCTTTAGGTACTAACATATCTGGAAATAGGAAGAAGTGTAGGGTATGAGAAAAATAGAGAGAATTTTCCCTATGGGGACATTCAGGAAAAATATAAGGGAATTTACATTTGGGGAAAACCCCAGGAAAGGAGGAAGAGTAGAGGGAATTTTAACTTTTAGGGCCATCCCACACACCAAGAAATAGAGAAATTTAAATTAAAGTCTTCCTTTAGGACCAAACAAAAAATTTAGGGGAAAATAATTAACACGCAGCTTTTAAACAAGTTCGGGACAAAATGGGTAAATCCAATATTATAGGAAAAAGTAAAGAATAATTTTCGGACAATAGAGGAAATTACTCTTTATAGACAAAGATCAGGAAATAGGGAAAATAGAGGGAATTTTTGTTTAGTGACTAACATCAGCATATGCAGAAAAAAATAGAGAAAATGGTCCATTTAGGGGCAAACATAAGGGTTATGTTGAATTATCGTTGCACTAGAGCTAAACATCGAGGCTATTAACGACGGGCAACTTAATGTAAAACCACAAGAAAAGAAGACAACTGAGTTGGCACTCACTATAACCTTTAAGGGCGACATTGTATGCAGCGTCGGGATTTGCAAGCATATTTTAAGTGCTCTACACTGAGGATTATTGGTTGGACTTTTTAGCTGCAAAGACAGTTTTATAGGTCAGCAGTTATATTGGGGACAACGAATATAACTCCTGGGGACGACAGGAGTTATATTAACGACGGGCAACTTAATGTAAAACCACAAGAAAAGAAGACAACTGAGTTGGCACTTACTATAACCTTTAAGGGCGACTTTGTATGCAGCGTCGGGATTTGCAAGCATTTTTAAGTGCTCTACACTGAGGATTATTGGTTGGACTTTTTAGCTGCAAAGACAGTTTTATAGGTCAGGAGTTATATTGGGGACGACGAATATAACTCCTGGGGACGACAGGAGTTATATTAACGACGGGCAACTTAATGTAAAACCACAAGAAAAGAAGACAACTGAGTTGGCACTCACTATAACCTTTAAGGGCGACATTGTATGCAGTGTCGGGATTTGCAAGCATATTTAAAGTGCTCTACACTGTGGATTATTGGTTGGACTTTTTAGCTGCAAAGACAGTTTTATAGGTCAGGAGTTATATTGGGACGACGAAATAACTCCTGGACGACAGGATTATATTAACGACGGGCAACTAATGTAACCACAAGAAAAGAAGACAATGAGTTGGCACTCACTATAACCTTAAGGGCGACATGTATGCAGCGTCGGATTTGCAAGCATATTTAAAGTGCTCTACACTGTGGATTATTGTTGGACTTTAGCTGCAAAGACAGTTTATAGTCAGGAGTTATATTGGGACGACGAATATAACTCCTGGGGACGACAGGAATTATATTAACGACGGGCAATTAATGTAAAACCACAAGAAAGAAGACAACTGAGTGCACTCACTATAACCTTTAAGGGCGACATTGTATGCAGGTCGGATTTGCAAGCATATTTAAGTGCTCTACACTGTGATATTGGTTGACTTTTAGCTGCAAAGAAGTTTTATAGGTCAGGAGTTATATGGGACGACGAATATACTCCTGGGGACGACAGAGTTAATTAACGACGGCAATTAATGTAAACCACAAGAAGAAGAAACTGAGTGGCACTCACTATAACCTTAAGGCGACATGTAGCAGCTCGGATTGCAAGCATATTAAGTGCTTACACTGTGGATTATTGTGCTTTTTAGCTGAAGACAGTTATAGTCAGGAGTTATTGGGACGACGAATATAACCTGGGGAGACAGGAATTATATTAACACGGGCACTTAGTAAAACACAGAAAAGAGACAACTGAGTTGGCATCACATAACCTTTAAGGGCGACATTGTAGCGGTCGGGATTGCAAGATATTAGTGCTCTACGTGTTTGTTGGACTTTTTGCGCAAAGCGTTTTATAGGCGGATATATGGGCGGAATAAATCTAGGACACAGGATTATATTAACGAGGGCAACTTAATGTAACAAAAAAAGAAGACAACTGAGTTGGCACTCCTAAACCTAGGGCGAATGTGCAGTCGGGTTTGCAAGCATATTTAAGTCTACACTGTGGATATGGTGACTTTTTAGCTGCAAAGACAGTTTATAGGTAGGAGTTATATTGGGGGACAATTATCCTGGACGCAGGGTTTATTAACGACGGACAAGTAAAACCACAAAAGAAGACAACTGGTGGCACTCACTAACTTAGGCGACATGTAGCAGGGATTGCAAGCTATTAAGTGCCTACCTGGGATATTGGTGACTTTAGGCAAACAGTTATAGGTCAGGTATATGGGGACGACGAATATAACTCCTGGGACGACGGATTATATTACAGGGCAATTAAGTAAACCACGAAAGAAACAAGAGTGCATCATATAACCTTTAAGGGGAATGACAGCGCGGGATTGCAACTTAAATGCTACACTGTGGATATGGTTGGACTTTTAGCTGCAAAACAGTTTTATGTGGAGTATATTGGGAGCGAATATACTCGGACGACAGGAATATATTACGACGGGCACTTAATGTAACCACAGAAAGAAACAACTGAGTTGCATCACTATACCTTTAGGCGAATGATGCAGCGGGATTTGCAAGCAATTAAGTGCTCTCCTGTGGATTATGTGGACTTTTTAGCTGCAAAGACTTAAGGTCAGGAGTTAATGGACGAGAATAAACTCGGGGAAACGAATTATATAACGACGGGCACTATAACCAGAAAGAAGAACTGAGTTGGCATCACATAACTTTAAGGCGACATTGTATGCAGCGTCGGGATTTGCAAGCATATTTAAAGTGCTCTACACTGTGGATTATTGGTTGGACTTTTTAGCTGCAAAGACAGTTTTATAGGTCGGAGTTATATTGGGGACGACGAATATAACTCCTGGGGACGACAGGAATTATATTAACGACGGGCAACTTAATGTAAAACCACAAGAAAAGAAGACAACTGAGTTGGCACTCACTATAACCTTTAAGGGCGACATTGTATGCAGCGTCGGGATTTGCAAGCATATTTAAAGTGCTCTACACTGTGGATTATTGGTTGGACTTTTTAGCTGCAAAGACAGTTTTATAGGTCAGGAGTTATATTGGGGACGACGAATATAACTCCTGGGGACGACAGGAGTTATATTAACGACGGGCAACTTAATGTAAAACCACAAGAAAAGAAGACAACTGAGTTGGCACTCACTATAACCTTTAAGGGCGACATTGTATGCAGCGTCGGGATTTGCAAGCATATTTAAGTGCTCTACACTGTGGATTATTGTTGGACTTTTTAGCTGCAAAGACAGTTTTATAGGTCAGGAGTTATATTGGGGACGACGAATATAACTCCTGGGGACGACAGGAATTATATTAACGACGGGCAACTTAATGTAAAACCACAAGAAAGAAGACAACTGAGTTGGCACTCACTATAACCTTTAAGGGCGACATTGTATGCAGCGTCGGATTTGCAAGCATATTTAAGTGCTCTACACTGTGGATTATTGGTTGACTTTTTAGCTGCAAAGACAGTTTTTATAGGTCAGGATTATATTGGGACGACGAATATAACTCCTGGGACGACAGGAATTATATTAACGACGGGCAACTTAATGTAAAACCACAAGAAAAGAAGACACTAGTTGGCATCACTATAACCTTTAAGGGCGACATTGTATGCAGCGTCGGGATTTGCAAGCATATTTAAAGTGCTCTACACTGTGGATTATTGGTTGGACTTTTTAGCTGCAAAGACAGTTTTATAGGTCAGGGAGTTATATTGGGGACGACGAATATAACTCCTGGGGACGACAGGAGTTATATTAACGACGGGCAACTTAATGTAAAACCACAAGAAAAGAAGACAACTGAGTTGGCACTCACTATAACCTTTAAGGGCGACATTGTATGCAGCGTCGGGATTTGCAAGCATATTTAAAGTGCTCTACACTGTGGATTATTGGTTGGACTTTTTAGCTGCAAAGACAGTTTTATAGGTCAGGAGTTATATTGGGGACGACGAATATAACTCCTGGGGACGACAGGAATTATATTAACGACGGTCAACTTAATGTAAAACCACAAGAAAAGAAGACAACTGAGTTGGCACTCACTATAACCTTTAAGGGCGACATTGTATGCAGCGTCGGGATTTGCAAGCATATTTAAAGTGCTCTACACTGTGGATTATTGGTTGGACTTTTTAGCTGCAAAGACAGTTTTATAGGTCAGGAGTTATATTGGGGACGACGAATATAACTCCTGGGGACGACAGGATTATATTAACGACGGGCAACTTAATGTAAAACCACAAGAAAAAGACAACTGAGTTGCACTCACTAAACCTTAGGGCGACATTGTATGCAGCGTCGGATTTGCAAGCATATTTAAAGTGCTCTACACTGTGGATTATTGGTTGGACTTTTTAGCTGCAAAGACAGTTTATAGGTCAGGAGTTATATTGGGGCGACAATATACTCCTGGGGACACAGAATTATATTACGACGGACTTAATGTAAAACCACAAGAAAGAAGACATGAGTGCACTCACTATAACCTTAAGGGCGACATTGTATGCAGCGTCGGGATTTGCAAGCATATTAAAGTGCTCTACACTGTGGATTATTGGTGACTTTTTAGCTGCAAAGACAGTTTTATAGGTCAGGAGTTATATTGGGGACGACGAATATAACTCCTGGGGACGACAGGAATTATATTAACGACGGGCAACTTAATGTAAAACCACAAGAAAAGACAACTGAGTTGGCACTCACTATAACCTTTAAGGGCGACATTGTATGCAGCGTCGGGATTTGCAAGCATATTTAAAGTCCTCTACACTGTGGATTATTGGTTGGACTTTTTAGCTGCAAAGACAGTTTTATAGGTCAGCAGTTATATTAGCAATGCTCGGAACCCAACTTGGGACCTTTCACATGCAAGGCAAGCGCCTTACTGACTGGGTTCCCCCTGGGGCAAACATCAGCAAAATAAGAAATTAACTATTTTTAACAGTACCTATATAATGCAATTTGAATTAGTAGGGCTTTTATCCTGTGTGAATCACAAAATTTTCGTTTGGGGGACAAACATAAGGAAAATGTGTGAATTTATTTTTATACTTTTGGCAAATTTGGCATCGATGTGGCCTTTCCCCGGTGTGAGTCAATTGGTGGCATTTGAGCGTAACAGGCTGCTTAAATCCCTTCTGGCACACGTTACAGACATATGGCCTTTCGTCAGTGTGTGTCAGCATGTGATTGTTGAGGGTGGTCTTCAGCTTGAAGCTTTTCCCACATTCCGTGCAGTTGTGGGGCTTTTCCCCTGTGTGTACCTGTTGGCAGATAAAAAATGAAATTACAGTACTGTACTATAACCAGAACCAGGTTATATTTATTAACCAGGTTATACAGGGTGGTAACAAAATCCTTAAAAAAAAGTTCCCTGATATGGGGGACACATGATTTCCCTGATATGGGGGACACATGATTTCCCTGATACTTTCATTAAAAATTCCCTGATTCTACCGGCCAATCGGCCCAACCAGAATATTTTCTTTTAATCAAGAAGTGTCCGCTAGTATAGTGATGATCGCAAGAACAACCTAAACCTACTGCTTAAATAATCCAAAATGGAAAAATTCCCTGATATTTAGCGAAATTTGAAAAATTCCCTGATATTTCCAGAATTAAAAAGTTCCCTGAGAATTCCCTGATTTCCAGGTTCTGTTACCACCCTGTTATAGCATCATTTAAAGGACCATGATGTTTATGTTATAAACGAGTAACGTTACAAACAAAATTGAATAGTAAGTACACAGTAGAGCCTCGATTATTCGTGCCTCTTTTAACCGGAACTCTCTGTTAACCAACCGTCTCCAAGTCAACATAAAAAAAATTATCCAATAAAGTCATTCTATATTGCTCACAAAAGACGCCAGTCCTAGAAATCTACAGTTATTCTAACGTGAGGAATCTCCTGCGATTCAGAAATCGGAATTCTGCACCATTTCTGAAACTGAGAAATTCCGATGTTTATGAAATCGGGAAGGTGCAGTTATTAAGATAGTAAATCTTTGGTAACTACATAAGCAATCCTAAATTTTAAGGACATTTCGGAAATCTTCAAAAATCATGAGACTCCAAGCGATATCTACTATAAAACAAAAAAATAAATAAACACTCCTCCTAGGACCTCGCTCAGAAACTATAAATAAGGTTTTAGCACTTTGCTAGGAAGTCCCAGTTTCAGAGATAACTTAACACTAAAGGCTCCATTCCCAAAAGGGCGGGATTGCGGGGAAATATGACCACAAGCAATACTGTATGCTAAACTTAATCGCAAATGACGCCTAGGGTTTGCCTGACACTTACTGGTCAACAGGTAAGGACTGTCTTTACTCCGTCAGATAACAGCGCAAGATTTGAAAACTCTTTTTCCCTTACCCTTAAGTGGTTTTCCAGGAGATGGCATGACATCACTCTTTTTGTTTTTCCCCACCCTACTTGGCATAGGACTGGGTTCGGAGCCTCAAACAAGGTAGGTTTAGAACAGCCACACTTACGCCATTTCCTAGGAAACCCCTTAAAAGGGCATGGGAAGAAGGTATTTTCGAAACTTGCGTTGTAATCAGAAGGTTAGGTTAGTTTGAATTATCGCCGTACAGCCACACAAGGGATATTGGCGACGGGCATCGTAATTTAGAACCACAATCAAGCGACGAGCCGACACACGTAATCAGAAGGAATATAGCACCATTGCCACTTAAGATTTGCAAACCATGCTAAACCTTGTCAGGTTAGTTTGAATTATCGCCGTATAGCCCCGCAAGGGCTATTGGTGACGGGCATCGTAATT
Organism: Oedothorax gibbosus; assembly: GCA_019343175.1. NCBI lineage: Eukaryota > Metazoa > Arthropoda > Arachnida > Araneae > Linyphiidae > Oedothorax > Oedothorax gibbosus. The sequence continues at coordinate 26,709,256 of CM033275.1, forward strand.
TAGAACCACAGTCAAGCGACGAGCCGACGCACGTAATCAGAAGGAATATAGCACCATTGCCACTTAAGATTGGCAAACGTTTGCAGACCATTATTGCTTACGGCCACATTACCAGGCAATTAGGCTCGATTCCAAATAAAAGACTCTCATACCATCATGTGCGTACGCATAGTAGAGCCACATCTGAAACCATAGATATAGTTAAAGTATAAGATTGGCAGATCATGTGACCTCCAATGCTAACGACGGGACGTGCATGGAGGCCAAAATGGCCAGTGTTGCTGCCACTTTAAGGAGAAAAATACTACGAAAAAGTACTATTTAATTCTAAAATTACAAAAAAATATTGTAAAAATACTAGCTGCATTTTGGAATCTTTTTAGTGACTTTAAATCCTTTTCTAGTATTTTTTTTTGTAATTTTAGAATTAAATGGTATTTTTTCGTAGTATTTTCCTCCTTGCCAAGCAAAGTGACAGCAACAGTGGCCATTTTGCCCTCTTATTTGGCCTCCATGCGCGTCCCGTCGTTAGCATTGGAGGTCACGTGATCTGCCAATCTAATACTTTAACTATGATAACTATGTCTGAAACAGAGTAGCCCCAGTATGCGATGCCATATGCTCTTTCAAGTAATGGTTTGTCCGGAAAGCCTTATCACACAGGACACACTAGAACGGTTTCCCTCCGGTGTGTCCCCACATTAGGAGGGCATTATTAGTCCCCCAAAGGGTGGGATTGCGGGGAAATATGACCACAAGCAATAATGTACACAGTCACAAATGCAACCTAAGGTTTGCCTGACACTTACTGGTCGACAGGAAAGGACTGTCTATACTGCTGGTTTCAGCACAAGCTCAAAAAACTTTTTTCCCTAACCCCGTCATAGTTTTTCAAGAAATGGTGTCACTGTTTTTGTTTAATCAGAAGGAATATAGCAACATTTGTGTTCGAGTTTAGCAATCGTTTTCAGACCATTATTGTTTGTGGACACATTACCCGGCAATTAGGCCCTACTGTAAACAAATAAAACTTCTAGTCTAACGTTACCAGCATGTGTGTACGCATAGTTGAGCTACATTTAAACGTCTTCTGGCAAACCTGGCATGCAAACGTAGCCGCCCCAGTATGCGAGGCCATATGCTCTTTCAAGTAATGGTTCGACCGGAAAGCCTTTTCACACAGGGTACACTTGAACGGTCTCTCTCCGGTGTGTCCCCACATATGTCTGGTGAGGTCAGTTTTCTGCTGGTATGCCTTGTCGCAAATAGTGCATTTGAAGGGCCTTTCTCCAGTGTGCACTAACATGTGCCTTCTGACATTGTTAGGGTTGTCAAACTTTTTGTGGCAAACACTGCAGGGGTATCTAATCAACCCAAATTGTTCAAGATCGGTGGTTTCCAGTAGTTTCTTTTGTTGTGCATTATATATATGTCTTCCTTTAGGATTACCTATTGAATATCCTTTTTCTAGTATTAACTTTCCTTTTTCTTTTGAATTTCCTTTTTCATTTGAATTTCCTTTCTCTTTTGAATCATTTTTGGCAGTGGTCTCGGCAGACATTTTGTTAAGGTTGAGTGTCAGAATATACTTGAACTTATTGGTCCATATACCAGAAAGTTATTATGAAAGAAGGATACTATAATTCTGAAAACCTTTGGTGTGTAGTAAGATACACCTGCAATGAAAAAGAACATTAGTAAGCGTAGAAAAAAATGGATTCTATTAATGAATAAAAGAAATATTAATGAAAAATTATAAATACACGCAGAGGATAGGTTTAAATGATATAGCAATGAGAAAAGAACAACAAGTACTATAAAATTAAGGCCAGGAGAGAAACATCCATATTTTCAGTAAATTATTCTTGAACGGAACTATCCCATATTGGAAAAGGACGGTGAACAAATCTTGGTTTGAAGTGATTAAAGAGAAGCAACAATAATTCTGAAATATTTAAATGGCTAAAGTAAAGAGGTGTTTACTATCTTAACTTGGGAGCCTAAAAGTGTTTGTTCCCACTTAATAGAATAAAATGGCTTCTATGGCACTAATATTAATTTTACTAGCCGCTTTTTAAATTTTAGAATTTTTCTCCAATTAGTACATTATTATACATTTATGTACAAATAAAAACAAGAAGTTCATAAAGACTAAAATAGCCTACTTTCCTGTTACTTAAATACTTACTGAAGTTCTAATCGGGAAAAAAACTAGGTTCCTAAAGTAAATATCATCAACAGCCGTTTCTACACTACATTTATACACATTAGAAAAAAAAAATCGAAACACAGCACCCAGCTATAATTTAAACTTCTAAAAGCCAAAATCAACTATTTTGCTTAATATTCTTTCGCAAATTAAGTTATTATTTATCCTCTGCTCGATTTATTTGTAGTTCGAAGAATAATTAAATATTTATTAATAACAAAAGTAATGAAACTACTCCGAACTGCATTAAAAAATAAGAAATGTAAATTAAAACTCAGCATAATTGCATGCAAAAGTATGCCTTGCTGCTAACTTGGTAGATAATTAATGAATAATCAAAGAATCAAATTGTGCTACATTTTATGACGTCATTCCAAACTGATTCATGAAAATATTATTTTGCTTCAAATATGTTTAAATAAATAAAGTTTCTCATGCCATTGTTGATTTGGCAACAGTGATTTAAATGACTCAAAATTGAATTTCAATGCTAATTCAATGGGAAATTCGCCGAAAGATAGTAGATTTATGTCCGTCCGGACGTACAGACAGACAGACAAAAAGTATGAAAGTTGGGTATCTGAGGTCATAGCTTTCTAACAAAAAAAAGAATTTTTAAGATCCGAGGGATAGAACCGATTTTGGAAGAGGGATACGGACAGACGGAAAGACAGACAGACATACGAACAGACAGACAGATGGACATCAACCGCATTTCAATACCTACAGTGATTTAAATGACTCAAAATTGAATTTCAATGCTAATTCAATGGGAAATTCGCCGACAGATAGTAGATTTATGTCCGTCCGGACGTACAGACAGACGGACAAAAAGTATGAAAGTTGGGTATCTGAGGTCATAGCTTTCTAACAAAAAAAAGAATTTTTAAGATCCGAGGGATAGAACCGATTTTGGAAGAGGGATACGGACAGACGGAAAGACAGACAGACATACGAACAGACAGACAGATGGACATCAACCGCATTTCAATACCTACAGTGATTTAAATGACTCAAAATTGAATTTCAATGCTAATTCAATGGAAAATTCGCCGACAGATAGTAGATTTATGTCCGTCTGGACGTAAATCTACTATTTTAAGATCCGATTTTTAAGATCCGATGGATAGAACCGATTTGGGAAGGGGGGTACGGACGGACAGACGGACATTTACCTCATGTCAATACGTACTTTTTCATTTTTTTAATTCTTTCGAATTAAAAAAAGAAAAGTAGGCTAATAATACAAAATGGTAGCTCCTGTAGACTAGTTTAATCTTAATATGGTAGTATTTATACTTATGGTAATATTTTTTGGGAAAACCAAACCTAAACTACATTTCTTGGGGGGGGGGGGGCAATCTAGCCTATAATAGCAATAGCCATAATTAGGTAATAATAGCCTAATTATGCACATTTTCTAGTCTATTTCTCTCCCATTCCTATAGCGTTAAACCTAAATTTTACCAATCATAATCGAATCATGTTGAATGATTGCTTCAAAAATATGAAATTTATATTGAGACAATAATTTAATTGAAATTCAATTTATAAAACTTGACTGTGAAATTATATGCATTAATTTTAATTACTTGAAAAATACTTTTTAAAAAAACTGGGTTAATTCCCAGTTTCGGTATACAGAGACTTTTTATTTCTCGCCAAACTTGTTGGCGGGAAAACATCGCGTAAGTGAAACGTGATTGGACCAGATGCCATTCTAAAAACGCGAAGTCAAAGTTCGGTCGATCACGTGACGCAGTTCTGGAACATTCTGAAAGCTTGTGTTTGACAACATTGGGGAAAAATGGTGTCCGACGAGCGCTATTTTCGAAACCTAAAGCAGGACAACGACATTATAAAATGTGATGATGACCATAAAACCATTATTTTTAAAAAGCAGTGTTGATGACGATAATTAAAACATGCAAATATACAGCTGAACATTTATTTTTGAAAAAGTTGAATATTGAAACAATTTTAAGAAAAAAAAGGCCGTTACACAGCAAATAGCATGAAAATATACGACGTAAAATAGAAAACATATGAAAATTGACAATAAAATTAAGAATAAAAACCTATTGATTATACAGCAAAACGTCCCGCCCGGTACACCATGGCTTAGGCTTATGCATACGAATAAGTCACCTTTTCCATTGTTATTAAATGGTTTAAATTAAAAATATATTTCGTTTCACATTTTAAAGCGATAATTTCGAAAATCCCAATGAGGATGCAGAATTTACGTAATTAAAACAACCTGTCAATTAATCCTAACAACGGAGCAAGAAAAGAATGGCCCCTCCTCCCCCGTCTGGGTTTAGACTTACCATAAACAAAGCTGGAGGAATTTCAGTACATGGTTGCCAGATTGGAATTATTTATCGCCATTTTTCTGTCGGCAAACTTCTTCAAAAATCACCGTATACTAAAACTAGGATTTAAACAAACGGTGCATTACGCAGACTTAAACAATTAAAAAATATTTTTGAAATAATACTAACATGTCATTTCACAGACAAATTTTGCAACATAATTACAATTTTAAACTAATTGTCTCTTGTTGGTTCATACTTTTGAAACCATATTTCAGTAAGATGCTGTGCCAGTTAAAATTTGTCATTTGCCCTATGAGAGACTAGACAAGAGAACACCGGATCAGATTTACTGTACGGTCCCCCTTGGCGCGATTTTTTTGGATTTGGTGATAGATAATTTTTTGGCAACCTGTCTGACTTCGACTGACGATTCGAATTCTATGACTTCGCACCGATGACGTTTTCCGGCAACCCTAATGGACCGTTGGTTGAGTTTTCATAAGAAATATTCCCATACGATCTTTTCTTTGAATCGTGATTTTTAAAAAAAAATCGCCAAAATACGGATTTTTGGCGCGATTTTAGAAAGTTCGCCAAGGGGGACCGTACAGTAAATCTCTACCGAGAACACCTATGGGTTGCCAATCAATGAAAAACACATAGCTGATAGCTGTGATATAGGGTCCAATCTGCGTCTATCATCAAAAATTAGAAATTAATATAAAGTTGCAATACCTAACAACTTGTATTCAAGTTAAACAGGAATAATTACTGGCTTTTTACGAATTCGTTAAGATAGTAAATCGCTAAAAAAATAACCAATACACATACTTTTGCACAGCGAAAAAAGTATTCGCTGTTTGTAATACCGTATTAAGAAAGCATAGTAAAAAGCAAATTGCAATACTTACTTAAAGTTTTTCAAACTAAGTTTTTTTTGTAGTAAAATAAACAATAAATTTCGTATTTTATTTTTAACTAAAAATATTTTGTTTGTTTACGAATTTACGATCATTATGATAATCGTTACGGTTAGAACCAGTGAGTTAGCTAATATCCAGATTAATTGAATACCGCATGATTTAAATGTCGTTTACAAATTGTTCAAACAAACAATAAAATATATGTAAAAAGAAATTTTTTGGTTTTCACTCCGATCCGATGCGGTAAACTGCCCAAAGTAGTAACTTTTTTGGGGGCCGCGCCTGGATATATTCCAAACTAGTAAGTAAACCGATGTTTCGGATACGTTTGTTACGGTTTATTTTATTATCATTGGTTTAATTTCTTTTCATGTATTTTTAATACTATTGAACGAAGGAAAATGTTAGTCTAGATTTTTATTTTCTCCTTAACTATCGTTAAATATGAATTGTAGTCCTTTGCTAACTTGATCACCATATGTTCATCCGGTACAACAGCGACACAGTATCCAGTTATCATTGGTGATCTTGAAGAATTAACGAAGGGTTGGTATACCTATCAAATTGTTTGTGGTTAAACTGAAATGTTAACCAAATTCGGGTTTCTTTTCGTTGCTTGGCAACGTAACGTTAAATTACAAAATCGTGACAGGCTACAAAATATCAGCTCTCCAAAACAGACGTGTGCTTGAAAAACTGACAGTTTCTGTGTGAAAGGTTTATGCGTTAATGTGCCTCAGTTGTTGAATTTAGAAATACTTTGATTTTGCTAAACTTTTTATCTGAAAACAGAATAACTTATAGCGTTTAATAGTTTATGAAAATGCACACAACAAAAATTACTGAGTAACATCTAAACTTTTTTAATTTTTCTCAGGTCTCAGACTGGCATCTCTTCTCTGTTTTTCTAACTTTGTGCACTAATAAATAATAGTTATCCATTCCTATATGCAAGCGACTGACTTGGCCTGGTGGGTTAGGACATCATGCCAAGGAGGTTACCTTTACAAGCTTTGTCCTCATTCAATTACCCTATAGACGGATGCTACAGGAAGGGGAAAACTCACTCAAATAAATAACGCATGTGACTGCTGCATATTAAATCTGTAATAGTTTAAATTGGGTAGCTGACCATAATCATGGATTCATGCAGCTCTGTATGAGCAGGGCATGTAATACCAGGTTAATGGTAAATGAATACAAGGCCAAGCTGAATTTAATATCAGGCCTGGACATCCCAAAAATGAGTATTGTATTTGAACTAGTTGTATAGAAAAAAAATTACTTACCTTGTCTGTGGTATCACAGCCAGGGCCTGATATAGGAAAATTCAAACTATAGACACAACAAATCTTAGAGGCCCCTTTATAGAAAATTTAATGTATGATTGCCCGTAATGATGATGCGAATTGACCCATTTATGATCGATACTTAGCTTACTTATTACATTGATCCAACCAATAACGTTAGGTCAATGTCTGAGTCAAAGGAGACAAGCTAAAAATGAAGAAGGGTTAGCTGAACTTGATTGAAAGCTCTTCACCTTACCCAACGCTATTCGAGTGAAGCAGGGAAAATCATTACCCAAACTAAACTTTGATAAATGGATAATCATTTTCACCGCTTCACTCAAGTGGTGCTTTTAAAGGTGTAGTCCCGTCCCTACGCTATCATCACACGACTGCTTGTTGTCAAGGTCTAATACTTTATTTATACTCCTGGCCAACCTAAGTTGGGTAAATAGAAATATTCTATGGAGAAGATCCTTCCTTGGATGTATAGAGTTCCATAAATTATTTGCGAATCCATCCAGAAAACATGTTTAAAACATTAATTTTGTTTAAGGTCTAATAGATTTGAATATTATTTAAGAAAATTTGGCAATTTTATCAGAATGAAAAGTGTATTTTGGTTAAATTGTATTCAGATCACTTTGTATATAAATATTACCTTACAAGGGTTTCCAGCCAACGGATAATTGTTTCTTTTTCGCGTCCTATGGTTGCCGTCTCGATCGGATTTTGTTTATTATGACAGAAGCAGCTGGTTTTTTTTTTCATATCATAAAATTCACTGTGAAATTGGCGATTGAACATGAATTTCTGTTTAAGAAAGAAGGCCATTTACAATTCTTTCCTTAATTGGAAAATAGAAGTTATCAAAAGCATTTGCCCAATCTAGCTGAACAAAATTAGATTTTAAAAAGTTCAACTTTTTTGGAAAAAGTCGTTGGTAATTGTAGTCAAGTATCCAATAAATGTCATACAGATTTTTTTTATATATCCTTTGTTACTTTTTGAGGCGGATTGATTTACTGTACGAATAGTGAAAATTTATTCAAATTTGTTTTACTTTACATTCTAATTGCGCAATCCCTTATTTTTTCCTTATTTGTTGTTAATATAGTTTTACAGTTTCTCGGTTTTCAGAAATGTATTTTGTATGCTTTCTATAAAGGGCTTGAAAAAATCTCCAACTATCAATTCGATTTTCTTATTAAAAAAAAAAACGTTTTGGACAGTTTGTTATATCTTTCTGAAGGTTTTGCTTCGGTTTTAATTGCAATAAAAGTTTGGAATTCATACTTTAAAATACTGTACACAAATTTTGCGTTTTTTTGCGGAGTTACAATTTTGAATAAAAACATAAACTCTCATCTTTATTATATTTTTGTGATGTATTCTTATTTTTAGGTGACAAATATTAACCTATTGCAGTTATAATTAAAATAAAGTATGACTTTTAAAAAAATAATAACTATTAAATTAAAAAAAATAATTATTTTTTATAAATTCCTCATCCAATTTTAAACCGCTATTCTAAGAGCCACTAGATCAAAATTAGGTTGTTTATAAAATTTACCCCCTTCCCAAATAACTATCTTTGTATTTGCTATTTTGTTTTAAAACAGAGCTCCTTACGCATAAATAAAAAAAAAATAATAACGTCAATTTTTAATAAGCCGTTTAAAGCGATATCGACGCCAAACCAGACTACTGATTGAAACTTTTTTTTCTGGTTTCGTTTGAATCGGCGCAGTTGCGATGTTTACTGCCCAATGTCATTGCGCCTTGCTTTTCCATCTGCCTTTTTACTCTTTGTTTTTACCCAAGTTAGGTTGGCCACGAGTGTAGTTTGGCCTTTATGTTTACAAAAGGTATTGGGGAGCCCAGTTGGTAAGGAATTCTATGTAGAAGGTCACAGGTTCAAGCCCCGGCATTGCTAAAATTAATACCTATCTATAGAACAGTCTGTACAGCCACAAAAAAGTTTGACTAATGATACTTCCTGTAGAGGTAGTGCATGTTAAATATGCTCCAAAGTCCCAATGCTCCATACGATGTCACACTTAAAAGTTGCGTTGAGTGCCTATATTCAGGTGTTGGCTGGTCACATGACTATGGTTCTACATTAAGATGCCTGTCACCAATAGCCCATGTGTAGCTCTAGTGCAACATTATATTAATTCAACTTGATGACTACAAAACTTGCTTGGAATATTAACTGGGGTTTACTTTCAAACTAGCCATTCAGCATGGGCACTTGGGCAATTACTAGTATTTGCTCCTAAGGTCTAGAGAAGTGCTGATGAGTGAGTCGCAAAATTTCTTTAGTTTCATTTTTTTTAACTACGTACAATATTTCCCCCTAATATATAAGTATATAATAAGTTCAGTAAACTATATATAAAATTATATATTGGTTAGTATTCTTTTCTAAAATTATGCTGCAATATTTTTCTTTTTCTTTCAGAAATAACTAATATGTTTGGAAAAAGCTCTGTAAAACAAAGTTATTTATTCTAAGAACACAACCAGAAGTTTAAATAATGTCGGATTCGGAAAAACCATATAAATGCAACATCTGCAACAAAGAATTCCTATTAAAGAGCCGCCTTGCATCCCACTACCGAACCCATAGCGGTGAAAACGAAAAACCATATGCTTGCTTCGAATGCAAAAAGTATTTTGCACGATTAGAATCTCTGAACAAACATGTTTTCCAATACCACGAGCCAGAAGAAGGATCATCGCTCGTTCCGAAACTCCGTGCCTCAAATCGCAAGAAAAGAAATGTCACCGAACAACAAGTTTCAGTTACTACCACACATACAGTGACTACTAAGAAGCAGTATGCCCCAAACGAGCACATTTCCATTACTATCACAAAGAAGAAAGTCATAACTAAACAAAAACTTGCTTCAGTTACTACTAAGAAAAAACGACCCCTAAAGGAGACTACTTGCAATTTATGTCACAAAGAATTTACCCGTAATTCACATTTAAAGAGGCACATTATTTCTTTTCATACGGATAACAAGCCGTATGTATGTGAGAAGTGTGGAAAGGCATTTGCACGCCAGGATCTACTTAAAGAGCATAGTGGGTCGCATATGGATAAAAAGCCTCATAAATGCGAAATATGTGAGAAATCTTTTACGCAGAGATCTACTTTGATCAGCCATAGAAAGAGGGTATGTATATGTATTATATTCTTATATTTACAGGACTTATAATTATCTTTATCTGGTTCAAATCTCCCCTCGGAGGCCGAGGTTGATAATTGACGAGCCTCGCACTAAAAAGGTTCTGTCCTAGCCATGCTTTAGACTTATTCGTGCTGGAGAAAAAAAAATTCCTTAAAAATTAGAAAATCTGAAAATATTATAAGTTGAATGTAGATTTTTAAAAAAATTATCAGCTTTATATTTGAAGCTCTTAGTGGAAGAATGTGCTATGTGTACAAAAAGGTGAAAATGAGCTTTAAAGTTTTTAGAGTTTGCACTTAGATACCTTACAAAAGGTAAAATATGTACTTAACTTATATAAAGTTTACAAAAAGGGGAAACTTGTTATCTTTGACGGGGGGAATAACATTTTCATTGACACGAAAATCTAAATTTTTTGGTAAAATATTACATAACATGTTCTTTTACTAAGATCCCTATTTATGATTAAAGATTAAGACAAATATCCTGATACCTATCCATTCAATCTTACAGATGCACACAGGGGACAAACCAATCAAGATCCCAGGGAAGCAAAACACCTGCCCAGTATGCGACAAAGTCTTTACCAGAAAAGAGCACCTCAAACGCCACGTCATGTCAAAACACACGGACGAGAAACCGCACGTTTGCGAAACGTGCAACAAGGCATTCTCACGCTCTGACCTCCTCAAAGAGCACAAAGTCTCACACACTGGCATCAAACAACACACATGTGCCGAGTGCCAAAAGTCGTTTGTCCAGAGGTCGCATTTGATGGCACACATGCTCGTTCATACGGGCGTCAAGAAGCATGTGTGTCATGTTTGCGGAAAGGCGTTCGGACGCAGTCATCACTTGAAGAAACACGTTTTGGCACATTCCGGGAAGCACATGTATGAGTGCGAGAATTGTGGGAAAGGATTTCCCGAGAAGAAGCAGATGATGATGCATCTTTATTCAGGTGTGTGTATGAGTGAAACGTTTGGTGCGGATATTGATGAACCATTGAGTTCAGTTTCTCAACAAAATTGTGAAGATATTTATAATACTGAACTATCAATGTAACAGATTGTTTTCACATATATGAAGAGCTTAGTGGAAGAACGTGCTAAGTGACAAAAAGGTGAAAACGAGATAATGAGCTTCAAAGTTTTTAGTTTGCAACTTTTCTGTCATTCACAAAATCATAGTTTTTTTTTTGCATGATATTTTAGTTTGGTTCTTCAAAATGCTTGGTGGCTTTTGGCTTAGCCGTAATTTACGTCATAACGCGTCATTTACAAAACGCGCTTAACAACTCATGCACTTGGCACGTTCTTCCTCCGAAGTGCTTCAGATTTTGGCCAGTCGCTTAGTGGAAGAACGTGCTAAGTTACATTTTTTATATAAATTTGATCCATAAACGTTTCATAATTTCTGTACTAACCTTCCGATTTTCAAAATTCTTTTTCTGTTTGGAAGATAGGACTTCACATATCTCTTTTATACTTTTAATCGTTTGCCTGTCCGTCATTATTTGTCTGTCTGTCCATATCCCTTTCAATTTCCGATCCAAAGTACCTGATTTTGAAAATTCTTTTTTTGGTTCGAAAGTAAAAAATTAGATGACTACAATGTATAGTGTTTGGCCAGCTGCCTGTACGTCTGCTATTTTGTTTCTGTCCGTACGTCCTACTATCCCCCCCCCCCCCAACTTCCATTGTACCCGTCCAATTTTTAAAGTTATTACTTTCAATCACCTAATATAAAATATAAGGTAATAAAACTATTGCGATGGGGGTCAATATTCCAAATAAGATTTTGTGCTTTCTACACGTTTTGGAGGGTGCTCATATATTCTAAAAAATTGGGTTTTTTTTTTACATTGATCCGTCTGTCTGTCTGAAACTACTTTACAGTTTAAAATAAAAGAGCTACGGACTTCAAATTTAGTTGGACGTCATAATAAGGTTTCCGAGAAAATTGCGCATGCACAAGTAGAAGCTGCTATAAACTTTTTTTGGTTTTAAAGGTATGGCTGAACAACGAAAATAGATACAGACTTCAAATTTGATACACGTGTTCCCTGTACTAGTCGGACGTCAAAATAAAGTTTTCTACAATAATGTGCATGTGCAAGGAGTAGCTGCCATAGAACTTTTTAGGTTTGAAAGTTATTGAAAATACTTTATAAGATATATATATAACTTTTAAATGAGCTAATTGATATATAGTGTTACACATCCCTTTTTTTTTTAAGATATTAGTCACCTATCTTATACTTTTTGTTCGTCCGTCTGTCCCTACTATAAGGATTTCTTTGAGTATTTAAGTTAAAAGAAAGTAGGTTATGTAAGTTATTTTAGAACTTCTTGCTTAATGTTAGATGAGTAAGTTTTTAATTGAAAATATTTTTTTAAAAATACCATTATCACTGAAATTATATACTAAATACTTTGAAGAATAATAAGACAAATCAACTTAATAAAAAGTATACAAAAAAGATAGTATAAGAAACACAAATGCATGTGAATAAAATAAATATTAAATTTAAAAGACTTATAAAAAAAGATAATAATGCAAGATGTAAGTTTTCGCAAAATAAATTTTTAAATAGTTTTTAGATAAGAATAATCGAACTAACTATTAAAAACTAACTTTGATATTAAAAAAAAGTAAAAATAAGTTGTATGGCAAGATATAGATCCTAAGGTTAGTTACGTTTTTCTTTCTCTTTCAATTAGGGTTAATCATTTTAAAAAGCTACTTTAATTTACAGCATTTCTACAACAGTAGAACATGATCGTTTAAACATTTTATTTTTACAATCGTGATGCCTAGTACTTTTTTAAAAGTCATCGATATTTTAATAAATATTAAGAACTTATAACGTTTTATACTCTTTGTTACTTTATTTTTACATCAATTATTATAAAAATATTTTAGTTTTACATAACAAAGCAATATCTTGATTAAATTTGTACTTACCGTATAAGCTTTTATTCACACTTTCAAGCAAAAATTCAGCTTTCCGCTTGCTTCTTAATTCCATTTTAATAATTTTAGGAGTTTAGGACATTGCACAAAATGCGTTCGATAGCTTTAGAGATCAAACGTAAAATGGCTTCAAAACGATTTTTGTACTCATAATTCATTTTTTTAAACAAACAAGATGCTTTGAATGTTCGGTGCAATGTTGTTTAAACGCGAACTGCCATCTCCATAGAGCAGGTGCAACTTTGTTTTAATTATACCATCTGTTCGCTGTTAAATTATCTATGTTTATTACAATAAAAATCAGACGACATTTTATAAAATGTTAAAACCTTTAACTCCGTTTAAATTTAAAATCAAAATGCATTTTTTTCCTATTTTGCTAAATGCACTCAAAACCCAGTTTTATGCAATATAAATATAATTTCATTGATTATATTTAATAATTAAAGTTAATTAGGAAATATTAATTAAATTTTGTTGAATTCTTTTTGATTAAAACTACAAAAGAACCATTTGTTTTGCTATTAATGCAATCGAAAGTCTGAAAATTTTCCGCAAACGTGTCACTTAGCACGTTCTTCCACTAAACGATCGTTCAGGAATCGGGCGATTTCGGTGGAAGAACATGCCAAGGGTCCTTAGCACGTTCTTCCATTGAAAAAGTGACGAAAACGCGTGCACCTACCAACTTCGTATGCGAAAAATATACGAAATCGAATGTTTTCTAAAAAATTGAAAGCTGTTATGTTTAAAGCAGGTAATAACATGATCATTGACACAAAAATCTCAATTTTTTCAAAAATGTCACTTAGCACGTTCTTCCACTCAGCTCTTCATATGTGACTAAAAATGCTTTAGCACACATATGCATTTCACGTGGCAAGGCATTCTCGCGCTCTGACCTTCTCGAAGAGCACAAAGTTTCACACCCTGGCATCAAACAACATACGTGTGCCGAGTGCCAAAAGTCCTTTGTGGTAACTTTTTTAACTATCTAGCTATAAAAAATGTGCAAATAATCTGTTAATTTTTTTCATATTTTTTAAAAAAATCAATGTAAACAAAATATGATTTATGAAACTTATATAAGATTTCATAGTTGAAAAGTTAATTCCAGAAACAATTCTGGTTAGGTATGTAATGTGTAATATGTAATTTAGCCCTATTGAATGTTTTTAATTGTTTTGTACATATCAAAGTGTTCTCAAGGTTAGACAAAAGGCCAAAGGGCATGGAAAATCAGTAATAATTTTTGGCAAATATTTTTAAAGATTATTTTATTCTTGTTTCTTACATCAGCATCAGCAAGACGCTTTGTTTAGTGTGTTTCGATAATTAACACACTTAACAAAGATGTCACTAGCTACTCTCTTGGAGTATTAAGAAGAAGAAAAATTCATTTTAATAAAAAAATATTTTAGTCTTCCTACATAGTATACCTTCTAAAATTATATTGCATTTGATTATAATGTGAATTTGAACATATTTCTTTGGGAAGAGGTTGAGTTGGAAGAAATATTAACCTTCACTTCATCCCTATGCTTTCGTTAGAAGGGGGGAGGGGAGCAAATATAAATTAGCCTACCATCAGCATACTTTTAAATTCGACTCTGGTATTAATTCTATATAATAAACATATTTAAATATTTTTTCTGTTGATTGTGTTTATTGAACTTTTAATGTTACTTAAACAAAATTTTCAGAATGTTTTTTCTCAAAAAATCTTGTTAAATTTTTAGAATATTTATTATTGATTCTAGTCTAAAACACTGTGTACAAGTTAAATTGTAGTATTTCTCTTGACTTCATTTTATAAGGAGAAAAAGCTATATAGTATTTAAGAAATTTTTTTGTTGTTCCACTTTTTCATGGAATATTTATATTGTCTTAGGGATATTTTAGATCTCCCTCATCAATGTAAATTAAAAATTCAATATTAGTTTTTTTTAAATTTATTATATTGTTAATAATGTAAAAATACTCAGCATAAGTTTTCTGCAGTTGTTTTCTAAAGGAAAACTGTATATGAAGACATGAATTTAAATGTCTGACTTTAATAGCAAATAAATACATGTTCTTTAAACAGACTTAAAAAAATATATCAAATCGATTCAAGTATATGTACCATTTAAACTGCTATTGGGTAATAAGTCTATGTTATTGTTCCTGTACATTATAATAAAGTATTACATTCCATTACTTATATTATAACTCATAATTCCAAAAAAAGTCATAATTTGGGGGAAATGTCTGTATAAAAATAATTTTCTAGAAAGTAGTTGTTTTAAGTCTCTTGGTTTTTTTTAATAAACTTTTAATCATTGTAAAACTTGAAGTAATTTTTAAAGCAAAATAAATGTTATTGCTTAACTTACTTTAATCTTATTTTGCTAAGAATTTTTGAATAAAAATGACATGTTTTTTAAGATATTTTGTTGCAATATTTTAAAAAAACCTGATTAACCAACTTGTAGTATTTACTTTTTTAACATGTTTAAGACATATTACTTAAAATGACATGTTTTAAGACATATTTTGTAGCATTTTTGTCGCTTTTTAAATCACATGATGAAGAGCTATTTTAAAAAGGGAAAATTTTTTGAGGGGCAATAGAGAAAAATAGGTAAACATCTAGAAAAATACACAAGGATTAAGAATACTTAGTTTAAACTTAAAATAAATAAACCTTAATGTTAAACTAATAGTAACATAAAAAAGGTAAGTAATAAGTTAAATAATAATAAATAATCTACAAATTATAATTTAACATAAATAAAAGATTGATAGATTTAATTTAAGGCCACTATCTTTCAATAAACATCATTAATAATCTTGCAGGGAGACAGGGGATGTTTGGCAAAGGTTCACGTGTCATATCCCTCCATGTGTGCAACAAGACAGCTATCTTGACTTCTAAAAAACTCCCCTAAATTCACAGCAAACACACTCTTCACCAGAACATCAATTTATTAAATAACAACAGCTCACTTGTCTCCTGGCTTACAATGTTGGTTCTATATATATATTAAAGAAAATTTGCATAAACAAGAGATAGATTTTGTTTGAACAAAGACGCAATAACAGTGACGTAGAGCACAAGTTAGACCAAATTGGTAGGCAAAACATTTAATATTTAACAATGTATATTTAACATTTAACAATGTAGACTAGCTTAATGAACCTGTCCTGCTTGAGAATGTGACAAAACATGTTTTCTGAGACTGGCCCTGCGTGAAAAAGCCTCTTCGCACACAGTGCAACGAAATGGAGTCTCGCCAGAGTGGGTAAGCTGATGATCTGTAAGGTGGGACTTGCTACTAAAACCCTTGTCGCACAGGTCACATACAAATGGCTTCTCACCAGTATGCATTAAAAGATGTTTTTTCAGTGTGGAACTTCTAGAGAATGCTTTGTTGCACATCTCACAGACATGTGGTTTTTCACCTGTGTGAGACATACAGTGGGCACGAAGGCTCGAGCTTTGGGTGAATGTTTTGTCGCATTGTGCACAGCGGAATGTTTTATTCCCGGAATGCAACAGCATGTGTGTTTTGAGGGAGGACCGATGGTTGTATGCTTTGTTGCAGATATCACAGGTATGTTTCCTTTCACTGTGGATAGAGGCATGTGCCGTAAGGTTTGACTTTTGGTGGAATGTTTTGTGGCATATATCACATCGATAGAGCCTCTCTGAATGATGTGTCAAAAGATGTGCGTCGAGGTCCGGTTTGTGACTAAATTTCTTGTCACAAACATTGCAGCCGAGTGACTTTTCCCCCATGTGCGTCAGAAAGTGTGCATGGAGACTGGCTTTATCATTAAAGTTCCGCTTGCATACGTCACACTTGTATTCCTTAGCATGGATCAGGAGATGAGCTCGGAGGTTGGATTTCCGATTGAAGGTCTTGTCACAAAACTCACAGACATGAGGCTTCTCCGAACTGTGAACAACAAGATGATATTGAAGGTTAGCCTGTTGAGTGAAGGTCTTATTGCAGATCTCACACCTATGGGGCCTCTCTCCTGTATGAATCCTAAAATGTTTATCTAGATGGTTCTTTTTACTGAAAGCCTTGTCACATAAGGTACAAGCATATGGTTTTTCCCCAGTATGGGTCAGTATATGCGTTAAGAGATTCTGCTTCTGACTAAAGGCCTTGCCGCATACATCACACATATGTGGTTTTTCGCCGCTATGCGTCATAATATGCATCCTGTGGTTGTAACTCCCCCAAAATGTCTTATTGCACACCTCACACGTATATGTGTGATCACGATTGTGTGTCAAGTGATGTTTCTGGAGTGTTTGGTAAGTATAAAACGATTTGCTGCAGTAGTCGCAATGATGGAGCTTCCCTATGCAGTGTTTAAAAAGATGCTTTTGGAGGTTGTATTTCTCTGTAAATGTTTTATGGCACACAGTGCAGACAAAAGGTTTTTCCCCAATGTGCGTCAGAAGATGTCTTTTGAAATTAGTTATATCAGTGAATAAGTTTTTGCACACTACACACACATGATCTTTTGTGTCACTGTCATCCATCATTTTATCTAACTGTTTATCCATGACAATATATGACAATTCCTCCATGACTGATTTTGACAGTTCACAGACAAGAGTATCTGACTGTTCAGTAAAGACTGATTTAGACTTTTCACATTTGACTGTATCAAAATGTTCATGATAGACTGCATTTGACTGTTCGCAATGAACCGTCTCTGGCTGTTCATGATAGACGGCAATAGGCTTTTCGCAATCGACTGTCTCTGACTGTTTGCAATTGACTGTCTCTGACTGTTCGCAATGAACTGTCTCTGGCTGTTCATGATAGACGGCATTAGGCTGTTCACAATTGACTGTCTCTGACTGTTCACAATCGACTGTCTCTGACTGTTCATGATAGACTGTCTCTGGGTTTTGACAATAGACTGTCTCCGGCTTTTCACAATAGAC
The DNA here is from genome assembly GCA_019343175.1 of Oedothorax gibbosus. NCBI lineage: Eukaryota > Metazoa > Arthropoda > Arachnida > Araneae > Linyphiidae > Oedothorax > Oedothorax gibbosus. Next base: position 26,727,122 of record CM033275.1, read on the forward strand.
TGCATCTGGCTGTTCACTATTAACTGTCTCTGACTGTCCAAGTTGAACTTTCTTCTTTCTTTGTTCACGATAGACTGAATCCGAGGGCTCACACGCCAGTGCATTTGTCTGTTCATTCATAACTAAATTTAACTGCTCAGTATCTGACTGTCCATATGTGAATATATGATAGTTCCCGATTACTTTTAAAATACAAATTAAGCCTAATATCTTTACAATAATTTTGACTTACATTAGCAACATATCTGTTAATAAACGTAAACATGCCTGTTGCAATTTATGTTTAATTATACACATTAAGTATGTTAAATTATACACATTATACACATTAAGTATGTCAATATTATTAGTTGTAAAGAAAGTGTTTCCATTTAACCTTTTTTTCCGGCAACTACTTGTGATTATTTGTTATTACTGTAACTTCTGTAATAAAAAAAGAATAATTAAAAATAAATTTCAGAAGCGAAAAATTAGTAAATAATAGTATTTACAACCTTGGTAGAAAAAAGTGGCTCATGTTGGTTTTAAAATTTTTGTGGAACAAAAAATTTCTATTTTAACGGTATTTATATATTTATTGTTAAAACTGTGAATGTCAACACTTTAGAATACATTATCTCTGTGATTTAAAAAGATTTGACATGTCTAAACTAAATAAGTGGCTTTTGTGTTAGGAGAAGACAACAAAACTGTGTTTATTTGTATGCTGACCGTTAGTGCTTTTCAGTGTTAGTATATCGTACTGTGCTTGGAAAAATGATGTATTGGCAAAAAGCTAATTTTTCAGAAAAATCTTCTGAAGTTTGTCTTTTTCATTGCATTTCATTATAGAAAAAAAAAGTATCAACCAACTATAAAATGGTAACGAATGTTCTTGATTTTTATAAATATTTTTAGAATAATCTTAGTTTATTTTGAGTATCCAGGAAATCTTTTAAGTTTCATTTCATTGAACAACAAATATATGCTAACTGAAAAATAAAGTTTCTTATTTTTCCACATTTTTATTGTATAAATAAATATGATTAAAGAAGACTTTAAATTTAGAAAATGGTATTACTGTACTTACACAGAATTCCTAACAATATAGTACGTTATCAAAAACTCCACTTATTACTATCTTTAATTAGATCTATCAAACTCAAAATATTATACATTTATACATGTTTACAATACAATTTAAATATTGACATATTTATTCCAAAGTTTTAGGATTTGCATGTCAAGTTCATTACTATTCACTCACACTCATCATCAGCAGAAGAGCAGCAATATTGTAGGTTTCATGTTTTCCGACTGCATTTTAGTCTCCATGCTTAGTCTCAAACACAGCTAATTGCGTTTCCAAAGTTAAAACATTTGCACCGGTAAACTCCATCGAGTTAGTAAGGGTAAACACCCCTAGAGATCAGTGGTAAACACTGGTTATTAGACTGAATCCGTCAAAACGAAAACTTTTCACTATGGAAAACAACGGGTATAGACAATTTTCCATACTTTATATTTTTACAAAACTTTTTTAGACACTTGCTGTTTACTCAATTTCACCTTACTGGTTTGGAACTTTAATACTATTTAAATTTTCTTCTTTAACAGAATTCGTTCTGATTTCAATAAGAGGAGAGAAAGTCGAAAGCAAGTGAATTACTGAATTCACACTTAATGAACTCTTTGGAACCATTCTGATAAGTTGCGTTGGGGGTCAATTCGAATTTATAAAACGGACGTAGCTGTGTTAAAGCACATTTTGGATGCTAAAAACAGCAAGCAAAAACATTCAAATGGTGTTTTAGGTCTAGAGTGGCAGCAGAAATGCTGGATGAAAACGATGAAAATAAATTCTCTCTCGAAGTGCCTCGATTGGTGAATCTATGTCACGTGAAAACAAAGCACCAATAGGAGCACCGATCGAAGAACAGACAAGAATGAATGTTCGATGGAACTCGTCACCTGAAAAAGTTTTTTCCCTTATTCCTATATAATTTTAAAAATGCCTACTTCTTGTTGTGCTTTTGGTTGTACCAACCACATGTTAAAGAAATCATGCAGAGAACGAAAAGTTTCGTATCACCAATTTCCGTTAAATGATCCGGAATTAATGAAAGAGTGGCTTGTTAGAATTCAACGAAGGGACTTCTTTCCTGTTAAAGGCACGAAGATATGTTCTGATCATTTTGAGCCATCATCATTTTGTAACCAAAAAGGTACAAAGAGGCTGCTAGTAAAAGGCGCTATACCTACTATTTTTGCTTATGATCAACCAGGGTTCAAAAGAAAGAGGTCTTCTGTAGGTGATGAGTAAGTATCGATTTGTGGAATTGGACCTACATTTTATAAAAAATGATTTAATAATTATTCGACTTCGTATGAAAAAAATTGTGGGTTAAATCCTAGTTTCGGTATACGGCGACTTTTTCGGAACGTTGTCGACAAAAAAGGCGATAAATAATTCCAATCTGGCAACACAATTGTTTGACTTCGCGGTTTCCGAGTAGCATCGTCTAATCACGCGTCGGTACGCGTTGTTTTCTCGCCAAACTTGTTGGTCGCCGGTCGCCGTATACCGAAACTAGGAATTAACCGCGAAATTGGCGATTTTTGTTTGGCGCCAATCCTGTTGGGTGCGGAACACCGTGCAAATAGTAATGGCGGCCAAAACGTAATAAAATTTCAATGAAGCATTGTAAAATTTCAATAAAACATCGGTTGAAACATAAAAAAAATTGCAATGAACACAATAAAAGCAAAAATAAGAAACCCAAATCACGATTGCTAAACAAAACTAAAACTAAATACATATTCACTAAAATATAAACGTTCCCATAAAAGAAACAACATCGCCCAGTTAGGCGAGGGCACCCTCAAGATAGTCTAACCTTAACCGCACAAGACTTATAAAAATAAATAATGCGACCAGATGTCCCGTTTTTGGTGGAACAGTCAAGCGTTTTGTGTCACTGTTCCGCCAAAACTTCCCGCTTTTATTTTTACAGTTCTTCACAAGTCCCAAAAAACAGATATAATATAAATAAAATATAGACTTTGCATAACTTTAGTGTATACTCTTTGTTGAGATCGTTAAAATGACATTAAAATCAGGATTCTCCTTATATATCTGATTACTCAGGATAATAAGAATTATCTACAAGTTGTGTGCTTATTATTAGTCTTGCCTCATTAATTATGCCATTGTTTGGAAGTTGAGGGAGAGCATATTTTTAAAATATTATCGTAGATGGGTTAAAGAGGAAATGTCCTGGTTTTTGGTCTTGAAATACATTGTTTAGTAAACTGTTGTCCAGTGGCCTAGTAGTAGTGCTTCGCATTGCTACGCCACAGGTCCAGGGATCAAGTCCCGAATAGGGCTAGGTTGACTCATCCTTTCATCCCTTAAGTGGGTCTATAAAACGAGGACCAAGCATGCTTGAGAACTAAACACTGGGGGTCTCGCTTGAGGTTGACCACCTAACCGGGACATATGCCTAGTACCCAAGAGCCTTGGTCAAGTAAGCTGAAATGGGTATGGCAGGCCTTGGCCTACTAACGGGTTATTGCGCTGTAGAGTAGACTGTGCTTTATACAACTCTTTAAAAAATTTATAAATCAAGGGCCAGCGTCAATCAGGTATGAAAAGCTCTGGAAAACTCTGGGGAAAATAAAGAAATGCTGGAAAATTAAGTTTTTGGGGACACTCTTTCATTCGCCATCAGAGCAGTTTTCTTCGACACATGCTCTTAGTCGGTCTTTCAGAGCTTATCCTATGCCGTCCATGGGTGAAAGTACTCCCGTATCCATACAGATTTCTGTATTTTTTTTAAATTACGGAACCATGACGGAATTATTTTTTAAAAAGCTCTGCGGCTATAGAGTTAAGAAGATAGTTTTAAGTCTATGCCTGCTACACCTGCGTCGAATTTTACACAGTGCATAATTGAAAACTCCGCGGCATCCGACGCCGAGTAAACACCAACACCGCATAAGAAAATATTTTGGTTGATTCAACTGGTGAAAAAAAATATGTGCCCGATTGGAATTTTTACATGCCCCGGGCACGTTGGGCAATATAATTTTCGAGCCCTGGTGGACACCCTGGAACTTGTAAACGGCTATTTACATATAACTATAGTGTAAGTCACAATTTATAAAAGCTTTTCATATTTGAAAAATAAATCATATTAAATAAAGCATGTTACTTACATTATAAAGTTGCAATAAGTGTAGATCCATTCCAATAATTTTGTTTCATTTAATGTTAAAAGTTGTAGTAATAATCACTTTTTACACATGTGACAGAAAAGGTAATTTTTGCTTGGAATTAGCCTGTAAAAACCAATTGAAATGTACAGGGGAAAAAACACTTCATCGACAGGTAATCTGTCCGTATTGAAATCTGCTTGGTGAGTTGTGACGATCGGAAACCAGTTTTTCTCTTGGTTTTTCCGTAGTTCAAGCATCAGACTACTTGTCTGGTGTTAATTATGATCATAGAGATAGTAAACCTGTGCACCGTGTGATAAGAACCAACCCGGTATCAGAAACCGTGCAGCACGGCAGCAATGCTGCGGCTTGATTTGGGGGTTTCTGCGGCCAAATTGCCACTACGAACCCCCCAGACTGGCTCAAGTCAAGGGGGGAAGGGGTTAAGATATTTTTCAAAAAGGGTAAGGATTAGCTACACACTAATTTGTAACTGTGCAGTGCACCAGCAGGTGCAATGGCTTCCCGTTCCGAATATGTTATATGTCATGATTGTTCTATATCAATTAAACTTAAAAATTTAAGAGAACATTACTTGCGCAGCAACACAGCCGCTTGCCGGTGTACGGTAAATCTTTCGATAATGTCGGAGGAGGGGGGTGGAGCAGTCCTTATTCCCTGCAGCCAAATTGTTTCCTTAAAAAGTTATGTTGCAGCCACATTCAGAAAGTTCTGCTACTGGAGAACCAAGAAAAAACTGGTTTCTTCACACCAAGTTAAGCAATGACTCGCTATCTTCCCCAAGCAGACCTGATACAAACAGAATACTATGCAATGAAGGGGTTCTTCCCTTGTACTCTTCAATTGACCTAAAAAAATAACCAATCCTCTTTTAAACAAGTTCTTTGCTTTACAGTAATTTCTATGATCCGTCGGAGGAATGTTCAGTTGAGAAAGCTCTTGTACCTCAAGTTACCTTATCCATCTCATCAGAAGCTCAGACAGATGTTCCTTTAGAATCCTTTGTGAATGAGCTGTTTCTCAAGAAATGCAGGATAGATAAATTGAAGCCCAGGGATGAAAGCATCCTTGACCCCGAGAAAATGTCCGAGGCCCACGTTAGAGCCCTCTTTGGTATGCGCAAGGAGGAATTTTTCAAAGTTTTCCGTTTCTTGAATTTCACGGATGAACTGAACTCGGAAACTTTAAGCATCATTCAGCAGTATACTTTGTTCTTGCTGCGTTTGAAATCTGGTATTACGCTAGATTTTCTTGCTTATTTGTTTGAGGTAAGGAACTGTTTTTAAGTTAAATTAATTTCCTGAAATGTGTCATACATATTATATATCGTACAAATCTCTATAAAGTTATAATATTAACCACACAAATCTCTATAATATACTTATATTTAGTTCTTTCTTAATAACTCCCAGTTAATGTCTTGCTGATTCATCGAACAGTTCCCACGTTTTAATAGGGGTCAATACATTCTTTCCCAGTTTAGTTTAGTTTGAATTATCGTCGCACTAGAGCTACATGTGGGCTATTGGCGACAGGCATATTCTTTCCCAGAAAAATTGCATACGCAGCAGACTTTGTTTTGACTTCTAATCCACTCTTCTCATAACCATTAACAATAGTTACTTTCCAATTAAGCCTTGAGAGGTGAGGTTTTGTGTGTTCTGGTGTCTGTTCTTGGCCCTCTCTACTAGCCATAAAAAGGCCTTACATTTTAATATTTTAAATATTTCATGTGAACTAAATAAATTGTATTGGACATACAAACTCTCTCCTTTTTACAAGGAACTAAAAAAATAGTTATGCTCTCCTGTGTAGTAGATGTTTTTCTACTACATACATTTCTGTGGTAGGTTTTTTTTACATGTGTAGTATAAATTCTAATTGTGTTTCTTAGATTTCTGCAGAAACTGCTTGCAAAACTTTTGATAAAGTAGTTGATGTTGTATATAAAAAGCTGCAAGGTGTCTCTATCTGGCCAACTAAAGAGCAGATACTAGAAATCATGCCCTCTGACTTTAAAGTGATTTGCCCTGAATGCCGGTATTGTATTAATTAATTTCATAATTTTGTTAGCTTTATGTATACCATATAACCCGGTTGTAGCGTCATTTAAGGGACCTCAATGTTTACGACATTATAATTGAGTAACATTATAAATAATGTTGTATAATAAGTATAGAAAATCGTGTAAAATGTATATTATGTGCTCAGATTATTAATCAAGGTTATAAAATGACATCTATGGAATGTGAATTTTGAGTGCTATTAGTAGTTTAATCAAAATAATGTGTCGATAGTAGTGAAGCAATTTTTAAAAAAAAATCTTTAAGGCATTATGAATGTCATATAAACTTATATTTCTAGTGGTATAACCAAGGAATAAATAAAAAGTTATCGTTATACACGCAAGATATTCTAATATTGAAGTCTATAGGTAATTCAAGGGACCGAATGTTCATGGTGTTGTATAAACGAGTTGTCATTGTAACCAAGTTTGACTGTAGTTAATATTACCTATATTAACCGTACACTGTACATAAGGATATTATCAGGTATCGGAAAGTTACTTTGAAAAAGTAACTCTAAAGTAACTCTGTTACAGCAAGTTACTTAATATGAAAAGTAGCTAGTTACAGTTACTCAATACGAAAAATAACTAATTACAGTTACTTTTAGAAGTTACTAGTTGTACGAAAAATTTAAATTTAGCCATATTACCGTTTTTCAAAAAGAACCAAGACTAAGGAAATCAAGACGGAAAGAGTTAAGACTGTAATCGTTGTTAAAAGTTAAATTTTAAATAATTAAATTTAAGTTGAACACCATAACTGTGGTGAAAGTATCTGTAAAGAGTGGTGCGAGTAGTAAAGGAAAAATAACGAAATTTTTCATTACTTTTAAAAGTTTCTTTCATTACTGTTACAGCAACCCCTCGTTATATCGTGCTTCTCGGGAGACAAGCATAAAACCGCGATATAACCGAATGCGCGATATAATGAGTGATTTGATAAATATTATACTTTTGATGTATTTATGGTATCAAAATAGTTTTTAAACTGAAGCACAGTATGTATTTGAAAGATAAAACTAAATCATTTGAAATAATATAACTATGTACTCTAAAAAAGAAACAAAAATTTAGAAAGGACTTATTATCAATTACTATACACATTATTGCACAGGCATACTAGACAGATTTCACTCATTTTCTATTAAAAAATCCATCAAAAGTAGGCTGTTTTGATTTTTCTCGTAAAACCTGTTTTCCGGCAAATATCAAAGAATGGAAGTTTATTATTTATTTTGAGGAAAGTACACATTGAAAAAACAGGGAAAATTGGGAGACATGATACAAGGCGCGATATAGCGAGGGGTTACTGTACTTTCTACTAAGTTACTGAGCAGCAACTTTTGTTACTGCTATAACTAACTAGGTTACAGTTATTTTCTAAAAAAATCTAATGACGTTACCTAAAAAAAGTAACTGTTACAAGTGACGCTTTACTCCTGGATATTATGTAATGTATAGACTTCTCGTGCATGTCATCATTTTTTTCTACTCATCATTTACATCTTCATCATACTCTTCTTACATAACATCTGAAACATGTAAGCCGTAATAATATTTACACAGATAATTTTTAATTATATTGAAATGTAATAGGGAAGTAATCAGGGATGGAAAACTACATTGATCTTATGGAATTACTTATTCTGTTAAAGAATGAACTAGGGTTTAATTATTCTTAAGTTTTTGTTCAAAATATCCAACCCTTTAAAATCAATGTGCATTGCATGCTATGAATATCCCTCTCCATATCCTGGTATTAATATAATACTATTTTAAGAAAATTTTTATGATAAACTTCATAATATCACTTAGCTTAGTTACTTTTGAAATTTTTTATAATACCAGATCAAATTAAATTTTTCGAATTCCAGCATTCTCCAAAACTATATTTACTAAACATTTTTTTTCTATCTTGCCCCTAAATTATAATAATAAACTGCCTATTCATCTACCAAATATAAATAGTTATTATGCCTTTAAAAAACAACTTTTTGAGTTATTTATAAATATCGACGACTTGGATCTTATTCTTCACTTTAATTTGAAGCATATTAATCATATCTTTTTGTCAGCTGATTGCCACATTAGGTTCTATCTTATTTGTTTCAGTGTTTTTTTTGTTCGATTTTAACTTATGATTTTTGTTCGTCTGTACGGACGAGACTTTTTTCCCCTTGGCGTGCCATTCATATTATTTTTATATATATATTTTTTGTTCTTGTAATATTCGACAATATTTCGTATTGATACATATTTAAACAAGGTGGTAACAGAACCTGGAAATCAGGGAATTCTCAGGGAACTTTTTTAATTCTGGAAATATCAGGGAATTCTCAGGGAATTTTTAAAATTTAGCAAAATATCAGGGAATTTTTTTCCATTTCGGATTATTTAAACAACAGGTTTAGGTTGTTCTTGCGATCACTATACTAGCGGACACTTCTTGATCAAAAGAAAGTATTCTGGTTGGTCCGATTGGCCTGAACCGGAGCTACAAAAGTAAACTCGACTATCTACCTATCACGCAGAAGCAAAAAAATGTCAATTATTACCAAACGCCAAATATGCTCTAAAGTCCCAACGCTGCGTACGATGTCGCCCATAACGGTTGCGTTGGGTGCCTACTCAGGTGACAGCTCGTCACTTGACTGTGGTTCTAAATTACGACGTCCGTTGCCAATAGCTCCCGTGTAGCTCTAGTATGACAATAATTCAAACTAAACTTAACTAAAAAGTAATTGTAAAATCAGGGAATTTTTTATGAAAGTATCAGGGAAATCATGGAAATATCAGGGAACTTTTTTTCAAGGATTTTGTTACCACCCTGTTATTTTTATATATATATATTTTGTTCTTGTAATAATAAATATTACTATTTCCATCAGGATAATCATCGATTGCGTCAAATTCTACATTTCGAAGCCCACCAAAAGAGTTGAAAAGCACCTAGCAGCACTTTCCCAATACAAGGACCACAACATCCTAAAAGCATTGGTGGGCATCGCACCATCTGGAAGAATAATATACATATCTCACCTTTGGGGCGATTCCATTTCCGACGAAGAAATATTCAAGGGGTCGGTGTTGCCACAACTATTGGAAAAGGGGGATGTCGTGATTGCAGATGGAGAATTCAAAATTGAAGATGAATTAAAAGAAATCGGAGTTGGGCTGATAAGACCCGTGTTTCTCAAAGATGGAATCCAGTTTAGAACTTTGGAGGGAACAGAGAAAAAAGGGGTTTCCTCTTTGCGTGTTCACATTGAACGGGCAATATCAAGGATTAAAAAATTCAAGTATTTTGATGATGCGTTATCTTACAGTCCCCTTCACAACCTCAATGAGGCTTTTTACATTACAGCATTTCTTTCAAATTTCAATGCATCCCTGAAGGATGTTATGGTTTTAGAAGAACTAGAAAATGCAAGCATTGTGTGATATTCTTTTAATTTGTTTGTTTTACTTTTTGTAAATATTTGAATAAATGTTTTGTTCATGTTATACTAGAACAAATGAATGCCCATTCTTCGCACATGTTAAGAAATTAAAGCTTGAGTTGTATTCAGAATTATTTACAATTTAGTCTGGTCTTAGTTAACACTTGTGTTAATTCCCTACTTAATCAAGTTAAGCTAATTTAAAAGAGTTTACGTGTCGTTTTAATTTATTAAAATTTAGTTTTAAAAGAAATCACACATTAATTACATCAAAGAAAGTAAACATTACTATTAAAATAAATACCTTACAGTAAACTACAAAATGGTTTTTTAATGGCAGACAATATCAATGATAAGGATTTTTTTTTATATCAAAATTAATGTAATTTTAAAACCTTCTTTATATTGAATAAGCTTTTCATAGTACTATAATAATAATTAATATTAACAGAAATGTGGCAGTGGCTGTATTTTTTACATTAAACATTCCATCCATTTATTGGGTAGTTGTTTATTGCTATGAATTTAAAGATTATTTTAATCCTATTAATTATTAGCCAATAAGCGTTTGCTAACCAATAGGCTGTGTCCTGACTACGACATCAAATGCAACAAAACTTGGCGACTTGGCAGAGTCAGACACATGCTATTGCATTGCTTGGCGGTTACCAAGTTTTGTGGCATTTGATGTCGTAGTCAGGACACAGCCATAGGAAATGAAGACTATAATTGAGATTTAAATGGCTGTTGCCAAAAAGTGTTTTTATGGTTAAGAAACTTTGAAAAAACTATAGTCTTAATTAAAAAAAAAAATGTATAGAATGCAAAATTCTAAAAATTGTTAAATGCCTTTTAACTTTAATACTGAAAAAACTTATGTTTTATGTAATACCTTTGAAGGACATGCTTGACCCTTATGCTATATTATTTTTTATGCAAATAAATGACTGATACTTGTCAGCTGCTTCAGTATCTGTATTTTAGAAAGGTTTGAATACCCATTTATGATATGAAAGTATTGAAAAAAACTGTAAAATAAAGTTGTGAAGTGAATTCTACAAAGGTCTATTCTATGTGGACCAGTGGGATGAAGAGGTTAAGTTTGTTTTGCTACAAAATTGGATTAACACAGGCACTTTGGTTTGGTCACTTTCATGACATGCCAACTCCGTTGACATGTCCTGCTATATTATAAAGAGGCATAACTTTGGAATAGTTTACATGTTTGATTAAATTGTGAGTAAAATGTAATTTTTTAAATTAACAGTAGATAGCCTAAAGCCTTACCATACTGTAAATAAAAAAAATTAGATATACTTGCATCGGTTATTGTGCGAGTAAAGAGACTTATGTAATTATGATTAAATTATGTGTATAATTCAATAAATATTGGTCTACCCTTTAATTGAAACAGCTCAAATTAGTTCAGATGTTGGCTCGTTACTTTACTGAGGTACTAAATTATGACTGCTGTCGCCAATGGCCTTTGTGTCAATTCAGTGCAGCGGTTCCCAACCTGGGGGCGATCGTCCGCAAGTGGGCGATTTGTGTTATCAAGGGGGCAAAAAATACTTGAGGGGCGATGAGTATTCAAAGGGGAAAAATTAAAATAATGTTGTACCTTTGTACAGTAAAACCATTCTCCAACCATAACCAAACCAGCCAATTTTTACATTCAATCTCTTAAATTTTCTAGAAACCAGTAAAAATATCTTAATTATTTCACTTTTGTTCCTTAAAAATATGTGTTTTATGTTTTTCTATTATATTTAAAAGTGACCGGATAACGCTTCTTTGGTTGCTTTTATAAACGGTTAGTGTTATAAAACTGTTTTATAGTTACACTTTAACTCAAATTGTGATTAGACATAACATGAAAATTAAATGGGAGCGATAGATGTTGATCAACCTAAAATACGAGGCGATGGTCCAGAAAAGGTTGGGAACCACTGCTCTAGTGCGACGATAACTTAACTCAAATTGGTAACCCAGAGGAAAGGAAACAGATGTATTTTTCTTTTGTTACTATTCCGTAGAAATATATATTAAATACTTTTCAGGAGTTTTTTTTAAATTGTAAGCAGGTATATTATAGGTTTTTAAAGGACAAATTAAAAATCCACACATCAGGTAGTTTTTATAATTGAAGAGCTTAGTGGAAGAACGTGCTAAGTGACAAAAAGGTGAAAACGAGATAATGAGCTTCAAAGTTTTTATTTGCAACTTTTCTGTCATTCACAAAATAAGTTTTTTTTTGCATGATATTTTAGTTTGGCTCTTCAAAATGCTTGGTGGCTTTTGGCTTAGCCGTAATTTACGTCATAACGCGTCATTTACAAAACGCGCTTAACAACTCATGCACTTGGCACGTTCTTCCTCCGAAGTGCTTCAGATTTTGGCCAGTCGCTTAGTGGAAGAACGTGCTAAGTTACATTTTTTAGGTAAATTTGATCCATAAACGTTTCATAATTTCTGTACTAACCTTCCGATTTTCAAAATTCTTTTTCTGTTTGGAACATAGGACTTCACATATCTCTTTTATACTTTTTAATCGTTTGCCTGTCCGTCCATTATTTTGTCTGTCCGTCCATATCCCTTTCAATTTCCGATCCAAAGTACCTGATTTTGAAAATTCTTTTTTTGGTTCGAAATAAAAATTAGATAATATTAGATTAGATAGTAAAAATTAGAATACTACAATGTATAGTGTTTGGCCAGCTGCCTGTACGTCTGCTATTTTGTTTCTGTCCGTACGTCCTACTATCCCCCCCCCCCCCCCAACTTCCTTTGTACCCGTCCAATTTTTAAAGTTATTACTTTCAATCACCTAATATAAAATATAAGGTAATAAAACTATTGCGGTGGGGGTCAATATTCCAAATTAAGATTTTGTGCTTTCTACATGTTTTGGAGGGTGCTCATTCTAAAAAATTGGGGTTTTTTTCATTGATCCGTCTGTCTGAAACTACTTTACTGTTCGAAATAAAAGAGCTACGGACTTCAAATTTAGTACACGGGTTCCTAATTCCTGTTGGACGTCATAATAGGGTTTTAGAGAAAATTGCGCATGCTCAAGTAGAGGCTGCTATAAACTTTTTTTGGGTTTTAAAGGTATTACTGAATAACGGAAATAGATACAAACTTCAAATTTGATACACGTGTTCTCTGTATTTGTCGGACCTCAAAATAAAGTTTTCTACAATATTGTGCATATGCAAGGAGTAGCTGCCATAGAACTTTTTAGGTTTGACAGTTATTGAAAATACTTTATAAAGGTATATATAACTTTTAAATGAGCGTATTGATACATAGTGTTACTCATCCCTAGGTTTTTTTAAGATATCAATCAGTCACCTATCTTATGCTTTTTGTTCGTCCGTCTGCCCTACTATAAGGATTTCTTTGAGTATTTAAGTTAAAAGAAAGTTATATAAGTTATTTTAGAACTTCTTGCTTAATGTTAGATGAGTAAGTTTTTAATTGAAAATATTTTTTAAAAAATACCATTATCATTGAAATTATAAACTAAATACTTTAAAGAATAATAAGACAAATCAACTTAATAAAAAGTATACAAAAAGATAGTACAAGAAACACAAATGCATGTGAATAAATAAATATTAAATTTAAAAGATTTAAAAAAGATAATTGCAAGATGTAAGTTTTCGCAAAATAAATGTTTAAATAGTATTTAGATAAGATAATTGAATTTAAAAACAAACTTTGATATTAAAAAAAAGTAAAAATAAGTTGTATGGCAAGATATAGATTCTAAGGTTATTTACGTTTTTTTTTCTCCTTTTCAATTAAGGGTTTAATCAATTTTAAGAAAGCTACTTTAATTTACAGCATTTCTACAACAGTAGAACATGATCGTTTAAACAATTTATTTTTACAATCGTGATGTATAGTACTTTTTTAAAGTCATCGATATTTTAATAAATATTAAGAACTTATAACGTTTTATACTTTGTTACTTTATTTTAACATCAATTATTATAAAAATATTTTAGTTTTACATAACAAAGCAAACTCTTGATTAAATTTGTACTTACCGTATAAGCTGCAATTCACACTTTCAAGCAAAAATTCAGCTTTCCGCTTGCTTCTTAATTCCATTTTAATAATTTTTGGAGTTTAGGACATTGCACAAAATGCGTTCGATAGCTTTAGAGATCAAACGTAAAATGGCTTTAAAAGTTTTTTGTACCCATAATTAATTTTTTTTAAACAAACAAGATGCTTTGAATGTTTGATGCAATGTTGTTTTAACGCCAACTGCGATCTCCCTAGAGCAGGTGCAACTTTGTTTTAATTATACCATCTGTTCGCTGCTAAATTATCTATGTTTTGTTTATTACAATAAAAATCAGACGACATTCAAAGTAGATGATATTTTATAAAATGTTAAAACCTTTAACTCTGTTTAAATTTAAAATCAAAATGCATTTTTTTCCTATTTTGCTAAATGCACTCAAAACCCAGTTTTACGCATTATAAATTTTATTTCATTGATTATATTTAATAATTAAAGTTAATTAGGAAATATAAATTACATTTTGTTGAATTCTTTTTGATTAAAACCACAAAAGAACCATTTGTTTTGCTATTAATGCAAGCGAAAGTCTGAAAATTTTCCGCACTTAGCATGTTCTTCCACTAAACGATCGTTCCGGAACCAAGCGATTTCGGTGGAAGAACATGCCAAGGATCCTTAGCACGTTCTTCCATTAAAAAAGTGACGAAAACGCGTGCACCTACCAACTTCGTATGCGAAAAATATACGAAATCGAATGTTTTCTAAAAAAATTGAAAGCTGTTATGTTTAAAGCAGGTAATAACATGATCATTGACACAAAAATCTCAATTTTTTCAAAAATGTCACTTAGCACGTTCTTCCACTCAGCTCTTCAATTATAAACATACATTTTTTAGCCAGAAAGTTTTGAATTGAAATAGTTTTATTTTTAAAAATGAAAAAGTATACAGAGTGAGGGACATGTTTTAAGGTTAAAATTATTTGTATTACTTTATAGAGTTGCTAAGAAGACTTTCAATTTGACATTCCTAGAGGTTAGTTGATGTGCAAAATTTAGGTTTAAGCTCAATTTATGCACATTCAGCATTTTTTTTTTTATTTATGAACATAGGCAAAAATTGTTTTTCAGAGTCATGGATAAGTATTTATTTTGTTCTAATGTATTTTCCAAATACCTGCCTTCTACATTTGAAAAAAACAAAACAAATTTACTCCATTTTGTTACATAGTTAATGTTTATGTATTCTGACATTATAAAGTAGATGTTGCTTCACAGTCAGAGCGGTTTCCTTCGCATTGATAGCAACTGCATTCCAAAATTTCTTTTTTTCACTTATATATGGTCTTAATATATACGAGGTCCCAAAATAGAATAGCTTATTATGAATATAAATGTTAGTTTTATTAATAAAAGACAGTTAACAAACACTGAATAACAACTAATAGGCTGAAAAAATATGTATTATAACTTGAATATTTTATTTCATGTAAATAGGGTTTCACTAAGGGTTAGCTCAAAAAGGTCTCACTGTATTTTCAAATGAAAATACAACTTAACACAAAAGTATCACATTCGTATTCATAAAAATAGTCTTAATTAACACGACAAAGGAATTTTTACAATGAATTTTAAATTCAAAAAGGTCATTTTTTGCAAAAGATATCCATTAAAAACTGGATTTTTTCACTATGAATTTTAAAGCAATTTTACAATATAACCTGGTTACAGTGTCATTCAAGTGACCATGATATTTATGAAGTCGAGTAACAAGAACGAGGTTGAATATTAAGTGTAGTAAATCTAGTAAAATACGTATTATGTATTCATATTAATCAGTTGAAACTTTCCATTTATTCAATACATTTTAACCCTATATGCTATAAAAAGTAGTTTAAATTCTCCTCTTCTCCGGTTAATAAAATTATTTTAGGCGGTAAATGTACTTCAAACTTGGCGAGTTTTCGCATTATTTGACGCATAAAATAAATTTTAAATAGCAAAACCGATTTTTTATCCTTTAAAAGGGCATTTCAGATACTACAAAAACATATATTTTTATCGTTATAACCGAGGAGTTAATAAAAAAAAATTTATAAGCAAGATATTTATTTTATTATAGCATTAAGATCCATGGACAATTGAAGGGACCAAACACTTATTGCGTTATAAGTGAGTTTGACAGTGTTTTTTACAATTAAATAACAGTTTAGAAATCATATATATATATATATATATATATATATGACATATTATAACTTACCCCCTCAAAATCTTATATTTTGTACCCAATTAAACTTAATAACTTAAATTATCTTTTTCATATATCCTTAATATCACTTAGTACTTTAACATCCCAACCACACCCTGTCCGCGACAAACAGTCGCCTAGATCAATTCGTTCCCACAGAAACTGTTTCAGTCATCACATTTTTCAATTGATCTTTAAACTCTCTCATGACTTTGATTGGTCGCTGAAACAGAGCTCAAGGTTTTTCGCCATTTTTGTAGACATTCGATCACACTCTTTCGTCGGCTGCAGAAGTCAAATCAATCTCTTCCTGATGAATAAGTCTTAATAAAAGATCTTTAATTTCTACGAAGTTTTCCTGTCGACTTGTATATATATATATATATATATATATATATATATATATATATATTGAATAATGGATATCATGGCAACTAAGCTTATCACAATTTTTCATTAGTTTGTTTCAGGAAAACCATAGGAATCACATTAGGCATTCCATTATGTTTTTTCGGAACTACCATGGGAATTACAATGGGCTCTTCACTGTTAGGTTCTAGGAAAATAAAGGGAACCACATCATGCCCTTCATGCACGTTTGGTATTTCATTATTGGATTGTTTCCCAAAGACATTGGAAACTACATTAGAACCTTCATCAAACTTTTGTTTTTCTTCATTTGGTTGTTTACGGAAGACTTTGGAAACCACTTTAAGCTTTTTACAAAATTTCGGTTGCTGAATTTCATTGTGTTCTTTCATTAGATGAATTCTCAGGTACACATTGTCAGCATAGGCTTTGTTGCACTTATCACATTTGTATGGCTTTGCATTGAAATGTGTACGTCGATGTCTCGCAAGGATTGATGCCCGATTAAAGGTCCGCTTGCACACTTCACAGCAGAATGGCTTTTCACCAGTGTGTACCAGTTTATGCTTTTGGAGGTCGCATCTGCTACAGAATGATGCATTACACTGGTCACAGACGTGTAGCTTTTTCCCACCGTGTAGATACATATGCTTTCTGAGATCAGATTGTTTCCTGAATTCTAGGTTACACAGTTCACAGATGTGTTTTGTCTCTGCGGTGTGCATCAGGGCATGCCTGTCGAGGTATGATTTCTTATGAAAAACAGCTTTACAAGATTCACAAGCATATTGAGGCTTATTGCCTCCATCTTTCAATACACGCTCAGAAGCGCTCTGAAAGGTCTTGTTACTGTCCCCTCTCTCTTCAGGATGGGTCAACAGATGCACGGTTAATTCTGGTTTCTTCGAAAATGCTTTGTGACAGACATGACAAGAGAAGGGTTTCTCCCCTGTGTGAATCTGTCGATGTGTCCGAAGTGACGATTTATGAGTAAACGCCGCCTCACACAATTCACAGTTATAAGGCTTTTGCTTGGTGTGTGTCATACAATGAGTTATAAGATTGTCTCTTCTATTAAAGTCTTTAGGGCATACCTCACATTTATAAGGCTTCTCGCCAGTATGCGTCAAACTATGCGCTCGTAGGTTGGACTTTCTCGAAAAAGCTTTGTTACACAGCCCACAATTGTGTGGTTTCTCACCAGTGTATATCTTCATGTGCCTTCCAAGGGAAGATTTACTGCCGAAGGCCCTGTTGCACACTTTGCAGAAGTGTGGTTTTTCGCCTGTATGCACCAAAAAATGCTGTTGAAATATGAACTTCCGACTAAATTTCCTGCTGCAGACGTCACAGCTGTAGGGTTTTTCCTCATTGTGCGTAAGAAGATGCCTCTCAAGAGTAGATTTGTGTTTATATTGTTTTTTGCACACGTCACAGACATGTGGCTTTTTGTCGCTGTGCGATAGGCCGTGAATGCAGAGGTATGAGAGGCGAACAAATGACTTGCTACAAATTTGGCAAACGTGTGGCTTTTTTACAGTTTGTGATGAAAGCTGGGTATGATGAACACACATATCTCCACATGACTTGTTACAAACATGTGGCTCTTTTACAGTTTGTAACAACAGCTGTAGTTCACATGCACCACCACATACTTCACTACAAACTGTACATAAATGTGGCTTTTCTACAGTTTGCATTGGAAGCTGAGTTTGCAAATCACATACATCACTACATGATTTGTTACAGGTATGAGGCTTCTCTACAGCTTGTGTCAAAAGCCCAGTTTGAAGTTCACATACATCACCACATGATTTGTTGCAAACATGCGGCTTTTCTAAAGTTTGTAGCAATAATTGTCGAAGCTCACATGCACCACCACATACTTTGTTACAGACTTCACAAACATGGGGCTTTTCTACATTTTCTGTCGAAAGTTGAATTTGAAGTTCACACACACCACCACAGGATTTGTTACAAACCTCACAGAAATTTAATTCTTCCTTAATATGTTTCAAACTATGTAATTGTTCAGCTTCAACTAAAATGTGTTTAGGTCGAGTAAGGACATTGTGATGAGCCATGTTTGACATTTCTTAGTTGTGTTGCTAATTTAAGTGTAATAATAATTTAATAATTTTTATTTGGAAGTATTTTATAACTCTAGTTGTAAGTTAGTGAGTTTTAGTTTATAAGTTTTCATATAATCACTTGTGTTGCACTTTTATGGCAATATTTATATCTTAATTCACAGCAATGTATATTTTGTGCATTATTATACGACAAATAAGATTTAACTAATGCCTAAAAGACTTGAGAAATTTCTAAGGTCGTGTATTTTTTTTATATTGAAGTCTGTAGGTTCAGCTACTTGCCGCATACATCCACTATTTTTTTATCAGTATCACATGGGAATCTGAAACAAAACAGGTGGGTTTTAGCTATTTTTTACAATTTAAGAATTAAAAAAATGTCCGATTAAAGTGGAGATCCAATTAAACCGAGGCTGGTTAAGATGGAGCTAACTTTAAATATAGTTTGCTATATATCACAATGACATTTTATTAAAATATGAACTTGAGAAAAGAATGTAAATATTTCATGTTAACCATAAAAAAAAAAATTTATATTAGAATAAAGTTTATATATATATATATATATATATATATATATATATATATATATATATATATATATAATATATATATATTATATATATATATATATATATATATATATATATATATATATGCTGTTCACATAAAATTTTACAACAATAAAGTAAAGAATACACATATCCAAATTTTAGAAGGACTTGAAATGGTCTGATCAAAAAATAACTTGCTTCCACACAACAGTTGTGTTTAACAACAGGTAAAAGGGCCACAAACACAGCATTGATATTCTATATTAAACATTTACATGCTAAATTTGGCTAGTTTCTTTTATTTTATTTCGAAAATTCAATAATTATTACTTATCGTTTGCAAAAATTAATTTATACTTCAAAGAATAAATATGTAATATTCCTCGCTTTTAAATAGAATTAAAACATTTCATATCAACGTACAAAGAATCTTATAGTGAAATATATTTGACGTCATTTTAAACTGATCAATGTCGCAAAAATAAATTTATTGTCTAAAAGAATTAAAGTTTCTCAAGCGATTGTTGCGAATGCAAATGGTGATTAAATTCTAATAAAAATAGCTACCTATCAGAGACATTAAATAGAATGGACTGCACATTGGCAAACCTAAAGGCGATCCCCTCATGGTCGCGTGCTGGGGTAAGATTTTACCCCAGAACGTGATCGCGACCAGTTGGCGAGTTTTTTCACAACGACTTGAACATATGAGGCCGACAATCTAGTGGTATGAAAAATAAGTTGGGAAAGGAACGAAGATGAATTGGTATTTCGGTGAAAAAGGCTGCTATTTTTGGCAACTTATTTCAGCTATTTTAATAAAAAAAGCTTAACATTCTTTTTTAAAGTTATTTTATCGTGTCGTGGATCTGATCAATGTGTGTGGCTCAGGAGGCTAATTCGAATTTTTACAGAATATTTTTATGAAGAAAATAATCCCTGACCTTTAAAAGAGCGCTTATAGAATAATTTACTCTAATCAAAGTATAGGTTTTTAGGAATAAAATTATTATAAATATACCTATCTAAAGAATCTTGCCTGTAAAGTATCACAGATCCTCTTAAAATTTCTGTTTACATTTTATAATCTGCACAAAAATTAGGCATCTAACAGAGATCAAACGAATGGAAGAAAATATTTCTTACTGAACACAACAGCAAAAAGCTAAAAATTATCGCCTGCAAACACATTAAAATGTGCGCAGTAATTTTGACAAACCCACATGACTTGGACATAGATGTGAGTCACCATTGTGGTTTACCAGGCTAGTCTTATCTGATTTTCAGGTCTGGCGTTAATTGGCATAGTTCAAACGAAACGGTAGCGAAAAGTTGCCAGAAGTAGCAACCTTTCTCCTCTTAGCGATTTTCATGTTGGGTACGTTTTTGGAAGCTGCTTGACTATTGAATGAGCAGTACATTCTATTTATGTCGCTGCTACCTATGCTTTTTAAATGAGCATTAAATTTTGTAGTTTTTTAAATAATTGAAGTATTTCAAATTTGAATTCTTTTCTGAATTTTTCAATGTTTCTAATTTTGATGAGCTGAATTTTTTGATGTATCACATTTGTCCATAGCATTTGTAGTTTGGACTATGAAAGTGGGTGACGGACAGACAGACGAACTGAACGATTATAATACCTTCCACTTTTTAAGTTATAAACATAGTGTGGAAGCTAAAAACAGGGTTCATGAAAGCAAAGCCAAAAATAATCTGGTTAGTCGAAAATGACCAACAAGACTATGGTTTAGTGGTAAAAAAATAATTGAACATCTGTTTCACCAATATACATCGAAGTAGAATGAACAAAATGAATGGAAAAGTTTCTGATTTTTAACAAAATTTATGATTTTCAAAATTCTGGATGGTTGAAAGTTGTGACTTTTTTAAATGGAAGATTCATTTCATAGCGGTAAAGAGGGTGGAGGGAATAAGTATCTCACAGTTGTTAAAATGTCAAAAGCACATAGTTGGGAACACCTAGCTTATTCAGGCCGGAATGCTATTTGGCGACTTTTGGCGTTCGTGAAAAAGTAAACACAGGGTTGCTACAGTTAGTAGTATTTTACGAAATATTTATATTAATTTCGGTATGGCATCAATAAATTCACTTCGGAAAAATGTTTATTTTAATTTTTAACATCAATATTTGTTTCAAAACGTTGAAAATTTATTAAGATTAGTTAATTTAGAATAATAATTACGCAGCTCGTTGGTTGGTTGGTTGGTAGACATATATTTTATGGGCTTGTGGTTACTTGTTTGTTTTCGTTTCGTAGCTGGTTTGTTGCTTTTCCAGATGCGGGCTTATTCCTGTCATTGTGGTATGGCTTTTTTTTACGTGACGTATATCTCTCGGTTGCATTTCTCGAATTCGTTGCTTTTGCTCACGGAGTGGTGTTGTCGGTAGCGTGAGGAAATAGTTTCATATGATTTTTTTTTTGTTTTTAACATGTCTTGAAATCTCAGTAATGTTTTAATTGTCGAAACGTAAAATGTTGTACGCAATATAACATATACGTTACGAAATTATCCCACCTGCGCCGCGTGTTGTGAAACTCGGGAAATTCTTCGACAATCGAATGTAGAAACTCGGCCAGTGTTGGGCAAATTTTAATTGCAAAAGCAATTAATGGTTATCAATTAATTGTTAATTGTTACTACTGCAATTAACTAATGTTAACTCCGACAACCCGACCAAGACCGACAACACCGACGATCCGATCAATTGACCAAGACCGACGACCCGACCAAGACCGACGATCCGACCAAGACCGACAACCCGATCAGACCGACGACCCGACCAAGACCGAAGCCCAACCAATCGACAAAGATCGACCAAGACCGACCAATCAACCAAGACCGACAACCCGACCAAGACTGACAACCCGACCGTTCAAGACCGACCGACCGACCAACACTGGTCGGTCGGGTCAATTGATTAATTGACTGCCCAACACTGAACTCGGCCCATGACACAATTAAAAAAAACCGCTGTTACCCCCTCCGGGCCGTCGATTGTGGCTACTCGGCAATCCTCCGGGCCGTCGATTGTGGCCACTCGAGCCGTGATATACTTAAAAAAACCGCTGGGGTCAATTGTTGCAACTAGACATGTGAAACTACGTTTTGATTATAATTTATTTAATTACTTTTAATCCAAAGTTGTTAGTAAGTTATTAATTAAGTTTTTAATTTTGAGGGATTTTTGATCATTAATGAAATGTACACTAATATACAACACCAATGAAATCTTAGTATTATAATCGGCCTACGGCCGATTATCAATGATATATTTGACACTGAAAATATCCAACACTGAATAAAAAAAATCGAATATTATTCATTCAATAATAAAATAATACAAAATAATATATACAAAAATACTTATTAATAAAAAAATCCTATATTTAAAAAAAGGAATTTAATTACACATATTTCGTTACATCATTACTCTAATAAGATAAGATAATAATAAGATAATTACTTTCAATTTAAAAATTCATCAAAAACTATTAAAAAATTCATAAAAAAAACTATTGTGAAACATCGGACAGATAAGAACGACAAAATTAACATTTGGTAGTTTCGATTAAAGCGTTTGTCAAAAAGCAAACCAAACACTGAAATACATCATAAGCCTTAAACCACTCTATCGATTTTAGTGCATTTTATAAAACCAAACCTTACCCACGTTGCATTTCGAACAAATACTCACATACACACAAAAACCCGAAATTTCAAAATAAACCCATTTCACGCTTTACTATTTTTTATATTACTGTATTTTCAAACAAACCAACTAACTCAAAATAAATTAGTTTTTGAGATTTGGCAACAAGATTGATGTAAACATCTACTGAGTTCAACTGGAATGTTTACCAAATTAAGTACGTTTCCGCTACTTGGCTGCAAAAGTTAAGCCGCCAAACCGAGACCGGCCTGAATACGCTAGCAGTACCAAAAAAAACACTTCTCCACATGAAAACTACATATTTATTTAAATATAATGAAGTCACCTTAAGGTGAATAACTAAGTCAACTCAGTAACAATAGACAATCTTTTGAGCAGCGGGTTCTGTCATGCCCTTGTAAGGTTTCGGCCAGTGGTCATTATCAACTTCGAAAAAAATATAAAAAAATAATAAGAACCGATATCGTAATCATATAGAGGGCGTAGCTTGAGACACCTCCCACTTTTCAAGAGAAAACACCAAAAACTAAAAAAGCCAGGCTGCAAGTTTAAACGTTTTACTAAGTAAATTAACATTAAAAAAAATCATTGATGTTTAACTAGATGTTAAAACTCCTTACTTTAGGTTTTTAATACATTAATTCTTTTTTCAGAAGTTAGTGACTGTTAATAAGGTCATCAATTAAAATAAAACTAGGTTCAATTACTCGTTATGGGGTATTATTTTGAAGTTATAACCCAAAAAACATTCAAAACAAGAATCCGCCATTTTTCAAGTGATTGCAACATTGCTTCTTGAATTTAAAATTTCATTTCATACCTACACTTACTGGTTTGCATTGGATTTGAATAATTACAAAAAGAAAGAAAATTTTGCAAATAAACAATAAAATAATTTTCTTCATACTGTTAGAATTAAAAAAATTGAAAATATTGTTTGAAAGGTTGTTTTACACATAAAAATAATACGATTTAAAAATTTTAACGAAAATGAATAAATGGATATATTCTACACCAGAAAGTAGTAGCAGTGAGCTCCTCCCTGGCAGTGAGTGGTATAGAGATATGCCCAGTGATGCATGGAATACTGGTGGCAAAAAACTGTTTTGCCGAAGAGTTACATGCAATAAAAATTGCATTTTTAAAATGCTTCTTTTATGAATAAATACCTCATATCTACCAGAAATTATCAAAACATATCCAGTGATAAGCTTATGCTAGCAAAACTGGCAAAAAGTTTTAAAGTAATGGTTTCCTAAGATTACGGTGACGTCATCCGCCAGATTCGTAACGGTTACGTATGACGTCACAGAAACCTTTTAAGGCGCGTTCACATGTGCTGGGAAATTGGCGGCATTTAGCCGGTGATCTCGTGAAACTTTATAACCCCGTTCACATGTATTAGCCGGCATTCCGGAAATGACGTATGGGTACGTCACATCCTGTTTGCTTGTTTTGATTTGGTGCTCGAGCTTCGAGATCTTGTCCTTGTGTTCTTTTTAACGTTTCTTTGTTAGCGATGTCGTTGCAAGAATTACTAAAAACAATTCTTTTGTTAAAAATTCGTGGACAAACATCTATCGATTTTATTGATGATGAAGAAAGTAGGAGGTTGTTGCGAATACAAAACTGGATTCATTTGATTTCCAAAGTAATAAACTCCACTTTACAATTGGCCTTCCCAGAAAGATATTTATGGTCATACGAAGCTAATAAAAACGACTTCAGCATGGGTCCACTTGCTCGCCATTTTTGCTTTTGTTGTGAGTGATCACCAAAGCCGAAATGCATCATGGAGGGGGGGGGGGGGGGGTAATGAAATCTTTACTACCCAGGCAGTGGGTACATTTTCGCAACCGCAATTTTCCCTACAGAGGGATTTTCTTTCCCGATAGCCGGCATTTGCTCTGCATGAGAACGGGCCCTTATGTACAAATGTACGTAACGGATCTGAACCATCGTCACGGACGTTCTTGCTTTTCCGACTCTTCTTCACACGTTTTTCGGACACGTAACGGCTACTTTTGCGAGGGAAAAATGTTCGAAAAGAGCGCTTCTCAGTCGCCATTACGATCGAAATTGTAGCGGAGCGAATCTGTGACGTCACGCGTAGAGTTACGGTGACGGTTTTTATTAGTCGATTTTATCTCATAGTGCCATCTGGTGGCTCATGGCACGCCATGGGCGAGCGGGAGCGAATCGTACATCGAATTAGTACATTTGATGCTGGCAACAAAGTTATCTTGGAATTATCTAACTCCTTTTCCAACTACAACCTTAAAGCTCCTGAAGGAGGCTAGAAATAGGCAGCCGGAAACGATTACCTTACCTACCTTACTACAACCTTATATTAATGTTTGTATTTTATCCAATTTTGCATAAGTGCACATTTTAGTGATTAAAAGTTAAAATAAAAATTCGATATTTTGAAACGTCATTGGTTTCCCGGTTCCCTTAAATCAGCGCCATCTGAGGGATAGTTATATATTCAAGCTTTTATATCTAGCTATCACAAAGTTTCTATGGTTTAGAACAGTGTCGTGCCAAGCGGCCATATATATATAAAAGATTATTTTTGAGATAAAGTTAACTAATTAATCATTTTTTTTTATCTTTAGTTAATTTTGTAAGGCTATGTCCTGACTACGCCACAAAGGCAACAAATGCAGCAAAATTTGGCAACTTGGCAGAGTCAGCCCCCATGCTATTGCATCGCTTGGCGCCTTTGGGGGTCGCTAAATTTTGTGGCGTTTGTGTCGTAGTGAGGACATAGCCTAACGTATTCAAAATCTTAAAGGTGCAATAGTTTAATTAAACGTTTATGGCATTACATTTTATGGCATTTATTTCTTTTTAAGTCATTTTTGATGTACTGTTTTAGCGTGCGTTTGGAAGAAAAAAGAAAAGGTTTCTCAATCCCAAAATATCTTATTTTTAGTGAAAAAATAGTCAAACGTTCCACTTTCGCAAAACCTCGTATCCTTATGTTGGGGAAAGGACAAAAGCAAATTTAATTAACTTATTTGCCATTACTTTCCAGACTTTAAATTTGTTTTAGTTCTTGTCAACTACCAGTATTTGCTATTGAATAAAGTAAATTTATATAAAATAGATCAATCATCAAAGTCGACGATTCTCATTCAATCATATCTTCTGAGATGGAAGGACGCAGTACTAATGAGCCAGATCTGGCTAACTTGCTTATGAAGATTGGCGCGGCTGGTGGATATACCAAATGGTTGAAAGCCGATGATGAGCCGCAAGCTGTGGCCAACATCCTCCTCTCCAACCAATTTCAAGCCTTGGCTGAGTCCAATTGCCTGTCTCCTGATGCCCGGAGGCAGGGACTGCTTCCCCGGATGCCCCATCCCCGGAGGAATGCCCGTCCCAGGAGGGAAGCATGGATGTCCCGGCGGCCAAGAAGATCAAGCCAAATTCGGAGTCCAATTCCCGGAGGCTGTTGATAATAAAGACCCCTGATGCCCAATTCCAGGCGGCACCCAAACCATTACCGATTCTCTTCCTCGGAGTGGAAGTCGGTGACACCATCTGCCTGCGAGTGCGAGAGGCTGTGAGCGGCAGCATTGGATGTAAACCCTTCTACAAGTTTGTAAAAATTTAGCCACGAACTATAGAGGAGGAGGCCAAAATCCTTGCTATCCTTGCCGAAGAAAAGTTAAGGCACTTCCGCCACTCGCATCGCAAACACTCCTACATCAAGACGGTTGTCAAGGGCCTGCCCCGTGAAACCGATCCCCTGTCGATCACCGCCGCTCTTCTCGCGGAAGGATACATCATCAACAAGGTGGTCCAGCTGTCTAAAGCCCGGACCAAAGCCCCGCTCCCATTCTTCCAAGTCCTTGTTGTTCGTAGGGGCAACTTCAAGGCAATCTACCAGCAAAGCAGCCTCCTGGGCAAGAAGGTCACCTTCGAGCCATTCAGGAAAGTTGCTACGATCCTGCAATGCTACAAATGCCAAAACTACGGCCACGTTAGCAGCCATTGCCACATGGAAACCAGATGCAGATATTGCGGCCTCGGCCACGATTCTCGCACCTGCCCATCCAGAAACGACAGGCAGATCCACCGCTGTGCCAACTGTGGTGGCCCCCACCCTAGCTCTTCGGCGACCTGCCCGGGTCGACCGAAGCCACCAAACAGGGAGCTTCCTGAAAGTGCCGCCAGGTGGCAGCACCCGTCTAAGCCCCGCCCCCAGAGCGCAGAGGATCCTGCCTCCCTATTGGCCGCTCTAAGAACCGTCAAAGACGCCATTGCTGACGTCTTCGGAGACTTAGATGCCTTCAAACAGAATGCTGCTGCCCTGGCAGCAACCACCAACAAAGCAGACAAGATGCAAATTCTGCTGTCCATTCTTGCTGTCCCTTAGGTGGCCTCTCATCGCTATTTTCTACAAGCCTTGCGGCTTCTCTGAAACCCTGAACATTTTCGCCCCTTTTTGGGATATCTTCGATGTGCAGAAAGGACGCACCGCGTCGATGCTGCGAAAGTCTATTTCGATCTCCGATCATCAAATTACTGTGAAAAAAGATTGAAAAAACTAGCCTTTCATAATTATGAGAGGCTGGTAGAAATCATAGTGACAAATATCAAATTAATTTAAGGCACATTCTGCTGTATCAGCATCACTTTAAAAAAAAAAGGAGTTTCGATATTTATTCCACAGAATATACCCCTTCGGGGCTACAGACAGTCCACCAGTTTATGTGAACCTGTCGGCAGCGAAAATAACTAAATCTTTTTTGATTTGTTTCTTTACTCTTTTTCTCCATCCCCTCAACCTCCCTTTTGGAATCGGTTTCTGTGTGTTTCTTCTCCGCTCCGACTATACAGTAAATATAGCTTCGCTAAGAACCGACCGTCAATTATTATGTGTGTGCAACAGTAAACGTGTGCATTATTATTTATATATATAGCATGTTCGATTACCTTATTTAATTATTGTCTTGATTAAAATAATAATAAAAAAACTAATAAGAGTATAACATTTAAAGTTATTTAAAAATTAGAGTCGAAATATGTTTATGAAAGATGTTTATGATATGAAATAAGAAATATAAAGAATGTCAAATTGTGGATAAGTTAAATACAATATTTTATTAAAAAAAATATATGAATAAAAGTATCTTGAAATTACAATTTTGAATATATTTAAAAAAATATTATAGTTGATAAAATATTTTATAAAACAAAATGTGCATTTAACATTTCATTTAAAATATTAAAAATATTTTTTTTAAATATATATTTTTTAAAAAAATGTAATAATAAACATACAAATAAAATTTAAAAAGTTTTAATTATATTTTAATTTAGCTTTTAGTGAAAAAATAGATTAATTAACATTACAATAATTTTTTAAACAAAACTTTTTAAATGTTAGTAAAGGAATAAAATAATTAGATGTATAGATTACTGATGTCGTCACAGCTAAGATATACATACCTCATTATAAAGATGTCGGCTCTTATGCCGCTACTTTCCAATCGCTGATCTCGGGATGCGTAGACTCGGCCAACGTTGATGAACAAACATAAATTTGCCCCCCAAAAGAGGAGGAAGTTATGTTTATGAGTATGACTGCCCGAAATTAGATTATACGAGCAACCGTCAAGGATATTTTGAATTGCCAAAAGAGCGTCCTTTAGTTTTCGGATTTTTCTTTTCCATAAATAAAAAAAAAACAATTTAAAAATTTCCCCCTAGTTGGCGCTTTTTTAAAATTTTAAAACATATCGACCAACAAACACACGGAAATGATCATGAAACTTTTAAATAATATAATACATTTTACTTTTAGGCAAATAAGTTCAAAATAAACGCCACCATTAGGTACAAAGCAGTTGATCGCGAACATATGTTGACTGTATCGATTTACGAATGTTTGAGACAATAACGTCGGCATAGATACTAATTCTTTCTTGAAAAGTAGCATCTTTGAGTTCATCCGAGTTGAATGAATCGCTCCTTTATACACGAGATATCGTTATCTACCAGTAATAAAAAAGCGTTTATGGAAACATTTTATACATTATTCTTTGCAAATGTTAAAGGAAAAAAAAACCTCTTCTCCGACAGGGGCCAAAACCGGTGATTCACTCGAATACGATACAAGGTGTTGCATTGAAAAAACGTATACAAAGGTGTTTTTTTTATTTCTAGCGAGATTTTTACGCAATCCATGGCATTTATTTCTTTTTAACGAGTCAGTTTTGATGTACTATTTTAGCGTGCGTTTGGAAGAAAAAGTTGACAGAAACCTATCCAAATTTTAAAAATGCGCGGTCTAGCGGTAAAATTTGTAAGTATTTTTTAAAAATATTTTTTTTACCTCGTCTAGCTCTAGTGCGACGATTTTTCAACCTAACCTAACCACCAATTTAAGGTACATTCTGTATTAGCATCATTTTTTTAAAGGAGTTTTGATATTTATTCAATGAGGATATATAGTGGTGTTCCTTAAACATCGATAGTTCCCTATTCGAATAAATAGTTGTGACGTAGGCCGAATAAATCGAGTTGACAATCGATAGTATTCGCTGAAACGAGACTATCGATACTATCGAAGTGGACGAAGTTTTCTGGCTGAGTGCCAGAACAATCGAACTCTTGATACTATCGAGTCAGGCGAAGTTTTCTAGCAGTGGTTCGAATCCCACCTACTGCCAGTCATCCTATAAATCGGATCTGTGATGGAAATGGTAGAAAAATCCTCAATCACGGATGGGCCCGAGTACGCTGGGACATACGTGCTCGTTAAATCTGTGGTGTCCAAAGTCCCGACGGCGTTAGCGTACGATGTCGCTCGAAGTTCCGTTGGGTGCCCACTCACATGTCGACCTTGTCACTTGACCAGGGTTCTAAATTACGAGGGGTTATTGGCTGGCGAGAATTTATTTATTAATAAATAATAAATAAATAATAAATAAATAAATAAATAAATAAATAAATAAATAAATAAATAAATAAATAAATAAATAAATAAATAAATAAATAATTAAAAAATAAATAAATAAATAAATAAATAAATAAAAATAACTAAATAAATAAATAAATAAATAAATAAATAAATAAATAAATAAATAAATAATAAAAAAATAAATAAAAAATAACAAAAAAACAAAAACAAAAAAAAAACAAACAAAAACAAAAAACAAACAAACAAAAACAAACAACAACAAACAAACAAACAAACAAACAAACAAAACAACAAACAAACAAACAAAACAAAACAAACAAACAAACAACAACAAAACAAACAAACAAACAAAACAAAACAAAACAAAACAAAAACAAAACAAAACAACAAACAAATAAATATTTGCGTAGCTCTAGTGTAAAGTTAATTCAATGCCAAGCACACGTCATAAGGGAAACAATCGAAGCATCATCAGCTCGATGTAAAACGAATAATTCATTCGAGGTCTTTTGGCAGCTTGCCAAAAACTTCGTCCAACTCAATAGTATCGATAGTTCGATTGTTCTGGCACGCTTCCAGAAAACTTCGTCCACTTCGATTGTATCGATAGTTCGATAGTCTCGCTACAGCGAATACTATCGATTTTTCACTTCGAAGTGCGCCCGCCATTGAAACTATCGAGTTGCGTACGAAGCTATCGATAGTCTATCGATGTTTAAGGAACACTAATATATAGAAATTATATTCACTTTAATAATCATGGATAGGACAACCTATACAGTGATGTATTGGTCGCAAAAATCGAGTCGTAGTTGATGATTGTACTTAAACAGTTGTCAGCATTTATATTGCTTAAGACAACTTTCTCGGTAAAACTCTGACATATAGCCTAGTAAACTTAAATCAGCGCCATCTGAGGGGTAGCTAAGGATACAAGCTTTTATATCTAGCTATCTCAAAGTTTCCATGGTTTAAATCAGTGTAGGTACCAAGCGGTTATATATATTACAGATTATTTTTGGGATACAACAATTTACTTTTAAATTGAATTTGGTGTTTTTGATCTACCAGTATTTGTTTTTTAACAATGTAAATTTAATATTTAGCAGTTCAGACATGTTCAGTTGGTATACGCTAGATATTCTTAATAGAAAAACTAGCTTTTCAGAATTATGAGAAGCTGGTAGTAATCACCAATATCAAATCAAGTTCCATTCGGTATCAGCCTCTTTTAGATAGGAGCTAGGATTTTTTTTCAATAAGGGGATATTGGATGTGCAGAAATTACACTGACTTCCATGATAGTGCATATTTAGGATAACTTATACAGTGATGTGTTGGTCGCAAATCGAGTCATAGTTGATTGAATGTCGTGCTTAGAACGCTCCATATTCGTGCACTTACCTTCAAGGACCACATCACAAATACGGTCAGAAAGGCACAAGTTGCATCTATTGCTCTACATCCAATCACAGGAAGAAGCTCAACCCTACCAACAAAAACAAAGAGACTTTTCTACCAAACAATGATTCGACCCATCCTACTCTACGCCTGCCCAGCCTGGGCTACAGCCAGGAAAACTCACAGGAAAAAACTTCAAATTTTCCAAAACAAGTCACTCAGGAGGATGGTAGGAGCCCAGGGTTCATCAGAAACGATGATCTCCACAAAGACCTGGAAATAGAGCAAATTGACACCACCATATTAACACTTGCCCACAATTATTTCATGGCAATTGAAGAGTCAAATTTTAAACACATCAGAAACCTAGCCAACTACGACCCAACACTGACTCAACCAACAAAAAGACCAAGAACTATTCATCACGACTCCAGCTGGTAACTGACCTCCTGTAAATATTCATGTCCTTCGTTCCTGTCCATCGCCAGTTTTTGTTCCTGTCCAGTCCCGTCCACTGTCCTGTCCTGAAAAATAGAAAAATCCAAAAAAATATGATAAAATTGAAAAATCCAAAAAAATTCATAAAACTTGAAAAATCCAAAAAAAAAAAGGATTATTGTATGCTGTCCCAGCCTTCAAGCTGCTGTTATCCGTCCCCACTGGGGCTATCCTCGATGAAAGCTTAGATAGGGTCAAAGCTGTTTCCCGATCCCGATACAAGATACATATTCGTGCGATAGGAAGGTGGAGTCGTTGATTTGGAGGTCTTAAGAAAGCCTTCATTTTGAACGAAACCAATTGGATTAAGACTCTTCATTAGACGCCACCTACCGGACGTCCCTCAATAGTAACTCTATGGTAAAATCGCGACAGTTTTCGAATGCATATCACAAGAAATTATTGGAATATTTTCACGCGGTTTGTGTCGTTAGACAGATTTGACTTTACTGTCATTACCTTTTTGATATTTTTGTTTAAATTTTTGTAAAAAAAAAATTACGTAAAAATTAACTTTAACTTTATTTTGTTAAAATTGAGAACAAGATTTTAAAAAAGTGAATAAGCAAATATCGAGATTGAACATTTCTCTTGACTTTGAAATTGGATAATTTGAACTTGAGATATTGATTAAAATGTGAAGACAAGTGCTAAAAAATTGTGCAAAGCCACGCCTCCCACAGGAACCTCCCCTTCTCAGGGTTAATTTAGTTTGGACAGTATGTTATCAAGGACGGGGGAGCTTCACATGTGGTCTTAAGTGTGGGGGGCCGGGGGGAGGGCACTTTTTCCACCTTTGAAAAGGGAATTTCTTAGAACACCGCAGTTGCTGGAGGAGGGTGCGAGTGTCTTTTTTATTTTGTATTCTTCGTTGCGTTCTTCGCCGTGGCTTTTTCACAGCCCAGTACGACGAGTGTCGAAACAAGAAAGGAGGGTTGATTTGGTTTTGATACCAAATGTAGGAATCGCCAAACGCGCCTAAATTAAATTAGGAAATGAGCGTTTTGTTCTTCTGTTTGATTCTTCTTCTTGATTTGAAAAACATTTCTTTGCGAGTTCTTCTATATTACATTTTAAGTATAAATAAAATTATTTTAAATATAATGTAAGTATAAGCGATTCAAATAGTGCAATAATATACTAGAGTTTTAAAAGAAAAAAAATACTATTAAATTGTTTCTTAAGAGCGTTTGCATCAACCTTTGTTCTTGCACTTTTTTTGTTGTGAACTGTGCAGACATTTTAATGGATTTTTAGGAAAAAAAATTTTAATGGAAAGTCACATACCCTAGCTAGATATAAAATATTTTAAAAGGTTTCTTTACTATTGTCTAGTGACATTTTCTTGCATTCATATGGAAAAAATGCAGCAGAGTATCTGAAAGTAAAATTCCCAAGAGCGAATCAAATGTTTAAAAAAATATCAAATAAATCATACTTTAAATTCAAGCAAACTAGCGATACTGTCGCCTCGCAAAATGGGAAAACTTGTCCTGCACGGGTTCTGGGCAGGTAAATAGCTTCAGCGCATTTTCTTCTGAATTTTGGTCCTTCATCTGAACTCGTGGAATTATTATATGGATAATTAGTTACCCCAAAAATTTATTAAAATATTATCACATGCCAATTTTTGATGCGTATTTCATTTACTGTAAACAATTCACTAAAGCATCTGTAATAATTACTCTTCTATTCAGTTATTTTTGTTTATAGAATGAAAATAACTAATTTTAAATTGCAATTTAATATTTAGTAGAAAGAAAAAGGTTATACTAAAAAAATGTATTTGATGTTGGTAAGGATTTATCGTTTCATATTAATGATTGTTACAAATTAACTATTCTACTTTCTTTGCACAACATTTTACGTTGCATTATTTCTCCCTACAACATTTACAAGCCATTGAAAAAAATAGCCTAACACAGCAATTTAAATTAAAATTAATTGAAATTCTTTCTATTTTTCTAAATTTATTTATAATCCGAAGAATAGTTTTGTAAAATTGGTTAGGTCAATTCTTCTTAAAAATTGCAAAATTTTTTAAGATTTTTTAATTAAAAAAACTATTTTTTTTTGTCCTTTCAATTAAAAGATTATACCAACCACTAGGGTAGACCGTTGACAGATCGGTAGATAGATATCCGCGGTACAGACCGATGGACAAAAAGTATAAAGATAAGTCTCTGAATTTCATACTTCACACACACACACACAAAAATCCAACGGATAGAACCGAAGTTGGAAGGGGAGACAATACGGACAAATGGATCTCACCATGTCAATACCTACTTTTACTTTTTGAAATTCTTAAAAGAAATATCTTATTGACGCTTTCGTTTTTGGAGGGAAAAGAAACAAGGATGTGATGAGAACCAAGAGCGGCTTTCTTGTCCGGTACAATGTACATTGGAGTACCTTAGATTTAAAAGTTTAAAATAAATGCCTTTTGTAGGCTAATATGATATGCATTAACCTTTCATTCCCGAAAGAAATCCAGCTCATATTTATATAGGGACGATCGGTTTACAGAAAGTTCCGGATAAAAGAGGGACGGATAATCGAGGTTCTACTGTATATTTTTTAGAAATGGAAGATTACTCTGCCAGTTCAAAAGAAAAGAAGCTAACTTGTTGCAGTAATTATTTCAACATTATTAGCAGATTAGATAATTATGTACAAAAATCTTACCATTTCTACTTTAAAAAAACAAACCAAAAAACTAACTTTTTAGTTGTTGCTTTATTCTGCTTTTTAGCAACAGAATTAATGAAAATATCAGTAGTATATTTCTTCTGAAAAAAAAATCTCCATTACGTACGTCTCCATTATGGCCCCGAACATAGGACATTTCGCATGCCAGGCGAGGGCCATAACAAACTGGGTTCCCCAGTCCCTCCAAAATACTGGGACAAGACGCTAAATCCTCATTTTCTTAAATATGTAAGATTAAATAAAACGTTTTTTGACCTGTTTGTCTACTCAATTTTTATGATATAACATATAAATTAAGGGTATTAAAGGATTAATTAAGTAGTATTTACTTTGCGAAATTTAAGTACGATGCGCCTTTAAAATAGTAAGTATTTACTTAGTGCTTGCAAAGTAACTTTTTACATTCTAGTTTCGTAAATCAAGCTATAGGCTGTAGTAAAGTCAATAGTACTTTATCAATTAAACACACTAAGGCTTGCATTTTTTGAAATGATCATAAGCTATTATTTTAGTTTTTCTCTTTGAGACTACTTATTCAATTAAGAAAATACCAGTAACCCCAAAATGTGTGTTTTACACAATTTCTTCACATTAGCCAAGATGTAATCAGTTGTAAAATATTGCACAATGCAGCAGTTTTAAAATAGCTGTAATTTGTGAGAATTTAAAACTTATTCCTTTACAAGTTCTTACAAGTTTACACCAGTATATATATATATTTTTAACTAGCTCTAACTTATGAGCTCTATTTAATAATTCCGAAATCTTATTTTTAGCTAGAATTCTACTTTATCTAAACACTTTACATCAAAAACAATTTGAAATAATGATATATTTTAATTTCAAACTTTTTGTTACACATCTTAAGGAAAATAACCACTTTTAATAGGTTATAAACCAAGTGTTATCATAAAAATAGTTAAAACATCTAGAATTTTATAATCTAAGTAGTACATACTAAGTCCCAAAGTTAGGGTTTATTTTTATGCTGGGTAACAACAAAGATTTAAATATTTTTTTAAATAATAGCCCTCTTAGGTCAGTAAATATAACAATGCATTAAAGAATTCAATACACATCACTGAAAATGTGTGCATAATGAATTCTCTTAAACTGCAATATATACAATATACATGTTAATATGTTTTATACTGTGTATAAGAATACATACAACATTATGCAGTATACACAGTATTGAAAAAAAAAAACACCTGACAGCTGCATTACACTTCTGTTTAAGTAAAAGTAGGATGCTAAAAAGCTACTTCTTTAAACAAAAAAAACCCTTAAATGTTTGTGAATTGCTATATTTATAAAGGGTCTCTGCACAATAGAAAAGCTTTCCACAAAGTACCTTTCTTTCAACATAGTAGTGAAATAACTAAACATACAGGTTGAGATGAGGTGAATAAATCATGCACTAGAGCTACAAGAGGAATTGTCGACGGTCGTCATAAGTTTGAGTCACTGTCTAGTGACTAAGAGTACAGGAAATACAACTCTTGGGCGAATGAGTCCACTGGACTCCAAACCAAAGTGCCTCAGTGTTAATCCAATAAAGAAAAAAATATTTTCTAAGTCACATTTCTCCGGCTGTATTGAATATTTTAGAAAAGTTTTTTTATGGGATAAATGTAGCTAACTTACAAAACTGAACTCCTCCGCCCAACAACCCGTTAGTGGGCCAAGGCCTGCCGTGCCCATTTCTTCAGCTTAGGTGACCAAGGGCTCTAGGGAGTTAGGCATATGTCCTGGTTAGGTGGTCAACCTCATGCAGAACCCATAGTGTTTAGTTCCCAAGCATGCTTAGTTCTCATTTTATCGACCCAGCAAAGGGATGAAAGAATTTAAAAAAAAAAAACTTTTTTTAAATATTCAATACAGCCAGCGAAATGTGCTTTGGAAAATATTTTTTTTCAAAATGGCTTAACACTGAGGCACTTGGTTTGGAGACTCTCGGTCGATCAGCTCATTGGCCATAGGGATTTTTTCAGTGTGTGTCAACTATGAGTTTTTTTATCATTTGAATCAAGTTATGTTTTGTTAGGTTTGACTCTTCAAGTGAAAAAGTTTTGAAATACATTATACAACTGTAGGGAATATTCTCCTGCGTGACTGGACTTATGTTTGTTTAGATTTAATCTGTGTGCAAAGTTATGAAGCCAATTTAGCAGATTTTCTCTTGTGAGTTAACCGATGTTTTTGTACATTTAACTTGTGAGCAAAGTTTTTGAAGCCAACTTAGCAGCTTTTCTCTTGTGAGTTAACTGATGTTTTGTTAGGTTATACTTGAGTGAAAAAGTCTTGAAGCACTCATCACAACTATGTGGCTTTGCTCCTGTGTGAAGAAACTCATGTTTGTTTAGGTTTGACCTGTGTGTGAAGGTTTTGGAGCACACTTTGCAGCTGTGGGGCCTTTCTCCTGTATGCGACTTGATGTGATTCTCGAGGTAGGCTTTTTGCGACAAAGATTTGTTGCACACTTTACAAACATATTCTTTTATTCCAGTATGAACCCTCGTATGAGTTTTAAGATTTGACCTATTTGAGAATGCTTTCAAGCACACTTCACAATTAAAGGGTTTTTCCCCAGTGTGTGTCAATAAATGTTTGCCGAGGGTTGACTTATCTAGAAACGCTTTCGAGCACAGCTCACAAATGTGCTTCTTTTCCTGTGTGTGAGTCAACTCGTGTCTTGCTAGGTTTGACTTTTGTGAGAAGGTTCTTGAGCACACTTTACAGCTGTAGGGCTTTTCCCCAGTGTGAATCATCGTATGTGTTTTGAGGATTGCCTTATCCGCGAAAGTTCTGGAGCACACTTCACACTTATGTGACTTATCTCCTGTGTGAATCAACATGTGTCTTCTGAGTTTTGATTTTTGTGTGAATTCTTTGCAGCACACTTTGCAGCTGTGAGGCTTTTCTTTCGTGTGTGTTAACATGTGTATTTTGAGGTGGTTCATTCTATTGAATTGCTTTTGACATGTCCCACATTTGTAACGTTTTTCTTTTGCGTGAGTCAAAAGATGCGACGCGAGCTGTTCATTAGATTCAAATGCGTCCTTGCACTTCTCACACGTATAAGGGTTTTCTTCATTATGATGAGACTTAATAATGTGATCTTCAAGCTGGGCCACATTGGAAAAGTATTTATTACACACCATACATACAGGAGGAAATTGCACAAAAAATGCTGGAGAAGGGTGTTGATCATTGATTTCATTCATGATGCTTTCAAAACACTATGGATTATTACCTTAATGCCTAACAGAAATCAATGTTAGGCGCTTTCGTCAATGTATAGCAATCAACAAGTTTGAGTGCCCTTCTTAAGTTATTTTTTTTCATGTGTCACATCATTCCATAGTGTAATATGCAATCTGGAACAGAAGAACAGGTCATTAGACTTTTAAATTTATTTTTTAATTATTAGATGAACAAGAATCGCATCATACGCCAATAAATACATATATTTATAGAGACAAACTTGGTTTCAACAACCTTGTTTATAACAAAACAATTTTATTAACTCGTTGGCTATAACGCTTAAAATATATGTTCATATGATATCGAAAATGCCTTCTTGACGAAGACATTCGTATTAGAGATTTTTTGAAAATTCATTTTCACAATTTAAATTTTATTTTATTCGAAAAATGATGGGAGTCGGCAAATTTAAAAATTTATTTTCCCATGTAAAAAAAGTATTGATCAAGGAGAAGTTGAATTACTACTAATAGCACATAGGGTTAAAAAATTTCAATAGATGTTATTTTATAACATTAATCCAAAATATGAGTATTATATAATACATATTTGACAAGATTTACTACATTTCACACCACTTTTTTTACTGCACTTTACACCAATGACATTATGAGAAAAAGGTGGTATTGGGTTGGCCATGTGCTATACAGGAGCCTCGATTCTAATGAACAGATTGCCATAACATGAACTCCTGACAGAAAAGAGGCCGCCATGACGAATAAGTATCTTTAAAGAAAGAGGCAATCTTGGTTGGCCAAGCTGGGCAGTTACCAGGGAGGCTGCACTGGATTTTAAGGACTGCGGTCGCATGCGCCTATAAGGCATGTAAGTGCCAAGGACTACACAACTTAAATATTCAAACTTATTTATGTTACCAATTTTTAACATCATAAACATCCAAGTCCTTTGAAGGCTACCACTGGGTTAAACTGTAGTTTTGTTAACCACATTAAAAAAGTATTAAAAATTCAACTTTTCTATTTATTTTTGTTTTTTAAATGAACATTCCTCTTCTTATTTTAGAACATTTACTGATTTCAGCAAACATTCTTATGAAAAAATGTCTACCTTTGCATTTTCTTAAAATATAAAATGTAGGTAGACTGTAGGTAATTAAAAAAAATATAATAATTAATATCTGTACAGAATTTTAGTTCATTTTGCACAGATTTCCATGTTAGTTATAACACATTAAAATGAATATTTTATCATTAGATCTACTATCGCCTTGATTTTTTAGATGTAACTTGTATTGGAGCATTGCAAATCTTTAAGTACCTACAGTAGCTGTTAACATGGTCAAAGTCTGAGTATTAAGGTTTCAATTTTATAAACTTGTGGTGGGTGCTACAAATTTAAGTTATACTATAAGACACACTTTTATTGATAATCCATGTTGCAATGACATGCTGTCAGAACTACTCAACTACAACAATCATGTTAAAAGAATCAAAGAATGATAATTAAATTTAACAAGAATTCCCCAGATCACAATATTTTGGGAGGGGTTGCCAACGTCTTTCATATTCGAAAACAGCAAACTCACCATAAACTTAAAAAAAAATAAAATAAAGATACAGAAGCAAACAAAGCAGTAAAAATGCAGCTTAGGGTCCATTGAACTATAACTCTGTACTATAACAAAATTTGCAAAACAATGCCATAATGTGGCAAACAAATTTAAATTGGATAGATTCATCTAGGGTTGCTACTTTTTCGTTTTCATTATACAAGAAATATTCACAATGGATATACAGAGAAAACAAATCAGGTAAACCCCCTGTTTAAATTGTATTTTAACTCAAAATTTGCATATATTAGGTTGGCACAGCCTAACCAGTAGAACGATCCACCCCATGGGTAAAATTCTAAAAGACCTGTCTTAAGTATGAATGGCAGCAGTTCCAACAGTATTGTTTTCATTTTAAGTCTTTTTGGCGTTACATTTGTTTTGGTATTTGCGGAAGTGAG
Source organism: Oedothorax gibbosus (assembly GCA_019343175.1). Classification (NCBI taxonomy): domain Eukaryota; kingdom Metazoa; phylum Arthropoda; class Arachnida; order Araneae; family Linyphiidae; genus Oedothorax; species Oedothorax gibbosus. Next base: position 26,766,635 of record CM033275.1, read on the forward strand.
TTTTACGTGTTTCTGTTTTGTAAATATTGTGTACATACTTTTCTTTCAATGAAACTAAAGCTTTTCTCTGTTTGTAAATCACGTGCTGTCCCACAATATCACTTAATTCTCAAACATGAGGCAGAATGTCATCTAAACCGTTTTCTAAGGTTTTCTAACTACATGGCCTTTTGGTAATGCTTCGCATAGTTTAAATTTAATAAAATTAAAACCTGCTAACAAAATTCCTGCTGTTTAAAAGTTTTAAACAGCAGGAATAAAAAATGGTAGAGATTTACTGTACGGTCCCCCTTGGCGAACTTTCCAAAATCGCGCCAAACTTTTTTTAAAAACCACGATTCAAAGAAAAGAAAATGGAATATTTCTTATGCAAACTCAACCAACGGTCCGATAGGGTTGCCGGAAAACGCATCGGTGCGAAGTCATAGAATTTGAATCTTCAGTCGAAGTCAGACAGGTAACCAGAAAAAAATTATTTATCGCCAAATCCGAAAGCATCGCGCCAAGGGGGACCGTACAGTAAATCTGATCCATAAAAACAAGTTGTACATAAATAACTCGAAAATAGAACACAGTAGACGGGAAAAACGTGCATTGAGAGTTAAAACCGAAACTGCAAATAAAATGCTAGAAGAGAAAGAATGGAAAATAAGAAAGAGCTACGTCATCTCAAACAAGCTAATTAAGGGTCCAGCGATATATGATAAAATTTCAATATGCAATAAATGATCAGAACAGCCACGCATGGTACCAATTTAAAGAAAGGGGAATTAAAATCAATATAACACTTATCCAAACCAACTTTAGGGTTGCCCAAAAGCTGTAGGCGAGTAATGCTTGATTTTCACGATATTGCATTGCAAAGCTGGAAAGGTCACTGGAACCCGAAGTAGAAATGTCTCCGTAATTTACAACACGTAAAAGATGCAATACTCGAAAATGAATAAACGAACGAATAATTCGTCGAAAATGTGTTGATCCCAAATGATGCTTGTAAATGGTTAATACAAAGAACGACCAAGAAACTTTATAAGACGATATTAAAAAAGGGAACTTTAAAACTTACCAACACACGTTCCTTCAATGACCAAAAGGAAATACTTGAATGAACTAATTGACCATTCTGTTTTTCTTATTGAAAATATCGTAAACAAACTGCCACACACATAGAAAATGGGCAGAATTATTCTTTTACTCGACAAATTTTGTAAAATGGGCAAATGGTAACATTGGTTTTATTACACCTAAATTCATCGATTCTCCATTTGGTTGGTTGGTTGGTAGACATATATATTCAGGTTTGTGTGCTTGGTCAGCGACCCGCTTATAAACCTTCGTCAAGTAAGACAGACACAACAGACAACACACACACATAAGTGGATCCATCTAATTTTTAGAGACAGAGGCCAACTAGAGGATCCCCAGAATTGGCTTGTCACCCCCAGAGGTATTGATTTGGTATGGGAACTTAGAGGACTTTCGGACCCAACAGATTTAACGAGCACGTACTCCGCATATACTCGGTAGGTCTTCAGTGGTACCGGGACTCGATCGCAGGACCTTCCGATCCCGAGACCGAGACGCTGACCACTAGGCTCACTACGGCCCGATTCTCCATTTTGCCCAGCTGTTTATTATTTTTAGAAATGTTAAATTACTTACTGGCTTTGAATTTTTTAACATTTTGTACATCAAAAATTGAAGATTTGGTTCACATGTTAAAAGCAAATTTTATTTGCAGCAAGGATTGATATTTTTCCGAGAATAACGTCTGTAAATAGAATATAAGTTTTTCTATTTTTCTTTAACTCACATGTTGTCTTCACCATCGTTTATGAAAATAAAAAGTGATCTCCAAACCAGAAAGTAACTACCAAAAATGTCGTTGCTGTAGTTATAGTTCCACTATAGTTTTACTACAACTTACTAATTAAATTAGTAGATGAAATGTTATAACTTTAATAAGAAAAGTAATCTTTTGTAATATTGTCTTATTCATCATTAATTATTTGTTTCTTCTTGCATTCAAAGGGTTGCTGTTTTAAAACAATGCAAACGTAAGTATCAACGTCTATCATCCCATTTTTTTTTCAAATTATAGCATTTTTATCAGTTTGCCCCGTTTCTTTCAATGCGGAGTGGTATCAACCATAGGTGAATATCTTATTAAAATTCGGTGAATTCTGGTATCATTTTGCAAATATGCAGTGGAGCCGGAACTTATTCTTTGGAGGTATGGCAAGAAATGCCTCTATCTAACCCTACCCTATATTTAAAAAAATGTTTTCATTTATGTCTTTATGTAAACATAGTAGCTAATTTTTGTCATCTTCTGTTCCTTGGAAGTTCTTCTTGGCATGCAATTTCTTCATTGGCTTCTTCGGCAACTTGTGTGCATTCCTTGTGTATAGGGGTTTCTCTTCGGCATGTTCTTGATTGGTTTCTTTTATGAGAATTATTTTTTCTTCTACAATGAGACTGGACTTCACTAAGGTAGTTGTCATGCTCTCTTCGTCCTTTTCCAGGTTGTGTATCAGCGACTTACGTACGCTTTTGGTAGCCCGATTAGCATAACCAAAGCAACTTCTCTGTCTATAAAGGAATAACCACTGAATGACAACTTTCAATGTATGTCCATTAAACGGCCTGGATATGACTGGACAGCTTCTCCTGACTTAATTTGACATTAAAAAAGTCCTTCATTAGCTGGAGGATGTGAAGAAGTCCAAATTTGGTGTGCATTCTTTTCAGTGCTTTCCAAGCTTAAGCGCTATGTTTGCAATCTCTGACGTCGTCGAGGAAGGTGTCTTCCACTATCAGAAACATTAGCGTTAATGCCTATCGTCATTACGTCTTCTTTCGCCATCCTCCATGTTTGGCCCGTAGCCCGGATCGACTATTTCCCAACATCGCTTCTGAACAATCGCCGCATGTGCGCAAATTTACCATGAATGGTAATTATTGCCATTCAACTTCGGTATTTTGTAGTCATCACCCATCTTCAAAAATAAACAGCAAAAACTTAAGTTCGTTTCAAAAAAGAATTTCAACCTTTACTTCGTCAGGTTTCTTTTCGGCTTCGGCATTTCAACGTACATCAATAAAGTTCCATCTTCAAATTTCTCGAACTCGTCGTGCTGATAACATCTTTTATTGGTTAACTCATTTTTAACAGCATCAGTTTCTATGGTCACTTGAGTGACATTATAAGTGGCCATAAATTCCAGGTTTTCGGCTATGTGGAGGTGTGATTTAAATAACTTATTGATAATATCATTGTTACCAAAAGTGATAAGAAAGGTTACTCTAGCTGATTTTATTTAATTTACTTTTTGCTTTGTTTCCAAAATTGCAGGTCAAGACCTGTAATGGCAACAAAAATGCTGAAGAAAATAATTTCTTTCTCCAGCTATGATTCATGTAGGAACAGAGCCACGATTGAAGGAAGGGCATGAAAAGCTGGAAGGAAATATATAGCGCCAATTTGAAGCACAAATTTGAAACATTATACGAGCTTAAACATAAAACTATTTATGATTTTGGAACTACAATGCATGCCACATGATTTGAAAAAGTTTTCTAAATTCATAAAAATAAAATTAATAATTATTTTTATTTTTGCAGAATATTCAACTACATAATGCTTACTATGATCTCCATGTGCAACAAAAAGAACTAACCATGAATCTTATCAGAATGCAATTCTACTTTGATTTTTGCTTCCCCAAGAATTGGACTTCGAATATTCCAAGTGAGTGTAGAGAACTTCTTAGAAATTGACTTGATAAGTGCTAGAAGATAAACTTTTTTTTGTTGGTGGACAATTGGTAATAGTGTGTTGTCATCAAAGTTTATTTTCTATTAGGTTCCAATCCAGTTAAAATACATTTAACAAAAACATATAAAATATCTTGAATTTTATAATGGTAAATTATCTTTTTAATTCTTTTGACATTTAATGATAGTTCCTATACACTTTTTACGCAAAACATAATATTTATAATTTGAAAATTATAATGGATCCTGATCAAAAAGAGTCATATTTATGTACTATTTGCAATGAAGCATTTTTAATCGAATCAGACTTAAAAAACCACTGCCTAGTCCATTCTAAAGAAAAACCTTACCAATGTGAAGTTTGCCAAAAAACATTTGTAGCAAAGTTCAACTTTCAACGACACAGCCTGCTTCACACAGGGGAAAAGCAACAACACACCTGTGTCGTGTGTAACAAGTCATTCACTACTCAGTCAGACCTGAAAAGGCATTGTTCTGTGCACACTGGCGAAAAACCTCATAAGTGTGAAGTGTGCCAAAAAGCATTTGCTCACAAGTCTGACCTCAAAAAACACCTTGTGACGCATTCTGGAGAAAAGAGGTTCAGTTGTGGAGTCTGCCTTAAAGCATTCACACAGAGGGCTTCCCTCTACAAGCATATGTTTTCGCATGAGGAGGAAAAAACCCATTCCTGTGAGGTATGTCGGAAGACATACAAGACCAAGTATGGTCTTAGAACTCATGCAAAGAGGCACGCCGCGGAAAAGTCGCATAACTGTGAAGTGTGCCACAGGACATTCAGCGAAAAGGCTGAGCTTCGAATACATAGCTTACAACACACCAATGAGAGGCCCTTCAGTTGCGAAAAATGTGGCCAGGGATTCGGCAAAACATACGAGCTCAAGAAACATCTTTTGCTGCACTCTGGGGAGAAGCCACACAGTTGCCACATCTGCCAAAAGACGTTCGCCATGAAGTCTTACCTCGATCGCCATCTCGCGATTCACACAGGCGAGAAGAAATATACCTGTGAACTGTGTAGCAAGTCGTTTGTTGAAAGCAATCATCTCACCAGACATCGCTTGACGCACACAGGGGAAAAGGCATATGCCTGCGAGGTGTGTCAAAAAACCTTCATCCACAATGCCGATCTCAAGAGACACCTTTTAATACACTCTGGGAAGAAGCTTTTCAGCTGCGAAGTGTGTCACAAAACATTCAGGCAGAAGCCCCAGCTTCAGAGTCACTTTTTGACGCACACAGGGGAGAAGCCACACAATTGTGGACTGTGCGAGAAGCAGTTTGTTGACAGGTCGCACCTGCGAAGGCATCTGTTGGTCCATACAGGGGAGAAGCCCCATTCCTGTCATGTATGCCAGAAAGCTTTTGCCCATAAAGCAAACCTTACGAAACACCTCAAGACACATTCATGTATTGAGGCAAAATAAAACTTCATTGCAACCATCTAACCAGACATTGCTTGACGTACACGGGAGAAATGGCATATGCCTGTGATGTACGTCAAAAAACCTTCATCCACAATGCTGATATCAAGAGATACCTTTTCATACACTCTGGTGAGAAGTGTATCACAAATTCAGGCAGAAGCCCCAGCTTCATAGTCACTTTTTGATGCACACAGAGGAGAAGCTGCACAGTTGAATTGCTTAGTGGAAGAACATGCTAAGTTATAAAAAGTTGAACACAAGAAAATGAGCTTTAAAGTTTCTCATAATTGCATTTAGATACACTGAAAACGGCACTTACAAAAGATAAAAAATGTGCTTAAAGTTTATGAAAAAAGGAAAACGTTTTATATTTTAAGGAGAGAATAACATGTTAATTTACACAAAAATCTTCCACTAAGCTCTTCAGTTGTTAATTGTGCGAGAAGGAGTTTGTTGAAAGGTCGCACTTGCGAAGGTTGGTCCAAATAGGGGAGAAGCCCCATTCTGGTCATGTGTGCCAAAAGGCATTTGTACATGAGGCAAACCTTCCGAAACATCCTAAGACATATTCACGTGCCGAGACAAAATAAAATTTGTCTTTCCTCAAAACAAATGAAGAGTACATGGGAAAAACAACTTCATTGCAAAGGAATCTTCCCGTATTCATATATTGCTGCTTGGCTGACATTGCCGACAGGAAACCGATTTTTCTTTTGGTTCTTCTTTCGCAGTACAAACATGTGTCACATGTCCACTGATCTCACGTGAATCAGGGTTGGCGAGAAAAAAAAAGAATGTGAGTAACTGGTTTCCTCACACCAGTTTTGGGGATGACTCGCTATTGTTGCCAAAGAATCCTGATGCAAACATATTCCTCTGCAACGAAGTTGTTTTTCCCCTGCACTCTTCAAATATTAAGCAACAAAGCAGTAGGTTACTTCTTGTGTAGTTGACTGCCAGGGTTTCCAACCGGGCGTACAACAAATTATGTTGTTATGTTATTTATTTTTCACGTTTAAATGTTTAATATTAAATGATATTCTATATTATTTAGTTTATTCTACAGTTCTATTATTTGTGTGTCAACATTTCAAATTGTTTTATTTCAAGCAGTTATATTAAATATTTCAGCAAAAATTTGACAGCAAAGGGATTCAAATGATTTTAATCAAACAATAAATTTTTAATGAATGTTGATTAATTGGATATTCATAATTTCAAATAATGACAATTATTTACATGTTGTACTGCCACTTTTTTGTTATTTAGAGAATATTGTTGTTATTGTCGTTGTGTGCATCCATGGCATAGCCTGGAAGGCAGAAGTGCAGTTGCTACCATTGGCACAAGGCTCTGAGCACCCGTGAGGGTTGGAAATCTGACTACTGCTCTAAGAGGTCACCCTCTCCTCAATTTAGGCACGTCGCTAGAGGGGAGTTTCTCCAGGCAACCTGCACTCTTGGTACTGCCCGCAGGACCTTAGGACCCAAAGATATAACACTCATGTACTCAGGACAGGCCTAGTGGCTTTGGACTTTGTGGACCTGTGGCTTAGTGGTAGTGCTTTGCATTGCCATGCCGTAGGTTCAGATCTCGGATTGGGCGAGGTTGACTCATCCTTTCATCCCTTTATTCGGTCGATAAAATGAGGACCAAGCATGCATGGGAACTAAACACAGGGGTTCGGCGTGAGGTTGACCACCTAACCGGGACATACGCCTGGCACCCCAGAGCCCTTGGTCATGTATGCTGAAATGGGCACGACAGGCCTTGGCCCACTAATGGGATGTTGCGCCGAGGAGTTTAGTTTGTTTGTACTCAGGACAACACAAATATCTTTGCCCTATCTGGGATACGAACCTAGCCACTCACTTGATAAGCGAGGGTCAAAACCACCATACCCGTTCAGCGACAAATGATGGTCATTAATAAACAGATAATAATATCACTGTTAGTATAAATTTTATTCTAAATAAAAAATATATCCACTGAATTGTTTTGGAATAAATATTAAAATAACCCATGTGTAATATATTTGTACTTGTACAAGTTAATGCTAAGTATTAAATTAAAAATCATATTACTTCATATGTCTAGACTTTTGTGTTTTAATTTTACCTAATACAGTTGAAGAAAATTTATTTTTTGAAACTACCTTATTTCAGGATATAATTTCAAAACAGATTCAATATTCCAAGTCAATAACCCCCCCCCCCCCCCCCCTATATTATAGTTGAATTTCATTAATTATAGTTGCAGAATACTTTATTTAATAGGTATTTTTTATGCAAAATGATGCATACATGAATGAAAATGTAAGTTCATTTACTAATTAGTAATCACGACTCAAATTGTTACAATATAAGTATTACAGTATAACCCGGTTTCAGCGCCTTTCAACTAGAGCAAGAGTCCAGGGCCCCCAGACCTATGTTATTTTTTCAGTGATGAAATTTATCGGATTAAGCAGTGTTTCCATATACTACACTTATATACAGGAAAATTATAAGTTAACTCATTTTCTCAGTGCTCATTTTCACGTATATTTTAGAAAATATTGTTAAAAGTTAATAAATACTGCTACACAGTTTCCGAAATTTTGCAGACGTTTTAAACGTCCCTGCATAATTTTAAATTGTTCTCCGCATTTGGTGGCGTCGTTTTTTTTCAACAAAATAAACTATTTAAATTAGATTAAAAGACAATCTAAATTTTTTGGAAAAGACTAAAATTGTTCGTTACTTTTATGGCGACAAAATTAAAGCTGAGTCAAAAACATATCACAGTATATTTTTTCCTCAACCTCAACCTCAATTGGGGAATTTTTCTGAACCATGATTGGTAAATTGCCACTGCTAAAGAAGCTGTAGTCTTGAGAAATTTTCTCAGCTACTTTTGTTCTATTTGGCTAGAAGTTGAATTTAACCCTTTGTGTTCCCTTAACAACCATCATATTCAGGGTGAATTCGGTGACTGTGTACACTGCACGATCACTCTGTTTTGTTCATATAAAAACGCCAAACTTAGTCATATTATTTGACAAATTTGTTTATTTATTTTACTGCACGATAATTTTCAAATCTAGAACTAATATAAGTTATTTGACACAAAGGGAAATACGTCTTTGTTACATATCTTTTCTTATTGTTTTCCCCGATAAAAAATGTTAGAAAATTGCAGTTGGTTTAAGAACATAATTGTTATTGGCAATTTTTATTTATATGATCTGATTAACGAGTTTTGAATTGTAAAATCTTTTTAAGGATTTTATTCCTAACATATTTATATTCTGCATATTTTAATAAAAGCCCTTTGTTTAATGTAAGCCTACTGTAATCCTTGTAATTTAAAATTTGTTTCAAAAATATTTTAAATTTAAGCAAAAATAAATAATTTTATAGCTTCAAAATTTCTCACCAATTTAACAAAGTTGAAAATAAAGCTTTTTAATTTAAACTCCTATGACAATACATTTAAGGTTGCAAAAAAATTAAATAATTATAACAGAAATCCTAAGCATGCGAAAAATCTTAAATAATTAAAGTTTTTAATAAATTTACTGTAAATATTCGTTTTTAGTTATGACAGTCGGAAATAAGAATCTTCTATTACTCTGGCAACCCTTTAAACAACTTTGTTGGGCTCGAAATTGGGGGAGAAAGTTGCGTTGTAGTTGGTTGGAGCAAAAACGCTCGTGTGATACCCCCTTTAGAATAGCTTCACCGAGCACTGTAGTAAAAGAACGACATCTGGCGACAATATGTAAAACTTGCATTCGTGTAAATAGTTAATATTACGAACTCTTTGATTACGAAGACATAAAGTTCGAATACGAGAAAATAATATATTATATCATTTTTTTAAATATCTCTCAATGGCGTGATTCGCCAATTGGGGGACATTTTTTGAACCGATGTGATATGAAACTTTCACTACTTCTCTTAAAAATGATAGCCCATTTTGTAGTTCTAGTGCGACATTGAGCAATAAACCAGCCTATTTTTAGAAGTTGCTGATTTGGCTAGAGATGTTTCGCGAGATTTTAAGTTGTCACATTTGAGTGCAGTGGATTTTTCTAATGCCCCAATTTTGGAAATAAACTCGACCACCGCCAAGCTCCAAGTATATTCTCGAGATGGTAGAACTACAAACCAAACTCACCCCGCTCATGACTGTGATTCAGCTGGCTCAAGCAACTCAACTCTGCCTAATTATCCCTGCTTCACTAATAACAAAACACGAACAAAACATTAGCAATATTTGTGACGAAATGTATTGGTTTTGATCTGGATTATCAACTGGAACTTGTTTCAAATTTCGATAAGCTTATTCTAATACATACTATGCGAACATTTTAAAAATTATTGAAGTTTATAATTGAAAATAACTTGGGGAAATCCGTGGCTTCTGTCTACATAGTTCCGTTTTCTGTTTTTCCTTGACGGTTATTGACTTATATCCGCCTCATGAAGCTAATATAAAGACATGCATAAGAAATACATTGCAATATAAGGTCATCAAAACTAAGTAAATAATCTGTTTCCTCATTTATTAACTGTTATGATCGTGTGTAACATTTTGGATATTAACCGTATCATTTTTAATGCGATATTTCAGATTCCAAAACATATTTTAGTTTGCAATATTTTATAAAAAGTCCCTTCTAAGCTTTATTATTGCGTTTTTATATGCCAGCTGTCATCTTGATATGAGTGTTCAAGTAATAGTTATGGTTGCAAATTTTAGTACTTAATTTTTAATTAGTACCTTGCAGCAACTAATTTAGAATTAAAATGTTATTTTTTTATGATATATATTAGATAATGGACTTATAATAATGGTTTACCACCAAGTCTTGAAAAGCTTCTTTGCAGCCCCTAAATAATAAAGCTTTCTTCAGAGTTCCTAATCATCCCAGGACCAGTACATTTTTAAGTGTTCTGCAAAAAAAATTATGAAATGATATTGTTCTCCAAACAGATTTTGTAGAGCCCCCCCCCCCCCCATAATCCCATTAAAAATTTAAAATATTTAAAGTTTTTTATATAAATACTTACAGTGTACAATAAAATATTCATCAAAATCTTATTTTTAAAGTCGTATCGAATCACCTTGTGCATCAATATTATAACGCAATTTGCTTTTACAATTTGCAACTTAAAAAAGTGTTTAGAAAGACCTCCAAAACCGTAATCAAATTGTGTAATAACCGGGACAAAAAACAACTACAGTAGGCTCCATCGTTACCAGACTCTGTTTAAACTGATCTCCGCTTTGACTGGCTGAATTTTTTTTCCTTAAAATGTAAAAATTATTTTAAAACGACCTATTTGGTTACTAATCCTTACCCTTAGGATGCTGATAAAGAAATTGGCAAAACTATGTGACAAGTTTTGATTTTCTAGACTTACAAAAAATACGGATTTTTAATGCAATGATATTGATTTTTAACTTGCAATGCTTGAATACATTAAATAAAATAGCGCACCACTTTTATTGTGTATTTAATTATCATTGTATAAATGTGCAATCAAATGTACATCCAAACCTTAATTTAACTTCTCCAGTTTAGCCGGAATTTTGCTTAATCGGCTTGCCTTTGGTTCCGTTTAAGCTAGTTAAGAAGTGTCTGCTGTATTTAAACGGATGTCAGGTCTCTGGAGGTTAAAGGGTTAATACATTGTATCGTTAATAAATAGATAATTATCGAATAAATTCCTACTTCTTTCGAAGTCCTCAGCACATAATCCTTTTTCTATTTCAGGCATCTGTGCGACATCACCAACCCAAAGCTAATGGCAAGCCCTATCCCATCTTAAGTTCATCTTCCCTTACTGCGATCAGGCCAAGATGAATCCGCAGCACGATTTCAATTTACTGATTGAATCTGATCGCCAGATCAAACACGAGCCCCTACAAGCTGTTAGTAATTTACTGAGTCCTCTGTGGGGCGACAGAAATGCAACGTCCGCGCCAGTTATAGAAGAAGGATTTTGCAAGTTGATTTTGTACAAAGAAATATTGAACACCAGGTAAAATGAATCAAACGAAATAATCGTTGACATTTTATTCTATTTTAATTTGCATTATAGTTCTTCTGTTTACAATGCAAGCTTTGTAATCACTTTCTTCCCTTATCCCTTTGTGTGGTTTTCCAGGAAATGGTGTAAGTGTCGCTGTTCTAAACTTAGCTTGTTTAAGGCTCTGCTGTAAGATTAATCGTAAATTGTTTACTACGCTCCCCATCCCAAATCTAAGTATGTGGGGGGGAAACAACGAGGCTAACCCCATTTCCTGGAAAACCCGTCCCTGGTAATGGAAGGAAGTGATTTCGAAGCTTGCATTGCAATTAGAAGGACTAACATGGATGCTGCATTACCTTTAAATTGATATCATATTACCCAACAGTAGTTTATTAGGCATCTATATGTATATAAAAGGCAAAGTCCTGACCAAATCGCGTATGAACGCCCAGCCAAAACTACTGGAGGTACAGCTACCAAATTTTAGGAAAATATTCTTTTTATATCTTAGACGTCATTTAAGAAGCAATTTTTCGAAATTCGAACCCAAACGGGTGTAGGAGTGCAAAATGTGAGCTCCATAGGAATAGCATTGTAAGATTAGAATTTATGCTTTTTATTTCAATTTAAAAGAAATTTCAGCGTGAACGAAAATTAAATATAAACATGTAAGAGCATGCGAGTTTAATTTGTAGGATTGTTATATGAATATCAGTATTTTATTTTATTTATTGAATTTAAATCTTTTGTTTTTTTTTGTTTCCAAATTTAATTTAATTAATGTTTACAAATTTTAAGAAATGAAGATATTGCTACAATGTCTCATGGCAGTAAAGGCGATAACTATTCTAAATCTGATCTGATGAATACTTCTTAGAAAAGTCGATTCTCTCTATGTATAGCGTGTGTACTATATGTTTATGAAACTGGCAATTTGGTACAGCTATGATATAATAGCTGATTGAATTTTGGCATTGGTAGCATTTGGAGAAGTTGAAAATTTAACGTAGGGTAGCTATTCCCATCCAGTTGTATGAGTTAGGGTTAGTTTGAATTATCGTCACACTAGAGCGACACACGAGGGCTATTGGCCACGGGCATCTTCATCCACAGTCAAGTAACGAGCGGAAACATGAGTAGGCACCCAATGCAACTTTATTCGGGACATTTCGGCATTTTCGGCTGTATGGGCCGTTTATAGGTCGGCAGTTATTTGGGCGATGCCCGGACCCGAATCTGGGACCTATCGCATACAATGCGAACGCCTTTATCGATTGGGCTCCCCAGCCCTGTCGAGTGTTCGAATATAAAGTGGAATGTTTACCACATTTTGGGCAAATAGAAACTGGCCATTATATCATAGCTATTCTGGCAATTTTAACAGGGCCTATTCGAAAGCCAACTGACTCCTAGAAAGGTCTGGATACAATCAAACTTCTTTATTTTTAAATTAATGCTGATATTAGAATGGGAGGAAAGTATAATATACTGATTTAGTGCTGACCAGTGGAGAGGAGATCAATTGGTATAAAATAAAAGTTTACATAAAAAATATCACCGTAAGGGTACACCCGTGCAACGCCGGTTTTTTAAAGCTAGTAAATTTATAAGACTTGGATTGTTTTCAATTAAACAAGTAATGAAAGATTTTTTATTTAAGTTTTAAAATTAGTTTAATTTTTGGATGAAAAAAAAATTGCAATTAATTTTAATGTTAAAATATTACGTTATACTATTTTCCTCATTATTTCAAATTTTTATAATTTTACATAACATTTAATTGTCAGTTCAGATAGAAATATTGTAAACCTGTAATCTTTTATGAAGATTATGTTAGTTTTAGTTTGTTGGTAATGCATAATTTACTTAGCTTTGCTTGGAAATGTGAAAATGCAATTTAAGGTAGCTCCCTACCTTGAGGGGTCTAATTTAATACTTCAAAATTAACTAATTTTTTTTGGTAATGATGAATAATAATGTTAAATGGAATATTTGACCAAAAAAAATTAAATAAAAATTTTATTTTTTAAAATAAATGGATATTTTGAAGAAATTTGCCTTAAATATAAGCCTTACGCAAAACATCATAAGTAAAAAAATAATTCATTTGTTCCTTAAATATTAGGCAGAGTCATTCATTAGACCTTATTACATGTTTTGAAATGAGATTTAAGCAGAACTCTTAATGTTTTAGGAATTACATAGTATTAAAGCCATGTTTATAGAAAATTTTCAAATATCAAGGAAATTTTAATATTAATAAGTCCATAAAATAAATTCTATTAGTTATTTTACTTAGATCTCATTTCAAAACACACATGATCTTATAATAAACGTGCTACGAAAATTTTATTACATTATATCAAGTAGATTTTGAGATATCAGGTTTTAAAAAAACAGTTGTTGAAAAATACCGTTCTACAGAAAACGCGTTTAAAGTTTAAAGTTCTATCTTCCACTTCCGGTTTGGTTAGGGCAAAATTTAACACACTATGCTTCACTGAAATAGCTATAACTTTTGATTAAACTATCATAGAATAAAAATCTATACAGTATTTTAAACGTAAATAATAGGGCTTCTTTTTAAAACGTTAAACAAAATTTGTGAAAATTGTCAAAATTTGCCGTTTTCAAGGTAGGGAGATACTTTAATTTATTTAATTATTAAATATTGCACTTTTTTTCTAGGATTCGAATATGGGATCTTTCTATCCTAATTCCAAATGTTTTGTTTTTGCTCTTTATGCTCTTTCGCTGCAATCGAGCACGTTTGAAGTTAAGAGCCACCAACAGTCCAATTTTTTCCACTTTCTACATTCTGGTAAGAAAATTTTATCCCTGAAATTGCAAGTCATTTATTTATACATTTAATTATTTATCTACAATTCTTTGACAATCCTTGTTGTCCATCTACTAGCCCCTCTTTCACAAACCATTCCGAAATTTTATTATTGTTAATGCTATCTTTTCAAAAGCATTTCCAAAATTCTATCTGTGTATTGATTTTTAATTTCAATTACTTAACATAAAATATAAGTTAATGAAAGTATTGCGATGGAGTCAAATCCGAAATAGGGATTTTGTTTTCTACACAGTTTGGAAGATGCTTATTCTGAAAAAGGGGTTTTCGAACATTGGTCCATCTGTCTGATACCACTCTAGAGTTCGAACTAAAAATGCTACAGGTTTCAAATCCAAGTTTCTAGTACATAATACAGTTTTCGAGTAAATTGCACACGCACAATGGATAGCTGCAATAGTAACTTTTGGGTTAAAGAAATACTAATTTTACTCTGAATCACTCGACGGACCGTACAAATCTAGACAAGGCTAATTCGCCCTTGGCAATGCAAGAAAGGAGATATCTTAAAGTCCCAATGTTTATTAAAGGTTGGTTCACATTCATACATACTGTTATCCAAACGCAGGGTTGACTAAGACACAAACTATTACTAATACCAACGACGGAAGAAGAAAGCCAATAACAAAACCTCACATAAAAGTTCACTAAAAAATAGAGGTCAACTCTGCTCACCAGGAAAAACGGTCAACTATAGCTGCCAAAAGCCACCTCACACACATTTTCAGAATCTGTTGCCATCGCAACACACAACATTTCAGTGACCGCAAGTATAGCGACCTCTCTCGGGAATCGGCTTCAACATTCTCCCCCCGTTGCAATGTTACAGCATTCAACCTTTAAAAAAAATACAATTATAAATTATTATTTTTATAAACCAAGAATTTCAACTTACATAGAGATACACAGAATTATTCATTAGTAACAACAAATTATAACACCTCACATATCACTTAATCATAATCTTTTAATCTTGCATTGGTAATACGCAAACACTGCAATAGAAACTGTTAAAGAAATACAGACTTTAAATTTCGTAGATTTTGAACTTTTTAGGTTTTGAAGGTGTTGAAATTACCTTATATGGTATATAATTACCTTTAAATGTGTATTGATGTAATTAAGCAGTAATTGAAAGTTGTGTGGTGTATCACACCCCTAGTTTTAATTTGTTAACTTTGTAAAAGTAAAATCATCAAACTAATTTTTATTTTTATTACTACTTTCTTTTCATTGCCATTGAATTCATATGAAATTTAAGAATTTTATTTAAAGAATAATAACTTTAAAATCCAGTTAAACCCATATAATAAGAAAGTTTAGTTGTTGTTTTACTTTAGTTTAAGTCATTTTATTAATGATCTTTAATTATATGAAAATATGTAATGTTTTGTGTATATTATGTAGGTAGCTCTTAATGCTGGTGTAAGTGTTTTGCGTTGCATTGTTGCTATGACAGTAAATGCTGCTGTTCCAATCGGTGAGATAACAGATAAAGTAAGTAGCTGTATTATTTGAGTTAAATTGTGGAAGATTGTTAAAAAATATGTAATAAATATTGAAGTAATTTAAAACTTATAAGTTGATAATTACTTTAATGAATTACTTTTTTTATTGCATTTTTGTTGAAACAGGGTGTCCGCTAACCTTGGGAAACCGGAAAAACTCAGGGAAATTAAAAACGCCCTAGAAAACTGGGAAAACTCAGGGAAAAACAAAGACATTCTGGAAAAATAAAGTTTTTTGGGGGCAGTTCTTTCCTTCAACGCATGCTCTTAGTCGGTCTTTCGGGTCTTTGCCTATTACATCCATGGTTGAAAGTACTCTGTATCTATACAGATTTCCGTATGTTTTTAAATTTCAAAGAGAGAATCATGACGAAAATATTTTTCTGAAAAGCTCTGTTGCCATAGGGTTATTATTTAAGATAGTTTCTTACGTCTATACCTGCTGCACCTGCGTCAAATTTACACTGTGCATAATTGAAAACTCTGGGCCATCCGATGCCAAGTGAACACCAATGCTACAACATTCCGCATAATATGCGTGATGCTGTGGATTCAGATAATGTTTTCAGACCTACCAACTATGCCAATTTAACCCACCTGGTTTGTAACCACTTTCTTCCGCAACAGTAACAATTGTCGGATTTTCAAAGAAGTTAGAAAGCCCTAAACCTCAAATTTTCCGCAACATTAACACATCCGAAAAAATGATTTCTCCATTATCGGTCTGTATCCGTGAAAACTATACTTAAATTTCAATAAACAGCAAGTTTAAATAATAAATTGTAATAAAAAATACAAAAATTAATTAAAATTTGAAGATGAATTAAGATTGAATTACTCTAAGATGTCTTCGACTATCAGTTACCGTCCAGTGCAATCCTATAATGCTACCTGATTTACTTATTTTGCTGCCTAATTTTTACGAAATTCACCGATGAGGTTGCATTGCCTCATAATGATTGACAGTTTTTTACCTCTGCGTGATCAGAAGAGCGTCTTGTTACTTTTGTAGCTCCAGTTCAGACCATTTGGATCAACCTAAATATTTTCTTTTGATCAAGTATTCAGGAGTCGTGACCTTGTGATTACAAGAAGGTTAAAAAGTTTTTTTTTATTATTTACGATTGAAACTTTTTTTTGGGGGGTATTTTTTCTACTTCGACCTATAATAGGGTTTCTGTTTTAGACAGGTTTTAGTAAAAAAAATGGAGGGTTATGAATTTTCTGGAGGTTGCGAAATTCGCCGTAATTCAAAAGTGTATGGATTATAGAACATTCCGGATTATGGGTGTTAGGATTAGCTGTTCTATACTGTATTTTCTTTTCATAATAAAGTATATATCAGTTGCTAGATTTATAGGCTTAACATAAAAATAGCTTTTAGCGCTAAGTATTCAAATATCTACTGGATGCAAAGGGAATGAAATTTTGCATTTTGCCATTGCAATCTGTCGCTTCTCCTAAAAAAAACATAACCCCAAAAAGATAAAATTTGGCTTTCTTTTATGTATTTTATTTCAGGTATTACTATGTTTAAAATGTTAAGATGTCGTAACGATAAACATGAAAAAAAAAATTGTAGTAATTTTGAGGTCACTATTTGATAACTTTAAATTAAAATAAGCAAAATGTAGCTCTTTCAACATTGTGGGTTGTTGAAAGAACAATAATTATAAGATATTTACTACACCTTGTGTATTATAATTATTGTATAACTATGCATATTTTTTTCATTTGTAATCATTGTCAAAGAACTATTTATTAACATTAATAGAATTTTTGAGAACTATTTTTTTATATGTATTGATATATTCTTGTAATTAAAAGTATTCTTTTGGGCATCTAAATTCTAGTTATTTTCTTTTTTAAATACCAGAATTTTGTAATTAATTTGGGAAATGGGAGCGCATCTCCGTACCAAAGTGACTGTGTTAATTCAATGGAAAAAAATGGTTAAATGAAGGTAGAAAGAAGTTAAGAATGCAAAAAAAATCGTCAATAAATAATTTTACAACAGAATATTCAAACCCATTTCAAAAGTGGGATTACGGATTGGGTATAAAAGTGCGATTATATTGTATGTGAATTATCTTTATTTTATTTAATGAATTGTATTTTTTAAATGTTATTTTTAGGTCCTTTGGGTAGTAGTGCGTTTCTTTCTGCTTGCTACTGAAATAAGTGTTCTGATATTTGGTCTAGCATTTGGTAAGATTTCAGTATGTTGTTACTTAAGCAAAAATATATATATATTTTAGTTTTTAACTATAACTTTGGTTCTTGTCAAACATTAAAAGACTATCATTTTTTTTATTTTCTATCAATATAGGTTACAGAAACCTTGTTTCCAATGACAATTAACAATTCAATGTGTTAACTTTATATAAACGGGTTTCATTAATTGTCCATAATAGTTTTAATACCTTCTTGTGACGCTAACTTTGGTTATGTTTATGATGATTAAAATATACTTTTATTGATATTATTGACTGTTATCATTAGTGTTTAAGGATATGTATAGGTTTTAATCAAATATGATTAACACAAGAGAAAATTATAATTTTATATAGGTGTAATCAATACTGAAAAAAAGAATAACTAATTTAAACATTTCTAATTATAAAGTTTTATTTTAACAGAGTTCGTACGCCTCCTGAAATTCCTGAAAAACTCCTAAATTTCATTATTTTTTTCTAAGGGCCCTTATAACTCCTGAAATTAGTCTAAACTCCTGGTATTTTTTTCCCTCTCCTGAAATAAATTGATAACACAATTGTTTTTCTCTGTTTACATTATTCAGAATAAGTCTACTGCAGTAGAAAATATAGTTCTGACATCGTGATACTAGTTGTTGTCCCATAATGCACCGCAAAACTCTTTAGAAGATTTTTCCCCTTCTGTTTCATCATTTGAAGTCACTAGACTAATACGATAATAAACAAATGTATTCAATGTTATTCCCCGTTACCTCTTGAATTTCCATTGCTGCACTCCTGAAAAACTCCTTAGAAACTCCTGAATTTCACTATCTTAGATGGAGTATGAACCCTGTTTTAAGTACCCGTGTAATTTAAAATTAATATGGATTTTGTCAATTCCCCATTTGTTAAAAAAATTATCGGTTCAATCCTTTCAATCCGAAGCTGTTTATAGTGTCATTTATATCATCATAATTCCCTCATTAAAAAAAATAATGCTATTACCCAATTTTAATTGTAATTTCTTACACAAATAAATTATTTTTCAATTAATCATAAGATTTTGTTGGGATTAGCTATACAGATCAGCCAACTGTAGCTCTAGTGCCACATCAATTTTACCAGCCAATAACCCTTTTCCGGTCATAACCCTTTTCCGGATACCGTGCTCCAAGAGAAAGTTCTTTATCTTTTGAAAATCCAGCATCTGTTACATATGGCATTTCAATTTAAAAAAAATATTTAAAATCTGGTTTTCCCGGTTTAAATCCGGAGAGTTGGCAGGTCTGGCTATATAAATGCTTGATTAATCTAGAAAATTGAATTATTTAATTGATTTTCAATTGTTTAAAACAGTTAAAATCAATTTTAAGCATGAAGAATTTAGGAATCATTGGGGGTGAAAGGGTTTGAACCATGCGCTCCCCTAATTGTTTTGAGCAGTGTTGTTAAATATTTGGTTTTGGTTGGGTAAATCGGGAAAGTTGGCAGATCTGGTTGTATAAATGCTTGATTAATTTAGTTTATTTCTACCAGTCAATAAAATCTCTATCATTTTCTAAATTGTATTTCAGGTCATTTGGATAGTCAAACCAGCATAAGAAGAGTACTTATGGTCACTTCAGTTGTATCGTTAATATATTCAGGCGTCCAGGTAAGTTGAATGTTTAAATATGCTTTGTTAAGTGCTTATTATTTTTTGTTTGTATGCACGTCCACTGGCAGGTAAACTGTTGTAACCACAATAAGGAATTGGACCATTTTTACCCTGAAATAATCTGTGATTTAGTATACTTTCGTGCTTGTTAAATTTATTGAGTTCTTACAACAATGGTCTAAGTCATTTGTCTAAATACTGCTGTTTACCTGCCCACAGCACTGTAGAATACTGGCATATGTCATCCATTTAAATGGATGTTTTGTATGTACTTGTTACTATTACAATTTGTATTAAAGTTTATGGACTGAGATGGTTTGATAGAGGAGGATAGGAAAATTACTTTAATAACAGATATCAGTTTATTTCTGTAAAAATTTCAAAGGTTTTTTGCAAAACCTATGGTTTTTCAGCAGTATATTTTATAGGCATATTTTGTATTATAAAAACGTTAGAATGTACTATTAATTACAAACAATTTATAAAGCTTGTTAACGCAATTGTAGTGCACAAGATAAAATGTGTATTTTAATTGGCCTTAAGAGCTCAACAGTAATTGATGTACCCATAACCAAATATTAAATGCTATTTTAAAAAAAAATTCCTTGTAAAGCATACTTTTAAATATATATTTGTTTGTAAAATACATTTATATAAAGAATAAATAAGGTCTCAGGATAGTAGTTAATTTCAATTTGTTAGGCCTTTGTTTTCTTTATTGGCAAATTTGATTATTCATAAGTAATTATTTTATTAATTTAGCAACAGACAACCTTATTGTATGGGCTATAGCACTATTTGATAACATTTTTGTCAATCTTATATGGAAATGTAGGAAAAAAAAATTGGAAAATGTTACTAAATTAAAGAGAAAATAATCCAGGAATTCTTTAAGGAATGTCACATTTTAATTATACAAGAAATATATATATATTTTTAAATTCTAGGGAGCATTGGAGATAGTTGTCCCAGACGAAAACTTTACAACTATTTCTAAACAAAAAGGACTGTTTGCTCATGGTGGGATGTTATTCTGGTTTGTCAGCTCAATTCTTTTTAGCCTGGTATGTTATTTTTTTTTGGTATGCGATTATAACTTTATATTGTATTAAACTACTTATTATACCTTTACAATTATTATACAGTCGAACCCTGTTAACGCAAACTTTAAGGGAGCACCAAAACATTTTGTGTTAACCTAATTTCTAATTTTTTTAAGGAGCAGCAATTAAGAACAATAAAGTGTCAAATTCTTACAAGAGTTCGATTTTTAATTTTATTTTGGGGGAGGGGTGTTAAGCGAGATTTTGCTCAAAGCGATTTCGCTTTAAGAGATTATTAAGCATTGGCTCAAAGCTTTATAGGCCGGGGAAATGCTTTCAGTTTATCTTAAGCGAGATTTCATGTTAAGCGAGTTTGTATTAACAGTGTTCGACTGTGTACATAAATTTTTTTTTTATAAAAAATTCTAAAATCAGAGTCTTCTTACATTTTTAACCCTATGAGGGATAAGCAAATAGACTGAAATGTAAACAAGTTTTCACTGTATGATATTAAAATTTTAATTTGTAACTAAAAATTTAATTTCTTTAAATTTTTAAAAATTATATTTCTGTAGCAGATGATTCTAAATGACTCCTCAACGCTTCGAATTTTAAAAATTTGTAAAATTTATGAATTTATCTACAATTTTATGTGTAGTTGATAAACAATTAATGTGTAGTTTATACGTTTGTATCCCTCAGAATACTAAATTCCTATCACTGTAACGCATTATTTTTCTAAGGTAGACCTTCTTTGAATATTTGTATACATTTTTATTACTTCTTTTAAAAATTAAAGATCTGATCTGAGTTCAAGCTTATTTTAAAATCTTAACAATAACTACATTTGAATATCTCCATATTTTAATTATTTAAACTCAACATTGAATATTTGAAGCTTGAGAAGGTGCTGTTTTCAACTAAAATTTCCTCTGATCGGATCAGTTATTTGACTTTGCCATCTTATATATAAAAGTAAAAATATACTCCTCGTAAAGTGTAGAGAAGTCTGTCATAATAGTCTACTGTTTAATACGGTATACATATTACGGTATTATACATATTACGGTATTATACATATTACGGTAACTTATATGAGCTTATGGCTTATATTATTTGCTGTTGTCATTTAAATGTGAATCTAAATTCTGCAGTTTTTTTCTAAATCTTTATGTAAGTAATTATGATTTAAATAAGTAATTAACTTTATGCAAAATATTTTCAATCAATCATTCAAATCTATTTTTGAAATTGCAAAAGTTTTCTACTATAGTGCAGTAGAGGTACACAAACTGATTTGTAACTGTTACTTGAGATCATACTTTTACAAATATGTATATTTGTCTTTACTTAACTGTAATGAAATGATTTTTTGGAAGAAATTAACTTAATACAAAAAAAAATATTTTGCAGGTTTATTTAGTCGTTTTGATTCTCCCTTGGACAAGATTAAGAGACAGACTTGCCCTTCCATGTAAGAAAGTTTTCCACAAAACTAAAAAAAATGTTTTAAGATAAATTTAAAGCCATCAATTGTAAATTTTCACATAAATAAACAATGTTAAAGTTGCTAGCTATAATTTTCAAACTTATAAATGCATTAAGTCATGAAATCCTTAAGTTGTAAATTTAAAGGTAAAACTTAGTGGATGCTACTTTACGTGTGGCGATTAAATGTCAACGTTGGCGATATTATCAATTTTTATAAAACTTAATTTTTATTCCTTAATGTAATTCATTAAACTCATTTTTAATAATAATAAGCCAAATTATTTCATTTTTATATTTAAAAATATCAATTTAATTCTGTCATTTAACTAAAAAAAAGTATACATTAAAAACTGGAGGTTACCAGCCTCTAAGTATTAACCAAATTTGCTAATTTTTACTTTTAGTAAAAGTAGTAAAAAATATGGTAATTTTGTTAGCTTACTGCAGAACTTACAGATGATTAATATAGTTGTAACAATTATGAAATGTTTGATTAATATTTAATTGGTTTTGCTTACATTCATACTGTTTAAAGAAAATCTCTCAAAAATGTCTCGATAACTTATGTTTGCAAATTCCGGAAATATTTAAACGGCTCTCTAAAAAGTTATAATTTGCTATCCCATTCAAAACAACAAATAGAATTGATCACAGTTTAATTGCATACACTCTTATCAATTATAGATATCCCAAAATCCTTAGTGTCATTTGTAGTTTTTCTAAAAATATTTAAAAAGATTCTGAAATTCAGTAACCAACAGGTTACTGAATTCAACCGGTTACCAATTCTCAAGGTGTCTTAGTGACTTGTGGCCTTATGGAATTCATAATAAATTATTTAATTTCAACATCAATTTAATTTAATAATGCAGGAGGTTTCCATTGTAAAAATTGTTTTTATCCTATTTGCTTGATTCAAATTGAATAAAGCAGTTAATTCTTTTAATGAGGACTTAAATTTAACAGAATTTATTGCAGTATGGTTATATACATTTTGATTCACTCAGATTTTATGTCAAGCAAAGAGTACATTATCAAGAAATCAAAGTTACCACAATACAATGGAAGAGCTTAGTGGAAGAATGTGCTAAGTGACATTTTTGAAAAAAGTTGAGATTTTCATGTGTATGAACATGTTATTCCTTCCTTTAAAGATTCCCCCTTTTCATAAATTTTAAGTTGCAGACATTTTTTATCTTTTGTAAGTGCCGTTTTTAAAGTATCTATGTGCAAACAGAAAAGCTTTAAAAGCTCATTTTCTCATTTTCACTTTTTTGTCACTTAATGTCTTTTAAGAGGGATTGTCAGTCCCATAGAGATAATGTATTAGTTTTAGAATCACAACTTCCACAGCAGTATTGCTTTGCCATGTTATCCCTTTTTCTCCAGGTACGAGAGTCAACATAACATCAAAATGAAACAAATTTGAAACAAAAATGTTATCTAGGTATTTAATTATATATTTTTGAAATTTTTGAAATGCCCCAAATGACCTGCAGATGGCGACACTTTTTTAAAAATTTATCAATTAATAATTAAATAACAGGATGTTATTTTCTTTTCAATTTTGTTTTAAATCGATGTTATGATGATTCCCATACCTGGTGAAAATGCGATAACATGGCAAAGCAATTCTTTTGCAAAAGTTGTGATTTCAAAACTAATGTATTCGCTCTATGGGCCTGACAGTCCCTCTTAATGTAATTTTGTTCTAGTAAAATACTTGTCCAAATAGTGTTCACTAATTTTAGCTTGTAATTCTTTATTTTTGTTCAATTGTCACTAAACAATGTTGCTTTGTTCAGTATTTATATTCAAGCTAATAAGTGTTTTTTAATGAAATTTCAGCCAAACCATCTTTTTATTGGTACATATTGTTCTTGGATTTCTTGAACATTTCCCAAGCAGTTGGAAGTGGTCTGTTGTACTATAAAGAAGAAGATGGACTGTGGTAAAATGGGTTCATATTTATTCTATAATAATGTAACGATCTTTATTGTTTCAAAACAA
This sequence comes from Oedothorax gibbosus, assembly GCA_019343175.1. NCBI lineage: Eukaryota > Metazoa > Arthropoda > Arachnida > Araneae > Linyphiidae > Oedothorax > Oedothorax gibbosus. The sequence continues at coordinate 26,790,650 of CM033275.1, forward strand.
CAAGTAGGTTTGTCACAGAATCTGTCACTCATCCACACAAAATGTGTGTTCAACAGGAAAGAAGTCGCCAAACACAACATTCATTCTATATTAAACATTTACATGCTAATTTTGGCTTTTAGCTACCACACTACGTTTATAACATAAACAAGTAGGTTTGGCCCAGAATCTGTCACTCATCCACACAAAATTTGTGTTCAACAGGAAAGAAGTCACCAAACACAACATTCATTCTATATTAAACATTTACATGCTAATTTTGGCTTTTAGCTACCACACTATGTTTATAACATAAACAAGTAGGTTTGTCACAGAATCTGTCACTCTTCCACACAAAATTTGTGTTCAACAGGAAAGAAGTCACCAAACACAACATTCATTCTATATTAAACATTTACATGCTAATTTTGGCTTTTAGCTACCACACTACGTTTATAACATAAACAAGTAGGTTTGTCACAGAATCTGTCACTCTTCCACACAAAATTTGTGTTCAACAGGAAAGAAGTCACCAAACACAACATTCATTCTATATTAAACATTTACATGCTAATTTTGGCTTTTAGCTACCACACTACGTTTATAACATAAACAAGTAGGTTTGTCACAGAATCTGTCACTCAGCCCGCTTCCACACAAAATTTGTGTTCAACAGGAAAGAAGTCACCAAACACAACATTCATTCTATATTAAACATTTACATGCTAATTTTGGCTTTTAGCTACCACACTACGTTTATAACATAAACAAGTAGGTTTGCAACAGAATCTGTCACTCGGCCCGCTTCCACACAAAATTTGTGTTCAACAGGAAAGAAGTCACCAAACACAACATTCATTCTATATTAAACATTTACATGCTAATTTTGGCTTTTAGCTACCACACTACGTTTATAACATAAACAAGTAGGTTTGTCACAGAATCTGTCACTCTTCCACACAAAATTTGTGTTCAACAGGAAAGAAGTCACCAAACACAACATTCATTCTATATTAAACATTTACATGCTAATTTTGGCTTTTAGCTACCACACTACGTTTATAACATAAACAAGTAGGTTTGTCACAGAATCTGTCACTCAGCCCGCTTCCACACAAAATTTGTGTTCAACAGGAAAGAAGTCACCAAACACAACATTCATTCTATATTAAACATTTACATGCTAATTTTGGCTTTTAGCTACCACACTACGTTTATAACATAAACAAGTAGGTTTGTCACAGAATCTGTCACTCAGCCCGCTTCCACACAAAATTTGTGTTCAACAGGAAAGAAGTCACCAAACACAACATTCATTCTATATTAAACATTTACATGCTAATTTTGGCTTTTAGCTACCACACTACGTTTATAACATAAACAAGTAGGTTTGCAACAGAATCTGTCACTCAGCCCGCTTCCACACAAAATTTGTGTTCAACAGGAAAGAAGTCACCAAACACAACATTCATTCTATATTAAACATTTACATGCTAATTTTGGCTTTTAGCTACCACACTACGTTTATAACATAAACAAGTAGGTTTGCAACAGAATCTGTCACTCGGCCCGCTTCCACACAAAATTTGTGTTCAACAGGAAAGAAGTCGCCAAACACAATATTAATTCCATTATAAACCTTTAAACGCTAAATTTGGTTAGTTTCATTAATTTTATTTCGAAAATTCAATAACTATTTCTTCATTAATAATTCAATAATTATTATCGTTTGCAAAAATCAATTTGTATTTCAAAGAATAAATATGTAATTCTTCTATTTTAAATTTAATAAATATGTAATTCTTCTATTTTAAATTTAATAAATATGTAATTCTTCTATTTTAAATTTAATAAATATGTAATTCTTCTCTTTTAAATTTAACCAAAACATTTCATATAAAAAACAGATTATCTTAGTGAAATATATTCGACGTCATTTCAAACTGATCAATGTCGCAAAAATAAATTTCTTTTAATTTATTGTTTCAAAGAATTAAAGTTTCTCAAGTGATTGTTGCGAATGGCAATGGTGATTTAATTCTAATAAAAATGGCTTCTTATGCTTTTTAATTGAACATTAAATTTTGCAGTTTTTTAAATAAAGTACTTCGAATTTAAATTTTTTTCTGAAATTTTCAATGTCTTCTAATTTTGATGCGCTGAATTTTTTGACGTATCACACTTGTTTGTAGCATTTGTAGTTTGGGCTATGAAAGTGGGTGACAGACGGACGGACTGAACGATTATAATACCTTCCACTTTTTACGTTATAAACGTAGTGTGGAAGCTTAAAAATAACAAAGAAACAATATAAATATTAGGGATGCACCGAATATTCTGTTACTATTCGGTATTCGGCATATTCGGCCACTTTAGCCGAATATTCGGTTTGGCCGAATAGCTTTACTATTCGGCCGAATAGTGAAATTAAATTTTTTTCAAATTTCTTCATGTTATCATCTTCTAAAACATCGAAAAATTCTCAAACAGGGCTTGTTTTCTTTTTTGATAGACTCAAATACTTAAGTTTTTTTTTATTTATAATTTTAAATCAAGCTCTACTCAAGTTGTATTAAATAAACAATAATTACTATATCTATCACAATTGTAATTTTTTTCATTAAAAGATTAAAAAAAAAAAAATTTAATTGTATAATAATATTGTAAGCCATGGTCTCATTATTTTTTTCTGATTTTCATTCTACACCGAATCCACTTCTGTTTTTGTTTTCATACTTTCGTTTTCGTGTTGTGATTTTACCAATTTACACTTTCTAAAAGGCTTGTTTTAATAACAAACGAGTACTACTTTATTCTGTGTTGCTTCAATTAAAAATGTAATAGCTATATTGTATTAAAATTATTGTGTGATTGTGTACTTATATGTTTATGTTGAATTGAAATTGATGAATACAATAAATACAACTTACTTAGATCTCACAAAAAAATAATAATTTGTTTAGGTTGGCCGAATATTCGGTATTTGGCCAAATTTGGTGTTCGGTGCATCCCTAATAAATATACTATGACACACCAAGGGGGCAACATTTTTAAATGGAGAAATATATAAGATTTAACATTCTACCAAAAATAATATAATATAATAATATAATATAATAATATAATATAATAATATAATTTAAATGGACATCCAAATAATTTTTTCAAAATTAAACTTATAAAATTTAGTTTTTTAAAATTGATAGTGGATTGAATACTTGTAAATGTTTCTTATCTTATATTTATATTAAAAATGGTTTTATTTTACAGTGTTGTTGATGTTACAGCGTATATATATTTTACTATATTTACACCATTAGTTTATCGGACATTCCTGGCTGATTTTTTTAGGTAATTGAATTTAGTTTTTTAGAATATATTGCTTATTTTTTCAACAAGTTCATTTTTGTTGTATAAATAACCGTTAATTATGAACTTGAATTGCACTTATGGTAGGTCTTATTTGTCTTATTATTATACAGGGTGGCCCAAAAGTAGCCTAACAGTTAGTTAGGTATACAGTTATTTATACAGAAACAGTTATTTTAATAAGGTAAGTTTAGTTTGGTTGAATTATCGTAGTACTAGAGCTACAGGAGAGTTATTGGCGACAGGCATCGTAATGAAGAACCATAGTCAAAAGTGACAGCTTTATTTACATACATATATTTACAATCCTGAAGGTGCTCAAATTGTCTACCTTCGACATTGATGCATTCCTGCAACCACCTGGTCCCGTCCTCTGGTGACATTTGCATTTTTCTAGAGCATCAAACAAATAAACGGGGCCGGGATAGCCTGGTCTGTAAGGTCTAATAAACCGAAGATATCTCGAAACTAAACCAATTGAAGTCCACGAATTGCTACTCTTTGGATAAGATATGCTGTAGTACGACTTTATTTTAGCCAACCAACAGAACTAAGCACGACTATGTCAAATACCTGTTCTAAATAACCCAAAGTTCTTACCAATGGTACAACATTAACTGTTAGGCTACTTTTGGGCCACCCTGTATATGGTAGGTCAACTGTTATTTGCCCTACCTTGTAATAGTTACTCATCTTGAACCTTTTATATCTGATATGCCATGCTATATATTTAACTTGTGTTTGAATTTTTTTAAAGAATGAAAGGGTCGAAATGACTTTTGTGATTTTTCTTTCTAAAAAACTTATAGCTCCTAAACTATTAAACTATTTCAAAATCTAATAAATTAAAATTTAATACTCAACTACATTTTTGTTTGTAAAGCCTTGAAAATAAGATGCTTAATTGATTTTATGTATTTATTGACAACTCATTTTATGCTTATCAGATTAAGGCTGACTAATAAATTTCTCAATTTATTTTGTCAAAATTATAGTGTTGATGGCCCTGATTGATCTTATAATCAGCCTTTTTAAAATGCGCTTGATTTTGTTAAATTATTTTTAGCAGAAACATTTAAAGTATTGAAATATTTCACATATTGACACTAAAACGTTAATGCTACAAATACTTATGTATACTTGTGTATTTTCAGTGTTCATACAAGTCCTTTAATTTTTATTATTTAAATTTAAAACCTATATTAAGGGCCTTGAAAGCAATTATTTTTCTACTTGGGTCTTTTAAAGTCTTTTTTTTTTTATTTCACTCAGTGTTGTATGAAGGTTTAATGTTGCATGTGTAAAGAAATACGATCGGTGTTACAATTCAAAACATCATAATTGTTTGCAGAGAAGCGTTTTTTTTAAAAATTAATTGAGCACATTCTTAAACTGTTATCATAATTTACTGTATATTTACTTCTAATCATAACTAATTGCTCAATTATTAAACCATGTATTTTCTTTCATTTTTGTGAAATACTGGAATGAGTCCATAATATTGTTCTTATTATTTTTAATTTAATCCTTAAATGTTCTTAATTTTCATGAAGTTAAATGCGTACATTGTTTCATTAGCAATTAAAATGCGACTATTTCAATCTTCAGCAACTATTTTAACTTCTTTTTAGCAAATCCACCCAAAAAATTATTTAAAAAAAACGTTTTAATTAATTTTTTAAGTGTTTTATTTTCTTTTTTGTTTTTAATGCAAGTTATTGAGAAAAAGTATTTTTTCAATGTAATGAATCTATCACTGCTGGAAAAATATTAATATGTTTAAAAAAATGGTTTAACAATGAACTATTTTTTCACTCAAAGCTCTGCTCCCCTAAATTTTTTAGACTAAAATTTTCAAAATCTAATGTTTTTAAATTTTAACTCAGAAACATGTGATGAGTTATGAGATATTTTTTACAGGTAAATTTTGACATATATGTAATTAATTTTAGTAGTTTACGGAAACAACTGTACAAATCCAGATTTTATATTTCAGTGTGTCACAGCCCAGTATTATGTTTTCGTACAAGGCCCAAGTGGATGATGTAGTGGAAGACAATGTCAGTTTGCCACATCAGCTCTCATGTTCATCCTTAAAAACAGACTCTGATTACATTTATCAGGTAAGATTTCTCTCTTCATTAGAACTTAATGACCATGGCTCTCATGCAAAACATGATTTTCTAAGCATGAAAAAACATGATTTTCTAAGCCACATTTCTCCAGCAGTATTGAATATTTTTACAAACTTCATATAAATGTAGAATATAAATCTGGGCCTATAATCCCGCCTTTTGAAATTGGTTCGAATATTTTTTTTAATTTTCTATAAATTTTACAGCACAACATTCAAATCAATTTCAAAAAGTGGTATTATAGAGCTCTGTGAGCCAGTTTACATTTATCATATTAAAACAACATTTGTAAAAATATTCAGGTGTCAGGTATGTTACTTGACCAGGGTTCGAAATTACGAGCTCCGTCGACAATAGCCTTCAAATGTTTTGTTGCTCTGGTGCAACATTAATTCAACCAAACTCTGGAAAATTTTATTTTAGTATAAATCTTGTATGGAAGCCATGCATCGAAACTTTTTGTGTTACAAACCTACTTTTCTGTACATCTGCTGGGGCTGGTGAGCACAGCCAGTAAGGTGCTTGCCTTTCATCCCAAATGTCCCAGTTTTGAGCCTGTACATTGCCAAAATATCTGTTGACCCATAAACAGTCTGTGCAGCCAAAAAGTCCAACAAATAATACGCTTGAAAAAGGAGTGCACATTAAATATGCTCCAAAATAGGCTTCAAAGTCCCCAACCTCTGCAGACAATGTAGCAGGCATGAGAATTTTCCGCTTTTTCCAGATTTCTGGTCATTTGCCGATTTTTTGACGTTTTCCACTTTTTTTCAAGTTTTTGTTTTTTGTTCGAAAATGGAAACTGGATCGTAAAATTATTTTGCTGGTTATATCGCTGTACTCCAACAAGTGCGAAAATACTTCTTGAATGCTGCTTATTGTCACGATCGATGTCTCCAATCTAGTCAAATCCATACATTTATTAGTGCTCTCTCAACTAGGGCTAGACCGATGCAAAAAAAAAGCCATCAGCTTCGTCATATGCTACCGATGTAAGCCGATGTTTTTTATAGGAAAAATAACAAAACTTTCGAACCTATTATTTTTAGAATTTAGTAATAGTTCAAGACGGATTGTTCAACCAAACTTCAACACATCGTAATATTTGCTAGTTCGCGGTGAAATCGCAGAACATTTTGTCATGGTTTGTACACTCCTTGAAAAGTGCTTGAATAAAAAAAGTTCATTTACAAATCCTTAAAAATGATTGGGAAAAAAATCCACTCTATTTATTGCAAAATCGGATCACATCAAAAATTTTCTGAACACAATTGCCGAAGCTAGTGATAACTATATGTCATCTTTAACCCACTTTACGTGATACCATCGTATTTTCTAACCCATATTTCTAAACATAGTCTTTAATAAATGCTGCATAATCCGAGAAATTTTGGACAAGATAGCGTCCTAAGAAAGGGGTTCGGCTCATACAGAAGGAGACAGACACATTTTTCACAGAATTAACACCACCGAAAAAAAATCCTCCATTTTCAGCCTATATTAATGAAAACTAAACTTAAATTTCATTAAAAAGCAAGTTTAAATTATAAATTTTAACAATGAAGGTAAAAAATATATTTAAATTTTGAAGATGAATAAAGATTAGATTTCACTAAGGTGTCTGTAAATATAAACCAAGGGCCAATGCATACCTCTGTTAGAAGAGTAATATTTTCATGTGATCAAAAATTTGCAGCACAATAATGCCTCTTGATTTACTTATTTTGCTGCCTAGTAATTTTCACGCATCCATCGATGATGCCGCATCGCCTTATAATGATTGACAATTTCCTGGCTCTGCGTGATCAGAAGTGTCTCGTAACTTCTGTACCGCAAGTTCAGGCCAAGTAGGATCAACCAGTTTTTTCTAATCGATTGTCCTTGACTTTGGGTCGGCAAGAACAGCTTGAATGTTAAAATATATTTTTTTTAAAAACTTTTTTCTTTTTAGTGATTCACACTTCAGCCTATACTCTGTTTTCTAATTTTAGATGGTTTTTAGTTTTAAAAAATGGAGTCGGTTTATACACGAATATCGACGGTATTTTATATATTCAGCTTTTATGCTGTTAGTAATTTCTAGTTCTTGAATTTTTCTAAAAAGTCTTAGAACAGTACTTAAAAAGTGCTAAAATGTTTTTTCCTAACAAGCGCATGAACCATGTAATTGCTTTAAAGAGAGAAGAACATAATATAATTTTTTTTAACTTTTGTATGTGAACTACAGATATTATATTGCAATATTGCCTGTTTGTTTTGTGTATTTGTAGAAAAACAGGATTCATAAACAATGTGTAGATTTTTTTTAAATGTAAACCTTGTTTTCAAATCTAGTTATTTTTATTTGTGTCTTTATCTATGTGAGTTGTATGAGAGGAGGTTTAAGGTAGAATTTGTAGCATCCACTTCTTTCTATACTTTACTGAGTAGAAATATGGAAATTTTACTCACTATTGCCCTACAAACAACATTTTGCAAATAATATTATAGTGAAAGTTACTGTGCCCTAAAGAAATAATTAAATCCCTTAAAGTAATAATTACCGTACCTTTCCCCCCCTCGTATTTAATATTTAAAGTAAATCGGCCCCAACGCGCTTTTTCAGCTTTTTTCATATTTTTGTGTTCTCATGCCTGATGTAGCCCTTAAACGTTGAGTTGGGTGTCACCTCGGACTTGACTGTGGTTTTAAATTATGTCTCCTGTTGCCAACAGCCCTCATGTAGCTCTAGTGTGATGGTAATTCAACTGAACTGTTAGGATCGGAACATATGTAGTTCTAGTTGTGTCCATCAGCAACCAACTTCTACTGAGGGGTTGCTTGGTATATGTAGTTTTAGTCGTGTTGGTGCAACTAACTTTGACTAAGGGGTTCCTTGGTAGCATGCTTTATATTTTCTATCAATGTATTTTGAAAGTATGTTTTGGAGTTTTGAAGATGGACTTTGAGACTATAAAAGAAGATTTATCTACTCTCTCTTGTGCATTTAATGTATTGCTTGTTTAACTTGGTGTTATGCCATTCAGGGTAGTGGTAATAAATATTAATGATTTTTATAATTCTTAATTTCTTGTGGAGTCTGGGAAGCCCAGTCGGTTAAGGCGTTCGCCTTGCATGTGGAAGGTCCCAGGCTCGGGTCTAGGTATCATCAAAATACCTGCCGCCCTAGAAACGGCCTGTGCAGCCAAAAAATGTTCGTATGCTGAAGGAGTGCACGTTAAATATGCTTCAAAGTCACGATGCAGTGTACGATGTTGCCTTTAACCCTTTCAGTCCCAATGACAACTTGGCATCATCACTTTAGAAATTTTGTTCTGATCGTCTTTAGCCATTTATGATATCAAAAAGCACATAATTCGATTCTTCAAACTTTTTTCTATTAAAAAATATTTTTTATTAATCCCAATAGATGTCAGTCCTATTATTATTTTTAATTATGATCAACAACATGATGATGCCAAATGGCATCACTGGGACTGAAAGGGTTAAAAGTTGTGTTGAGTGCTTACTCGGGTGTCGGCTCGTCACTTGACTGTGGTTCTAAATTGTGATGCCCGTCGCCAATGAATAGCCCTCGTGTAGCTCTAGTGTGATGACTGACCTAACTTTAATTTCTTGTGCAAATTGATACAAACACTAACCTCACTACCTATTACTAAGCCTACTATTACCTAACATAAACTATTTTTTCCAGAACAACTCCCTGTATGACAGCACCCATTTTGATGCAGCCAACATAAACCCCCTGTACGTACATTCCCTTCAGTCCCCTGACAGTTATAACGGGTTCGAAGCCCCTAGCGCAACTGGAAGCATCAATTCCAGCCCAGCGCCTCAGCAGTACCAAGATCTGGCGTCACCTAATGAGAAGAAGACATCACCTTAAGTAGTTGTTTTCGATTCCACAAAGGGGTTCCCATTTTACTATCTTCCCATTAGATATGACTAAATATGTCCAATTATGTTTCTTCATGATTAATTTAAGGCTAATGACATGCAAAATTATCCTTTCTGTAGTTACGTCACATGTGTAAAAAGTGATTATCACTACAACTTTTAACGTTAAATGAAAAATTTAGTTTAATAGCAGATCTAAACTTATTAAAATAAATAATGTAACATGCTTTATTTAATTTGATTTATTTTTCAAATTTACAAAGCTTTTAATCTCCTCTCAAACACTACAGTTACATGGAATTACCCTTAAATTAAAAATAATAGCTTTGGAATGTCTTAAAACCATACAACCATATATTTACTGTTAAGGGAAAATAATATGTGCAGACTGTAAAGATTTATCATTTTATTACATATGACTAAATGTGTCCAATTATGTCTCTTCATGATTAAAGTTAAAAATAATTGTTTTGGAGTGTCTTAAAACACCATCTGGTATCAACCAGCGCATTTGCCGCGTTTTAGTTAATAATTTGGCGAGTTTGGCAACGTATTTGGCGAAAAAATAAAGACATAAAACCCTAGTATGCTGCTCTAGTACGATGGCCTTTATCAACCGTCATAGTTCATTAATAGCTTAACTATACATTTATTCCTGTTTTTCTCTATTGGTTAAAAAAAAAATCAGGAATGTTTTCCACTTTACCGTGTGGGGTACTCACAGTTTTTTTTTTTAAAAAGCAAAAAATCTAATTCCGACATTGTTGAAGTGTTCTTCAATGTTTTGTGTGTATAATCTACATTCCAATTTAAACTTTAGGTCTACTGTGTCCTATTTGAAAAATGTTGAGGGTAATCTTACTGTTGGATATGAAAATGTGCTAAAAGTTCACTTAAATAATTAAATTTGTCAGAGTAAAAAATATTTTTAAGTGCTCAAAATCTGTTATTAAAATGATTTGCCAATGGCTGAAGAATTATAAAGTGCTACAGGGAATTGTGGAACAATGTTAGAAACTTAATAAAGAAATTTAAGAGATATCTGTGCTGCTAACTAAAAAGAACTAGGAGCAAATGTACATTCTCTAATAGCATTTTGATAAAAAAAAATTGTAATTATTAAAAAAAGCTTTTTTTTTTAAATACCCATAAATTCTGGGCGTCTACAGTGTCTAACTAAATGATTTTAAGGTTACTCAGGTTTTTTTTTACTAACTATAGAATCACCAGAGTTTTGCAGTTTTAGGAATGTAATTTAGGATAGCAAGAGTTTCTGAATATTACCGTCGATCAAGTTTCTCAATTTTTAAACCATCAGAGTTTCACAATTTATAAATAGCCGAAGTTGTGCGCTGCAGAGCGTTTTAAAAATTTAGGATAGGTGAAGATTTGCTACTTAAAAAAAATTAGTTTCTGTAGGATCATTGGAAAATTTGAATGGCGATTTTGAAATCAGTTTCAAAAACTGCTGCTCAATTTATTTTGCGGTCACATTATTGAAGGACTACGTCACATTTTGCGACTAGAGACCTTTAATTCAAACCCCGTTCCGGAAATTATCGAAACATTAAAAAAAATTATTTACTCTTACTGTAGAACCTAAATGTTTTTCTATTTTTTTCTTTGCATCCAACACCGTCAGTAAATATTTTTAAAAAAAGTTTTAGGTTTTATTTTTCAGGAATTCTCTTTTGTACTCAATAATTCTTCACACATAAGTAAATAACAATAAATATGTTTTGACCAAATAAATTTTCATGATTCTGAGGAATTTCAGTTTTTAAGAGAAAGTTTCTAGCAAATTTTTTTGTCTGACTGCGTGGAATTCCACTTAAACTGTTTTATGTATAACTGAACTGGTAAAAATTATGTATAAATATATTCAAGAAATGAATATAAGATTTGAATATCTGGTGTAATAACTTAAGTTTCAGTGTTAGTGCATGTAAATATTGTGCGAATTTGTATTAATGTTTATTTGCATATGCAAATAGTAATTAAAGCTTTATTTATACCTTTAACTAAATGTACTAGTCTTTCAAATGGCCTTTGCCGGCTTCATTCCTTAGTTGTTTTGACAAATAAAGCGTTTAGTTGCAAAAACTCGCATTCATCAAAGTAAAACTAAGATATATGGTCCAGCTCATTCATTGGCAACTTTTTATAATAGTAAATTCAATTGGACAAAGTCGCCATCGAACGCGACAGACTCTATATATTAGTTTTACTTTGGTGGGTGTGAGTTTTGCAACTAGACCCTTCAAATGTTGTACGTAGCTTCTAAATTTTTAATGTCATATAGTAATATATTAATTTATGAATTGTCAAATTACTCTTTACAACATTGTATCATGTCTTGCAAAAAGTCTTATAAATTGTATTATAATGTTTATTATTATTTGTTATTATTTTGTACATATTATAAAAAAAATGAAAGTATATATTGGCATGTAAAAATATAATTGATTTGAAAGAAATTTGCTATTTAAAATCGATATGAAAAACTGTTATTAGGTTTTTAGATGATATTTTTAAGATTTCCTCTTAGTGTACTTTCTTTTAATAATTTTTTTTCACTTATTCTTAACACAGTTAGACTATTTAGGATTCGAAACAATTGATATTGTTACGACCAAAATTAGTTTATCAATTTTGAAGAATTTTGTTTCATTAAACTAATTGAACAAGTTTATTTTAATAAGTAATATGATAATTTGCCATACTAATCTATAGATTAATAATGAAGAGTTTTTTTAGCTACAAATAAGTATTCAATGAATTATTTAGATTTATAAATTTTATTTCTTGCATTGGAATTATTTATGTTGACAATTAATGTAATTTTTAAAAAAAATATTAAAATGTTATTTAGTTTATTATCAATAGTTTTTTTACTAGGAAACAAACAAACAAAAAAGCTATAATATAAATTTATTTATCACCATCAGAACAATTTTACCTGTTAAGACACCGATTAAGCTTGTTCACATTTTTAATGTTTGGAATTGTATGCTGTTTTTTATAAACACAGATTTTGCTTTCCCCTTTAAATAAATTAGTTTAATTAGAACTATCTCATGCTGCTGAAAGAAGTCTTAGATATGTATTATCTTAATTAGTATAGATAATGTTAAAATATTTGTTTGTATATATGTTAGATATTTGTATTCACCTTAGTACTGTCTGCCTAAGGATTGTAGAACTCAGGACCCTGGTTTGCTTCTAAATAACTGTTCGTTGACTTAGCATAATATTGGTTTCATTCATTCATTTCATACCATAAACCAGATAAATATATGAAACAAAATGATTCTGAACTAAATTATAGTTTAGTTTTCAATTTCTGGTCTATGACATCGTTGATAGTGGAAGTATCTTTTTTGAAAAATGGTACGTTGCAGGTTGTCGATTATGCACCTTGAAAAAGACTGCCCTCCTTTACAGGGCCTGATCTACCATAAGGCTAGGGCCTTCACATTTTAACGGCCCCTAAATTTTAGTTTCTTTTATGCTAAGTGCTGTAGTCCCCCAAAATTTCAGTCATCTAAAAAAATTCTGAGAGTCCACTTTATTTTTAGCTTGACTTTGACTTAATGTGATTGGTTTGATTGATGTTGTAAGGAATCCGATAAAATGGTAGAAAAGATATGATAAATCGGGACAACTACTATAGTTCCCGCCACCCTTATTTGTTACACTTTAGGGATTGAAACCCGAAACCGGTTTATTGCCCTCGGTTTTGACTGAAAACCCTGTTTTTCCATGAGGCCGGTCTAAACCGGAAGCCGGTTTTTAGCGGGGAAAACCGTCTAAAAACTGGAAATCAGTTTTTTTTCTCAAAAACCGCCATCAGCATGTTTTTTAAATTATAATATAATTTTTTTTTAAAAAATGTTAGTTTTGCTCTATATTAACGGCATAGATATTAAATGGGAGGAATTAAATGTTTAAAAAAAGGAAATATAGATGAAATAATGCAAAGCTTAATAAAAATACTCAAAACGATTAAAAAATCCGGAATAAAAAAAAAGGAACATTATAATTTTAAATAATAAGAAAGTAAGATTTAGGAAGAAAACCTAGAACTTAGTTTATTCAACAAAACACTTTAAACATTTAAAATTGACTGTGTAAATTGTTTTTTTTTTCAATTCGAAAGTAAAGTTTACAAATTGATTTTTTGAATTAATTAATAAAAAACTGAAAAAACTTTTTTTTAAAAAAATCGAAAACCGGTTTTTTTTGCCATTGAAAAACCATTTTTTTTCTGAAAAACCGCCATTCCTAACGTGTCCTAATTTGGTTGGCGGCGAGTATAGGCATAACCATTACGGACCCAAAATTTGTTGTGCCTATAGTCTGAGTTTTGCTGAATTAGGCCCTGCTCCTTTGTTTCATGGACTCTACCTGTTTTAGAAATTGACTGATCCATTACCCATAATGTTATCCGACTGAATATGCTATAGCTAGATTTTTATTTTTATTCAAATTTGTTCATATTTTACATTTGAATTGTTGTTTGTGAAAAAGGGTTCAGAAAGGTTTCCCTACTCAAGCTTTCTTTTACTCTAATGTTGAAAAAAAAGCTTGGTGGGAAACTTTCCTATACTTTTCACATTTTATGATTAATTTGTCTAAGTGATCGTCAGTTCTCTGGCAGACTGTATGTTACACATTGATATATAGATCATGACAATCCAAAAGTTTATAAATAACATTTTCACTATATTGCGGGACTAAATTGCTATGACACTGTTTTATGCTTTAAGGGGTATGGATGTGTTTCTCTACATAAAAGTCTTCCCTGTGTTAATCCAATGGAAAAAAAATAAATTTATTAGCCTCATTACTTCAGCTGTTTGGAATATTTTTTTTAACGGTTTTTTATATTATAAATGTAGTTGGCTTACAGGACTCTATAATCTCGTTTTTTCAAAATCGATTTGAATATAATTTTACAGAAAAATATTAAATTCAATTTCAAAAAGTGGGATTATAGAGCCCTGTAATATAGCTACATTTGTAATATTAAAAAGAAATCTTTCGTTGTTGTTGTTACTAAAACTTCATGACCTAGCAATAGCTAGATCTGGTCCATGAGTCTATGTATTCTAGCAAAGTCAATAACAAGAAGTGGGGATGATTTCAGGTCTTCTAAACCTAGACATCCGGAGAAAATCATCTGTAAAAATATTCAATACAGCAGAAGAAGTGTGGCTCTTAGAAATTTCTTTTCCTCCATTGGATTAACAGAGAGGCACTTCAGTTTGAAGAGCCATGCCCATTCCCCCTTAACATATTTTAAAAGCAGAACAAATGTTAAGAGTCTCATTAAACAATAGAAAAATGGATGTCGATTAATGACTTTCATGGCATTTTCTGTCCAAAGTTAGTTGCTCTCTTCACTTCCTTTCCATGAAGATCGCAAGTAAATCTATTTAAATATTCCTATGTAAATGTGTGTGTGCTTTAGTTGAATGTAAAATAAACTGTAAATGAGTGTATAAAGCTACTGTGTTATTTGCATGTATTATTTTGTACATACAATGATTTTAACTACTTAAATTGTTTGGAAGACCTTATCAAGTATATTTCAGTACTATTCCTCTGTTTTATTGTATTTAGTTCTTATTTATTTTTAAAAAGTAAAAAAAAATGTGTATAACCCTTTAGTATGAATAAACTCAGTTTTTAAAAAGCATGATTTAAATTGTACAATGTTCTCACAAGCCTTAAATTAATAAAATACTCTGGTGTCCCAGTCGGGTAGTCAACTTTAGTTCCCATGCATGCTTGATCCCCGTTAAAATATTAGCCCAAAATGCTATGTATACTGTTATACAGTTCATTCATAACTGCATCCTAAATATGTATTTGATGACTTGTGGTTCTAAAATATGACACCCGTCGCCAATAGCCCTCGTGTAGCTCTAGTGCGACGATAATTCAAACTAACCTAATATGTATTTGAATATGTGATTGAGTTTTTTGTACTTTATGGCTTAATACTTTATTTGTAATTTTAATTTATGTTAACCTGTTTTTTGGTGTGTGTACATTTCTTGCCTTCAGCTAATTTCCAAAAAAGAATAAATTTGTTTAAATCATTTCTTTGCATGTACTTTCTTCTAAACTTTAAGAATATTTTAGTTCAAAAACATATTGAATTTAGTATAATTTTAAGGTATTAAGACGAAAGCGCGTTACGCGTTGAGTGCTTACTCAATTGTCACCAATAGCTCTCTGCTCTCGTGTTGCCCTAGTGCTTGACTCGAGCCAATCGTTCGATATCCCGCAGTATATTGTTTACTAGCAAATTTATACCCGTTCTTCGCACGGATTAAAAAATATCAAATCGTTCCAAATATGTGTACCATATAACCTGTTATAGGATCATAAACTTATGTTATTGTTCCCGCTCGTTATAAAGTATAAAATCCCGTTTCATTGCCTTAAAATTCCAAAACGAAAAATACGATATAAAATACACTCATAAATGTCATCACAATTCCCTCATAAATACATAAAACCTTTTAGCTCATTTGGCGTGTTTTGGGAAATAATTTGGCGAGAAAATAGATATAGCTACAAACACACCAATTATACAGCTCTAACACAATGACCTTCGAACAACCGAGCAGTTTATAAATTATTTATAAAAGAAATTGCCCATTTGGCGAGTTTTAGTTAATAATTTGGCGAGTTTGGCAAAGTATTTAGCGAAAAAATGACATAAAACACTAATATGCAGCTCTAGTGCGATGGCCTTTATTAACCATCATAGTTCAGTAATAGCTTAACTATACATTTATTGCTTAAATATGCACACATGCAGTCAACAGAAAAATCAATGAAAAAATCATCAAATATACCCACAATGAATGGAGACTGGCGAAATTACGTCACTTGAAACATGTCAATTATTTTTCAAATAATGAATTTAGTTTCTGAAGGTAATGGCAACAGAATAAAATAAACATTTTCAATGTTTTCGTTAAAAGTTTTATTTAATTTTTTCAGCTGATGGCATCAGGAAAGTAAAAAAAAAATCGGATTTGAGCCAAAGTGGTGTAGTTTTATCAGAAAATTCGAATTTTCTCTAAAAATAGAACATTTTGAAACATGAAAGTTCAAAATTCATAATCTAAGTATGTACTACGCATTTGTGCCAAGTTACGAGTGAAACAAATGTCTAGTTTAAGAGTCTATTAGACACATACACACACAAACATACAAAACTTCATTTCTTCCCACGAGCTTCTCCAAAAAGTGAAAAACTAGCTCGTTTAAAGGTACGGTACTTCACGATATGTTATAATCAATGTAACAAAAATGGTCAGGCTAGAATAATATTAAAACCATATTTTTAAACTTTGAACAGTTCGAAGATTATCAAGATACAATTCATGAAATTAGAATAATTAGCATGCGAAAGGTCCTAGGTCCTGGCATCGCCAGAATAACTGCCGACCTATAAACGGCCCGTGCAGGTGTCGGCTCGTCACCTGACTGTGGTTCCAAAATGCGACGCCCGTCGCCAATAGCCCTCGTGTAGCTCTAGTGCGACGATAATTAAAACTAAACTAAACCAATTCTAATTTCAAAAGATTAAGATGAATTTTCAAGAAATTTTTTCAAGGCCTAAAGAATTTAAAAGTAAAATTTTTAGCTAAGTTTTTTATTTTAAAGTGAAAATGGGAAAAGAAATTGACTTCCGGTTTTCGTGTAAAAGGCATACGAAAAAGCACATTGAAGTAAAAAGCCCACATCTGTACAGTATGTAAAATGAAGTTTTCTATTCGAAAAATCATCGAAGAACACTTTTAGACACATAATTGGAAAAAGCTATACAGCTGTGAAGTGTGCAAAAGAGGGTTCACTCTGAAGTCCAGCCTTAACTCCCAGGCTTAATTTCTTATGGTTTGGTACGTAAAACCTATAGACAAGGTTAGCAAAGCTGTTGCTGCAGGTGTTTACTATGGAGTGAATCACATACGCAGTTTACGTCCTGATGATCGAATTACGTTGATGATCGAATTGAGAGGACCTACGCTGCGTAGGCCCTGGTAGTTAATTCAGTTGGAATAAATCTGTACCCTTTTGGGAAAAACCTTTTGCGGCGCTCTCGCCTGATTTCTTTTTAAAATATATATTGGGTGCACCATACATTCGGACAAACTTTACGCTCTGATGTAGCTAAATGCTTTAGCAGCAGCAGAAACTGCAGTTCGAGAAAAAAATAACCATCTTTCCCGACAGGTTCCAAAACTGGTGATTCACTCAAATACGATACAAGGTGTTGCATTGAAGCTGACAGAAACCTATACAAACTTTAAAAAAGCGTGGTCTAGCGGTAAAATTTCCAAGTATTTTTTTAATCTTTTTTTTACTTCGTTTAGCTCTAGTGCGACGATTTTCAACCTAACCTAGCTTCGCCCAATAACAGGTAGTTTTATTTAATCGTCCTTTCATATTATCTATAACAATAAATGTCAGTAAATTTTCTTGAGAGAATCAGAAATTTTCTCATAGATACCATTAAATTTATCCCTTCACACCTGGTGTTCTGTATCCGTGCATCTTTCTTTGTGTGCCATTTTCACTTTTAAAATAAATATTTTAACTGGAAATTATACTTTAATACTGAGGGGTAGCTAAGGATACAAGCTTTTATATCTAGCTATCTCAAAGTTTCTATGGTTTAAATCAGTGTAGGTACCAAGCGGCTATATATATTACAGATTATTTTTGGGATACAACAATTTACTTTTAAATTTGATTTGGTGTTTTTGATCTACCAGTATTTGTTTTTTAACAATGTAAATTTAATATTTAGCAGTTCAGGCATGTTAATTCGTTAATATTATGGTTAAAAAAACTAGCCTTTCATAATTATGAGAGGCTGGTAGTAATCACCAATATAAAATCAAGTTCCATTCGGTATCAGCATGTTATAGACAGGAGCTAGGATTTGTTCTCAATAAGGATATTGGATGTGTAGAAATTACACTGACTTCCATGATAGTGCATATTTAGGATAACTTGTACAGTGTACTCTATGGTACAAATGATAATGATCAAACCATTATAAAATACCGATACCGAAGCAAGTAGACAAGTATCAGTCGTTTTTTTGTACAAAAAATGACATTGTACTTAAGGAGTTATCAGCATTTATATTGTTTAAGTCAACTTTTTCTTTGAAACTCTAACCACGGCCCCACTCGATCCGTTCACTACACTTAATACGGCTGCTTCAATTGCGCCGAAATCCGGACATATGAATCCGGAATCACTTTTTCACCTCCGTGTCGCTAGAGGGCGCTGAAAGCCCACCTCACTTTCCCTGTCGTATCGTATATATATACGCAGTTTGTTTCCGTTTATCGTTTTAATTTCAATCACAAAAAATAATAATTTAAAACTAAGTTGTCAGTTTAACGTATGTAATGATATAATCTGGATATTTTAAGAATAAATGAAGGTTTAAGATTTGTCTACTTGTGTTCAGATTTAAATTAGTTTTTATAATACATACTGAAGATATAAATACAATTTTTGACTATAGAATTTTTTTTTAATAATTATATCAATAATAAGTAGGGATGAAATAATTAGAAAATATATTTTATTTGAATATGTGCAGTTTATTATGTTTCTTGTATAATAAATGAATATACAAATTAAAAATATTGTGACTATTTGAATTCTTTTTAAAAATTATATCAATAATAGGTAGGGATGAAATAATTATAAAATAGATTTTATTTGAACATGTACATTTTATTCTGTTTCTTGTATAATAAATGAATACACAAATTAAAAATATTGTGACAATTTGAATTTTTTGAAAAAATTATATCAACAATAGGTAGGTATGAAATAATTATAAAATAGAATTTATTTGAATATGTAGTTTATTCTGTTTCTTGTATAATAAATGAATATACAAATTAAAAAAAATTGTGACAATTTGAATTAAAAAAAATTATATCAATAATAATATTTAGGGATGAAATAATTAACTGTAAAATAAAAATGGAAATGCCGTAAAGATATAAAGGATACTCCCAGAAGTAATACAAATTCGTAAAAAAATCCGAGTTAACTTTGTTTTTCAAATGATAAAAATTATATAACATAAATCTCAATTTCTTAGAAATCTGTAAAACTTAACTTTTGTTCTTGACATTTTCATCTATTTGAACACCCAGATATTTAATAGTAGAAACACGTTCTAGACTTGCACAAGTACATGAAATATCAAATTTACAATTATTGCTATGATAGAACAAATTGAGAGTTTTCCTATTTTTATTTGGCATTAGATTAAAATACATAAACTTTGTTTTCTTAATTATTAAGAAAACACAATTGTTCTATCATAGCAATAATTGCAGAAATGAAGTCCCGGCATCTTTCTTCCGTGAAGAAGACTTACAAAACGGTACCACACAATATACCATTTTTGAAAAGAAAACGTTAAAAAAAATATAATAAATCATACTTTTTTAACAAAAACCATTTTGGTTAACAAAAATAATACAAAATTAAATTTCGTATTTGCAAACGCTATATTAAAATAACTGTAAACAAACAAACGATTGAGGTGGGCAATCAACGCCACCTAGCGCGAGAGAAGTGCAATAGCGATTTTGCAGCAGCCGTAATGTAGTGAACGGATCGAGTGGGGCCGTGCTCTAATATTTAGCCTAGTAAACTTAAATCAGCGCCACCTTAAGGGATCGTTAGGGATGCAAACTTTTATATCTAGCTATTTCTATGGTTTAGAACAGTGGCAGTACTAAGCGGTCATACATATTAATGATTATTTTTGTACTAAAGTTAACCAATTTTTCAAATTTTATGTTTTGTATCCTTAGGCAATCTGATAAAGCATTCTTAATCTTAAAAGTAAAATAGTTTCATAAAAAAAATTGTAATTTATTTAAATTTTTTGGAGTCGTTGATTTGGAGGTCTTCATTTTGAACGGATACAATTGGATCGATTTTTCAATTGAGGTCTTGCAATTATGTGATGTATAAAGAATTGTCTAATCAATATTAAGGTCTCTGTGTAGGATCTGGTTTCGCACATACCAAAGAGCATTTCTCATTCTTCTCAAATTTTGTTTTGAAATATTTGTAAGTTCGTTTTTGTGCCGCTTAAGAACAGCGTTTTTCGAACAGCGAAGTTTCGCCAAGCCTGCCTTTCACCCACACAACTTTTGCCGAATATCGATACTTGTTCGGGATTTCAGATATAGCGAGCAAGCACGCCATATCGTAGTGTATTCAGGACACACAAATACTGACCACACACACATTCAAACACAAATATCCATATCCCATTCGATCTGAATAACACAAGCTTACAAATAAAAAATATTGTGAAGCCGAAGAATTTAGAACTGATTATAATTATGTTTGGGGCACTGAATAAAAATTTGTGTGTTTTGATTTATGGTTCATTATCAGCTGTAATTTTGACTTATTTCTTATTGTTTTAGATTGATTATTAGCGAAAGGTGAAGAAGAAATTCCTCGTATTCCTGAACCACTGATGATGAGAAAAGAACTGATCACCTCTGTATTTAAAATATCATTTCTTAAAAATACGAGCCCCTAGACAAAAGCTACTGTTATTTTTGAATTCCTTTTCATATGAAATCAGCTCCAAAATATCCCGACACAAAAGTAACTGTCGGCTTTATTGATGGTCAATAAATCTTCCCAACAAAATTTAAGTTCTTTATAGTAACCAGTAAAGTGAGTTTTAAAGTTACCAGTAAAGTGTTACAAACATTTGTTATATAAAATTATTTTTCGTGCAAGTAGGTTGATCATTTAGTTTTACAATAATTTAGTTAAAGCTAAAACTTCTTTCTGGAAAGTAAAGGAGGAAGTTGAATATTAAAAAATAAAAGTAGAAAAGGTTGAGAGAGGAAAGTGCATTACAAGGAGTGAAAACGACCTGGATGTCTTAATGTTTCTAAGAGGTGTAGCTCTAATGGCCAAAGAAACCAAATAAAAAAAAAGACGAATTCTAGCATGTGAATTCTGAGAATGGGAATGTTTCACGTCTTAAGTGGTAAAAGTTCCAGAGATATTGTTTTCATTTTGTGACCTTCTTGAATGTGTGTACAAGTTTTATTTCAGTCGAGATGAAGCTTTTAGAAAGAACCCTAAGATAAAACACGGCAGGCGAAAAAAACAGCCCATTGACATTCTCTTCCAGCTATAACTCAGTCGCTCAGGTGTTAGCTTCGTCACTTGACCAGGGTTCCAATTTACTGTGTTTTGGCTGATAGTCAAAAATTAAGGAAAAAATAAAAAGTTTTTAAGAATAGTATATGTTCCCTCACCGGTGGGGAGCAGTAAACCGGTAGGGAAATATCTAAATTGTGGAGGTGGCGATAGATGGCAGCATCTTGTGTGTATGTCGTGTCCGTCCTTCTTGACGATGCGGGTCTTTGCATAGGTCTTTGTGACCAAGCACACAAGCCTGAAAATATATGTCTACCAACCAACCGACTATACTGTCTGTCTGCAAATGCAAAGTATGGAATAACAGATAAGTTTAAAATTGTATGAAATTTTCCGTTTAATTTAATTTTTCTGTATTTTATTTAAAACTTTGCATCATAGAATTTATTTTCTAAGTACATGGTTTAACGTAATGGTTGTCCTGTATACAGCAAATCTTTGTTAGTGTTTTGTTTTGCTATCTCGAAATTTTTAATGATAATTTAAGAAAAATCTATTA
Source organism: Oedothorax gibbosus (assembly GCA_019343175.1). NCBI lineage: Eukaryota > Metazoa > Arthropoda > Arachnida > Araneae > Linyphiidae > Oedothorax > Oedothorax gibbosus. Next base: position 26,812,796 of record CM033275.1, read on the forward strand.
AAAAACTACTTGCTCAAAAGGAAACAAGTAGGTTTGTTACAGAATCTGTCACTTAAACCGCTTCCACAACATTTGTGCTCAACAAAAAAACGCACTATTTATACACCTCAGAAAGAAATTCTCCAAACACGGCCTTTAACTAATAATTTATTTCTAATTCAAACTTTTAAACGCCAAAAGTAACTATTTTTATTAACCTTCTTTCGCAAATTAATAATTACTCATTATCGTTTGCTAAATTTGTTTGAAATTCGAAGAATAATGATGCAATTTTTTTTTCGCGCTCCTAAGAGAAACACCGTCAGTCGCAAGGAGGTACTTTAGACCCAGCAATGAAATTCCTTCAAATATCGCTTTTACGTTCAAAACTTTTAATTAAAAGCTATTTCCTAACAAATATTTAAGGTATTTATGGAGAAGTTTCGGTATCGGAATTATAATTATGAAACACATAATTAATCACTTCAGCAATCGTATCCACAGGATCACCAGTAATGTCTTCATTTTCCGACAATTTATTAGACTCACTATCGGAACAAGGAGGATAATCAATTGTCATATCATCATCATCCATAGCATCACCAGCTTCTTCTTATTCGTTTGTAGATTTATCATCCGAAGAAACTTCTGCTAAAAATTTTTGCATTGTAGGTTAAGTAGCATGACAATTTGAACTAGAATGAAGAACCGTGGGCACTCGTGTGGGGTCTTTTACACCCCAAAACCACAATTCTACTAAAACCGCTTTTGGAATGTGAAGGATAATCATTCCTTTATTTAGTGGGTGACCTTGAAGGCAGCTACTCTGGGTTTGACCCATTTTAAAAAGTGAGAAGTTGGGTAATTAAAAAAACATGAATGTGCTTGGGTCTGATAGACTCCTTGCGAGTGCTGCCGGGTTAATAAATATTTTTTAGTCGCCACAATTTCCCATGTTCATTAACTTTCTTTCAAAAAAGAATATATAATTAGTAATATTGATGCTTTAAAAATAAAAGCGAACTTTTGCATATTTTTTATTCAAAGTTAGAATTCGCTATGCATTGTTCCTCATATATATAATGAACCATCAAAAGAACTGTATTGTGATATGACATCAATCCAAACTGAATCATATCATATAAATAAACATTTTTCAAGAGTTTTATTTTAAATAAAGTTTCTTGTACCTTTTACGAAATGGCAACAGTGAAAATATTAAATGAAAATGGAATTTGCATGTTAATTTTACATTAAATATTTAGTTATTTAAATTTTAATTGTACTTCTAATTTCAATTTTTTAATGAAATTTCGGGATGTAACCTAGCCGGATTTTTTGCTTCAAAATGACGTATCCCACTTGTTTGTGCGACTTGCGGTTCATTCCATGAAAGTGGGTGACGGACTTCCACTTTTTACGTTATAAAGCTATTTATATTAGCTTATACCTTTTATATATACCTTTTATTTTATATTAGCTATATACCTTTTATATTAGCTTATAAAAGGTAGAATCTCATGAACCGTTATTGGTATTGATTAAAGTAATTAAAATATCTTGTTTTCGGATACATATTTGGTGTACCATTTAACTGAAAATTATGTTTTTTTGTTTCAGTTAAAAAACAGGGTAGGGAATACTAAAACCATGTATTCCCTGTTTCAAATTTCCAAAATTCTCTCCGTTTGCAAACCTGGAGGGGACAAAGGTGTTAAAATATTACTTTCTGCCTATTCTGCAAATGACAGCAACAGTATATTGGCCTTAGTATGTGATAATGGTAAGTTATAACATGCATCATACGAGTTTTAAGTTATTCGAAATTGTTATTCTAGGATTTAATATGATAAGGCCCCACACAATGGTTCCTAAGGATAATGCTGGGCGACTAAAATAGCATGTCTATGTGTGACTGATGCACCTTAAATTTGTCGTGATACAAATTCGATTGTACAGCCATGATATAATGGCCGCTCTGCTCATTGGCGATCTTAAAATCTAACACATTGTTTCTATATCTATCTAGTTGTATGAAATACAAAGTAAAATGTTTGTCACATTTGGGCATTTATATTGCTTGGTAACGTAACACAAATCAAGACCATACATTATATATCACAGCTGTTCCAGCAAGACTATGTAAAAATTATTAATCATACCTTTTTATTGACATCACGTTTTAAAAAAATTTTGTAATCTGTTTTTTATGTGGTTACAAAAGAAATAGAGAAGACTGAATAAACTAATGCCATGTATAGTTATTTTACTTAATTGTTTTAGTGAAATTGAATAAAGTAATACAACTGGTTTAACGTTTTGTCTACCCCTACCTGCTATACACTTTATTATTTTACTAAGTATTAAATATGAAAAAATGCCATGTACCTTTTTTTGATACAAAGTTTCGGGGATTATAATAAAGCTTTACTTGTGACCAGTTACTTATTATAGGTAACACTGAGTAACAGTCAGTGTTCGAAAGAAGGAATAAGAAAGATAAAGAAAGGATAAGAAGATAAGAAGGATAAAGAAATTTAGAAGCAATCTGTGCTACTAACTGAAAAAATTAGGAGCAAATGCGCATAAGCTGGGAAAATTAAAAAAAAACATTGAGAATTTTTTTTTAAAAAATTTATCCGTAATCTTTGGAGTCTACGATGGGCAATTTTAAGATAGCCAGAGTTTTGTTTTTATAGAATCAATGGAGTTGCGAGATTTTATACCCCATACCATAGAGCTATAATAAGTAAACTAGAGGGCGAAAAACGAGAACGAACCGATGCTTCACACTGGGAGTCGCGTGATCGGGGGAATTCGAAGAGAAAACCGAAAGTTTTTTTCTATAGCTCACAGCGGGAAAACGTCGTCTGCTCATGCGGAATGTACTAAAAATGGTACACTATTGTTCTGCATATGGCTGCAAAGGAAAATTTACTAAAGGAGGACCTGATGATAACTGGAGTTCCAGCCGAAGTTCCTGAATATTACGGTCATCTGAGTTTTTAGATCGCCTGAGTTTTTATGATTGTTAATCACCACAATTTAAAGATTGTACGAACTTTACCCGAGTTTCGCAATTTGACTGCTGGAGTTGTACGATTGAAGGACTCCTGAATTGTTGTGATTATATGATCACCATTGGTTTGAAAAATTTATTATTGGTGAAGATCTGCGTTTTCAATATAGTTATTTTTGGGCTGGATTCTTCTTGCCAACCACAATAAAAAGTAAGTATTAAGAATTTTAGAAAACTTAGTTGCGATAACTGCGGTTAAGTTTATTTTGTTGTCGTAAAATTGAAAGATCTGGTTGCGTTTTGCGACTAGCAACTGTTAATTTCTCGAACCCTGGTAACACTGTGCGATTGATTTTTCAGAAAGTAACCGTATCTTGATTACTTTTAGCAGTAACAAAGTATCCAAAAATTTCATTACGTTCCGGAGGCTTCTTGTAATGCTCTCCTTTTATATATAGTTATTTTTCATATTAAGTAAATGTAACAAAGTTATATTTTTAATAATGTAACTGTTTAACAGAGTTACTTTTTAGGGGCTGTCTATCATAAATTATGTGATATGTTTAGGGTGGCTCAAGCCGAATATTACCAAACCAGAGGGGTCTTTTCAAATATCATGTAATTTTCCCTTAAAAAAATCAATGTAAAATAGGGAGAAAATACAGTTAAATTTCAATAAAATATGTTTCTCCACTTAAATTTGCAAAATCTTACCTGCTAATATTTACCGAGGCTTTTCGAACCATATTTCAAAGTCGGGGCCGAGGAGGGGGGAGTTGTCAAAAAATCGTTAACATCGCATCACATGTTTAATGGACCCCTCCTTTAAAGTAACTTTGTAATCAGTGCCAAGTGGTTTAATTTATTGATTTTAATCTGATAATGGTTTACTTCAGGGATTGGGAAGTTACTTTTGAAACGTAACTCTATTACCGTTAATTTATTTAAAAAGTAACTAGTTACAGTTACTTAATATCAGGGCTGGGCCGTTACTTGTTTAAATGTAACTCGTTACAATTACAATTACTTTTTGAAAAAGTAACTAATTACCTGTAAAACTATTAATTTCCAAAAGTAACAAATTACAATAACTTTTAAGATTACTTTTTACGACAAAATTTCATATTTTTCATAAAGTTTTTAAAAATAAAGTATAAATGAATAAATAATTTTTTTTCTAAAATTGACTTTATTAAACAGTTAGAGAAAATCTACTTATTGGGGTACAACAAAAGCTGCATCTCAAAATAATTTTTGTAGCTTACACAGCTACGATTGGGTCGGAGACATAAACCACCAGAACTAACCTTTCAACAGCCGTAGTGGCTGATAAGGGGTATTATATTTTATGAACATGCTTTTAATTGTTAGTTAGTAGGGTACAGAATACAGTCATATTATGGTCGTTACTTTGAAAAGATCTAGGCAGCTCAAAATCGGTTTCGGCGAAAGGATGTCTAGTTTTTATATTCTCGAAAAAATCATCACTGCTAGATGAGTGTTTAATCACTGCAATCAGTAGGGAACGTTTCATTTTTGTGTTAACAATATTTCTCCTCTTAGCAAAGAGTATGTGAAAGTTTTTTATTTCGTTTTTTTAAAGCATTTTTTTTGTTTTGGACATTTATTAAAGTGTTATAAAATTAATGAAAGTAACGCGCTTCTGTAACAAAGATTACTTTTCGAAAATTATGTAACGAATTACCTGTAAAATTACTGGGTTCTCAAATGTAACGAATTACCTATAAGATTACTGTAAAAAGCAATTATTACAAGTAACACGTTACCACCCAGCCCTGCTTAACATGAAAAGCAACTAGTTACAGTTACTTTTAGAAATTTCAAGTTATAAGAAACCAACAATTTAAACTTATTACCATTTTTCATTGAGAACCAAGATTAAAAAAATAGTGACAATCGGGAAAAAAAAGCTAATAATGAAAATTGGACGTAGTTAAATTTGAAATAGTTAAGTTTAAAATGAACGCTGAGCTACTGAAGAGATCGGTGAAGAGTCTCGTGAGGAGTAACGGAAAAGTAACGCACATTTTCGTTACCAATAAAAGTAACTAGGTTACAGTTACTTAAGAAAAACTTAAAAATCTAACGGCATTACCGTAAAAAAGTGACTTTTACAAGGGTTAATTTTAAGTTGACGGTGCTTCTGTCGCCAAGGGATTTGGCGCTTTTGTTGGGAGCTATAAACAATTTTTTTTGGTGATGCGGCATTTTCTGGTGAAATACTTTGTGGAATCTTTGTTGTGGCTAGGTGGCGCTGGTTATACTTGAGCGGATGTTAGGCGCGTGGGATTTTTTGTTCTAAATTAATTATTGTCCAATCGCTGGCGCTGGTGATATTTACGCGGAATTTAGGTTGCGCGGATGATATGCGCGTGAGATTTATTTGTATTCTATAAATTACTTTTTGTTCTATCGTCATTTCGTGAGGTTTCGTTTTTCGTTTGCGTTTGGCTTTTGAACATCCGATTATTATGGATGGTGCTTATTTAAATTCGGAATTCTTTGCAACTAAATAAATTTATTTTTGATTTACTTTGTAAATTAAAAATTGCCCGGGGCCCCAAACGAGTGTTTAGGCTTTCAATGGGCCCTACAGTACTGCCCCATGTAGGATACTGATGTTTTTTTAGAGAAAACAAAATTGCCCGGGGCCCCAAACGAGTGTTTAGGCTTTCAATGGGCCCTACAGTACTGCCCCATGTAGGATACTGATGTTTTTTAGAGAAAACAAAATTGCCCGGGGCCCCAAACGAGTGTTTAGGCTTTCAATGGGCCCTACAGTACTGCCCCATGTAGGATACTGATGTTTTTTTAGAGAAAAAAACATTGCCCGGAGCCCCGAACGCGTGCATACTGGATTTCCACTCACTCTTGTAGCTCTACTGCGACGATAATTTAAACTAAACTAAATTGCCCGTAGCCCAAACGCGTGCGTACTGGATAACCATTCCTGTAGCCTTAGTGCGACGAATTTTCAAACGATATTAAACTGGAATCCCACTCGTGTAGCTCTAGTGCGAAAATTTTCAAACAAAACTAAACTGGATTGCCACTCGTGTAACTCTAGTGCGACGAAAATTCAAACAAAACTAAACTGGATTGCAAGTACTAGCCCATTGTGTAGAATAAAGTTTGTTTTGTGTTGCCCAAAGCAAACCAAAACCCCGAGTCTGGTTTATTTTTTCGAAAGTAACTAGGGTTACTGCATCGGCGTAAAGGAATCTGGCAATGGGGAAACACGCGAGTTTCGCCAAGTTGTTGTTGTTTTTTAGGCCAAATCCCTTGGCGACAGAAGCACCGTCAACTTATTATTTACCTTTACAAGTTACATGTTACTCTAATCCCTGGTTTAATTTATAGGGTATGTCGTATTTCGCCATATTTCAACAAACCTCAAAGCTCCCGTGGTGCGTCAGTTATGCTGGTTCAACAATAAAGAAAAGGAAATCAAGACATTATGTTTTGATTCTTCTGGAACGTGGCTCCTCACCATCACCCAAGATGCAACCTTGTACATTATACCCACTTTTTCCGTTACAGTAAGTAAAGAAAGAACCCTTTCTTCTTGGTCCCGTCAAAGTGACGAGAGTGTTCATTAGTAGTGCCAATAAGATTAAAACTAACTTAAGTCTACCAATTAAAACAACAATAAGATTAACTTTTTTTAAAAAACTCAAGCAAAAACAAATGAAATTTTTTTAATGAAAATACATGTTCATACATATATTTTTAATGATAAAAAAATAGGCACTTTTAAGACTGTTTTCTTGAAAATTATTCAATCGTTAAAGGGTTAAATGGGATTTAGGGTTGAAGGATGATGCCACAAAATTTACTCCGGCATGTTCTGCTCTCAACAAGTTATCCAATTAACAGTTCTTGTAATACATAACAATTCCCGTCAATAAATATGGCAAAATGATACGGTTGGTTAAGGAATCTTGCCATTGAGAATCAATCTACACAATCGCAATGCTTTGCCTTAATCATCCTATAAATTAATCATGCTCTGCAAATAAAATCTGACAATAGACTGTACATGTTGAGGATTAAAAGTCCTGATGCTGCATAAGGTTGCGTTGGGTGCCAGCTAGGGTGTCAACCTTGCCACTTGACTAAACTAAAAACTAAACTACTTGGTGCAACAGCCCATTAGTGGGCCATGGCCTGCCATGCCTATTTCGGCTTACGTGACCAAGGGCTCTGCGCTAGGCATATGTCCCGGTTAGGTGGTCAACCTCACGCAGAACCCCAGTGTTTTGTTCCCAAACATGCTGGGTGCTCATTTTATCGACCCAATTAAGGGATAAAAGGATTAGTCAACCTCGTTCAATCCGGGATTCGAACCCCAGACCTGTGGCATGGCAATGAGAAGCAATACTATTAAGCCACTGGACCTTCTTGCCGCTTGACGGGTTCTAAAAGGATGATGAGGCCCGTAAATAGTCCTCTAGTGTGGCATTAATTCAACCCTAACCCACCATATAATAGTTTAGTACATAATATGGCGTTGTTCCATGTTGAATCTGTTTGTGTCCTTATGCTTCAACCCTAGTAGCAATTTTTCATCGACCGATAATCGAATTTTCATCGTTCACCGGTGAGCCGATGAGAATTCGAATATCGGATTTTCGTAGAAAATTGCCCGATTGCTCGATAACTGCTCGGTTCTGTCCACTCGATCGACCAGCCTAGGATGAGTTTTTCCGCTGAGATTCCGATCAAAAGTCAAGAAGAAATCGATAAGAATCCGATGAGTAGTAATCGAAATCTCATCGTTCGATGGAATTTCGAACACTTTCCGATAAAATTCCGAACAGTTTACGACATGTTAGTACAAAAGGTTTAAACGAGATGGCGCCACTATTTTTTCTGTTAGTCAGTTAATACTTCGAATTTTAGGTGGAGGAGGACAGAACCAACAATCTCGGGATCCGCGCTTTTGACTTGCAACGAGGCGTTTGTCCTCTCGGCTATGGAGGCTTGCAGGGAGATTGCGTTTAAATAAAGAGCTCAAAAGGTTGATTGTTAAAGAAGTTTTATGTTATTGATTAAGAAATTTTTCTTTTTCTTTTGCAAGTTACAAATTCCTTTTAAATATTAATTTAAGTTAACAATACTAATATAAATATGTTTAATTTAAAAATAACTCTTGGTAACTTACGTATTAAAAAGTTGTTTGGTTCATAATATTTATTCAAAAATCTATTTTATTTAAGTTAAGTTTTTCAAAAATTAATCAAGGCCAAAAAGTTAAAAATTAATTTCCAAGTAAATAAAAGAAATAAGTTACCACACAGTAAAAATATTTATCTTCACAAGCAATTAAAAATGTTGTGTGTAAGTAAATAAAAAATAACTATTACCAGTTTGAACATAATAGCTTTCAGATATGAAGTTTTCGAGATAATTTAACGCAATTTGTATGTACTAAAATTAAAAAAAGCCACATTTTTCGGTTTCTTATCGTTGCGATATCGATTCGTCATAATTTTCCGATGAAACGTACATTGATTGAATTTTCACCTTTGACCGATATCGAATCGATGACTTTTATCGATAGAATTTCGTTCACCGATTGCCGATATCGCCTCGTGCACTTTCGGAATACGGATGCGATCACCGGTGAGTTTTCGCTGAATCCGATGAACGATCGATGATCGATCGAGCAAATTTCGAGAAACAATGCTACTAGGGAAGGTTGGGTCAGGTAACCTATCTTAGGCACTTGACTGTGGTTCAAAATTAGGAGGTCCAATTACAATACCCCAAGTGGAGCTCCGATGTGATAAGATTTCAATCCAATTGAACTGCACCTGGTATAGAGCCATTGAAACAGCAGGATTAATTTGAGGCTTTGAAAGCTCAGTCGGTAAGGCCCTTGCCTTGCGTGCGAAAGGTCCCAGTTTCAGGTCAGGGCATAGCCAAAATAACTGCCACCTATAAACATTATAGTCCCTGGACAACTTATTAGACGCACTGTATTTTTTTTAGTAATGATGAAAACATACCAAAGAATGCCATATCATTAAGAAAGATGTCGATATATGCATTAAGTATAGCAGATGGAACTTTCTATTCAATAGCTTAAGTTTAGCAACACAAAAGTCCTTCTAAAGGTATTTTGTTCATTATTGATTGATGCATGAAATCTTGCAGTGTGTCTAATAATTTGTCCAGGGACTGTATGTGCAGCCCAAAAAAGTCTGAGGTATAATATCCTAGGTAGCGTGAGTGCATGTTAAATATACTTCAGAGTCAAGATGCTGCCTACAATATTTGCCCTTAAGAGTTGTGATGGGTAGCTACTCAGGTGTCAGCTCATCGGCGTCGGCTGTTTATAAATTATGATGCATGTTGCTAATAGCCTTCGTGTAGCTCTAGTGGGATTCATGATAATTCAATCTAACCTAACCCAAATTATTTTGTATTATTTAGTTTTGTTAACTATGTTGACTTGATTAAGATTCAAGCAAGTTTACGGCTATAGCAGTCGTTAAAAATCTATACGAGTATTCTTTATTTTTGGATTGAATTTAAAAAAAGAATTTGCCTGGACAACGCCTATTAAACATAGGTTCATAAAAGTTAATATTTTTTAAAGTTATAAAACGTATTGAAAGCACAGTTTTGACCTAAAATTGAATGCATTTAAATGCTACTCATATTTTAACCACATTAAACGTTTTCAGTGCATTGGTGTGTGTAACATTTTAACAACTTTCATAATAGTATTAAAACAATTATTTTCTATTTTAGAAAGTAGAAAACAAGTCTGGTCATTGGAAAACAGATAATGTTACGGAAATCAAGCTTTCTGGTCAAAGAGGTACACATTTTCCCCCACACAAACGTTATAAGTTTTTTTAAATTTTATGCTATAACTTAAGTCTTGCAAGGTGAAAATTCTTTTCAAGATAGGGCGAAAATAAAACAAGTTTTAGAATGTCTAAAAAATGTGCTAAAACTGGATTTGTTTAAATTAAATAAATAAGTAATAAGTATATATTTCCTCATAAATATAAAATTATAATTGAATTGAATGATTCTTGTTAGGATGTTTTTATTATATATGCTTTGCAACAATTATATCAGAGTCTAAACAACCATTAGACTGTATGTATATGATTGTATTTCAAGTGGTAAAATCTATAAACTTTTAGTCTGAATATTATTATAAAACTTGAAACTTTCCAATGTACTTTAGTACTAACAATAGACACTTGTAAATAAATAAAAATTTCAACAACAAAAAAAACTAATAAAACTCTTACAAAATGTTTTCCTTTGGCTCTGTCCTCACTACGACATCAAAGGCAACAAACGCAACAAAATTTGGCGACCGCAAGCAATGCAATTGCACGGTGGTTGACTCTGCCAAGTCGCCAAGTTTTGTTGCCTTTGTGGCGTAGTCAGGACATAGCCTTTAAGATATAAACTTTATTCCATTGCTTAGTTTTTTTGAAAAAAATAGACTAAATGCACTATTTAACTATTAGAAACCGCTCATGCAAATCAAGAAGGTCTTTATTTTAAATTGGATGTTGATTATTGACTATGTCCTCACTACAACATCAACTGCCACAAAGGCAACAAATGCAACAAAATTTGGTGACCGCCAAGAGCGCCAAGCGATGCAATAGCATGGTGGCTGACTCTGCCAAGTCGCCAAATTTTGTTGCCTTTGTGGCATTTGTGGCGTAGTCAGGACATAGCCATTAGATACCATTAAGTGTTACATTAATTACCAATGTATTGAATTAAAAACTAATAAGCTACTACCTGTTAACTACTGGCTCTTTGAATTTTAATCAGCTTTTATAATTATTTACAAATGTATATATTTGTAGTTGATTATTTTTTTGTGAAGGATCATTTTATTACTGATTGAAATTTTTGCACCCCCCCCCCCTTCCATTTTAAAATTATTCCTCATCTTCCCCTGCATGGATACATATTTTGTTTGAATTGTATGTATACAGTTTGTTTATATCCTATAACCGTGTAACATATACCAATATTTTTAGCTCTTACCACTTCTATACAATGGTGGCAAACCCATGAACATGAGCATATAGCAATAATCGGCAGTGAGGTAGGTTTTAGCAGTTTGCAAATAAACTATATAAAACTGTGTTTTTTTTTGTTGTTATTTATAGAAATATTAGTTCTTTTAAGGGAGAGTGAGAGCGTGGCTCTGAACCAAGTGTCAAAACAATGGGAAAATTAATTTCTAAGCCTCATTACTCCTGCTGTATAGAATATTTTTACAAACATTTTAGTCTACTTTTCTTTTTTCAATTCGAAAGAATTTTTAAAAAATGAAAAAGTAGATATTGACATGCGGTCGATGTCCGTCTGTCTGTCCGTACCCCCCTTCCAAAATCGGTTCTATACATCTGATCTTAAAAATTCTTTTTTTGTTAGAAAGCTATGACCTCAGAAATCCAACTTTCATACTTTTTGTCCGACTGTCTGTACGGACATAAATCTACTATCTGCCGGCGAATTTCCCATTGAATTAGCATTGGAATTCAATTTTGAGTTATTTAAATCACTGTTGCCTACTCAACAATGGCATGAGAAACTTTATTTAGTTAAAAATATTTAAAGCACAATAATTTTTTTATGAATCAGTTTGGAACGACATCATAAAATGTAGCACAATGTGATTCTTTGATTGTTCATTAATTGTTTACCAAGAAAGCGGCGAGGCATATTTTTTGCATACAATTATGCTTAGTTTAATTTACATTTCATATTTTTTAATGCAGTTTGGAGTGGTTTCATTACTTTTGTTATTAATAAATATTTAATTATTCTTTGAACTACAAATAAATCGAGCAGACGATAAATAATAGTAAGTTATTTGTGAAAGAATATTAAGTAAAATAGTTGGTTTTGGCTTATAGAAGTTTATGTTATAGCTGAATGCTGTGTTTAGCAATTTTTTTTCTAATGTGTATAAATCTAGTGTAGAAACAGTTGTTGATGATATTTACTGTTAAGAACCTAGTTGTTTTCCGATTTGAATTTCAGTAAGTATTTAAGTAGCAGGAAAGTAGGCTATTGTTCAAGAACTTCTTGTTTTATATGATGAATGCAGCTGACTTACAGGGTTTTATAACCACACTTTTTGAAATTCATTTAAATATTGTGTTGTACATTTTTAAAATTATTTTTTAAAACCAATTTCAAAAAGTTTGATTATAGGGCCCTGTAAGCCAGCTGTATTTACCATATAAAAAAAAACATTTCTACAAATATTCAATACAGCTAAAGTGAGTTGGCTTAGAGATTTTTTCCCATTGGATTAACACAGAGACACTTTGGTTTGGAGACTATAACCTTCTCCCTTAACATTTTCAGTTCAAATAACTTGATGGTTGAACTAATTTAAATATATTGTTGATTTGTTACTTTTAAATCGGAAGCATTGTTGACTACTAATATCGCGTCTGAATGCTGTTTAATATTATAAAATTAGAATATTGTGTAAGGATTTCTGTTGATCAATATGATATTTTAACCATTTACAAAAATTTGGACTTTAAAAAAAAATCTTAGCAATCTTGCTTGAGAAAATTCAATGAGGGTATTTCATACTTTGTTAATAAAAATAGTTAAAATTTCTAACTTGCAATCAGGAGAGTATTCACGTAATCAGGGTTCAGAATTTACAATTGCTAAGAGCAAAATGCTACCAAATCTTTCAATTTTACGACAAAAAATAAATTTAGTTGCAGTTATCACAACCAGTTTTTCAAAATCGTCAATACTCACTTTTTTGTGGTTTCCACAGGGTTCCTACAACTCCTGAAATTTCTTTTTTTTTTCTAAGGGCCCTTATAACTCCTGAAATTTGTGTCTCATCTCCTGATATTTTCCCCCTCTCCTGAAAAAATTGATGACACGACTCGTTTTTCTCCTTTTTCTGCCATTTTTCTCCTGTACTTTATTTGGAATAAGTATCTACTGCACAGTTGAAAAATAGAGTTTGGACATCGTGATAATAGTTAAAGTCCCAGAATGCACCGCACAACTTTTTAGAAGATTATTTTCCCTTCTGTTTCATCATTTGAAGTGCAGTGAAGTAACTAGACTAAGATACTAAAAGAAGTAGACTAAGATACTAATACAATACTAAACAAACATATTCAATTTTATTCCTCGTTGCCTCCTGAATTTACATGGCTGCACTCCTGAAAGACTCCTTAGAAACTCCTGAATTTAACTATCATAGATAGAGTATGAACACTGTTTCCAACAATTCTAGCTAAAAATAATTATCTTGAAATCACATATCTTCACTAATCATAAATTTGTCAAATCATGGTTGGGATCTGAAAATCGCAAAAATTCGGCAGTCTTAAAATCATAAATCTAAGGTCTATAAATTGCGATATTTGGCAAAACCCCCAAAATTTGTGCGGATTGCCAATTTTAGAAACTCTGGCAATCCAAAAGCTTTTGAAAATTAGGTGACGAGCGTAATGGCTAGAAACTATTTCAATTGTAGCTCGGTTAATTCTACAAGTCTGCAAATCAAGCAATCTTAAATTCGCCCACTTGGGCACTGTAGACTCCACAGTTTGTGGAGAATATTTTTTTCAATAATTTTTAAATAAATTCTCTTAGGTAATTTGTGTTTGCTCCTAGTCTTCTAAGTCAGTAGCACAGCTTTCTCCTAAATTTCTTTATCGAATTTCGAGCACTGCTTGTAAACCTTTTAATATTTTTTTTTGTATGTTTGTGATTTTTTTTAAGATTCATATTGTCCTTTTTAAAGGTATTTTGATTAAAAATAAAATATTTCAGCTAGGTGAAATTTCTTTTATCAATTTGGTTAACAAGAAAGAAGTTGGTGGTACCTACATTACAAGTGGCATATCAGCATTGGATATTTTATACGATGAAAGCCATGACACTACTTATTTATTAGTAAGTTTAATATTATCTATCTATTTTATGGTTTTGCTCTATGTTTTAGATTGCATGTCTTTTTAATATTGCTTTAAATTTTATACTACAGTATTATCCGGTTATAGCATCATTCAAGGGACTGCAATGTTTATGCTGTTACAAATGAATAACGTAATAAACAAGGTGGAATGTTAATTTTAGTAAAACATGTAAAATATGTACTGTGTGTATTATTACTATGTGTACATGTATTAATACTAATTCAATTCATAAAAGGACATCTATTGAATAATTTTTAACCCTATCCGCTATTAGTAGTAGTTTAACTCATTAATGAAGGTTGCTAAGAAAATTTGCCATGCACAAATGTTCTTTCTGTTTAAATTTACCACAGTAAACAAAATCTTATATATAAAAATCTTATAAGTCCCATTTTTCTTGTGACAGCCTGAACGGCTGGACCGATTTCACTAATTCTTTTGTCGTTGTGTTTGTTATTGTCAGGAGAAGGTTCTTAATGAATGAGTTATTCGAACCCGAACAGGTGTAGGAGTGCAAAACATGAGCCGATTTCTCCATAGGAATAGCATTATAAGATTAGAATGTATACTTTTTATTTCAATTTAAAAGAAATTTCAGCATGTTCAATGCGAACGAAAATTAAGTATAAGCACGTCAGAGCACGTGAGTTTAATTTGTAGGATTTTTATTTGAATATCCTTATTAATTTATTTATTGAATTGACATCTTTTGATTTTTTTTTTGTTTTCGAATTTAAATTAATGGATGTCTATAAATGGTAAGAAGTGAAGATATTGCTACAAGTATCATGACAGTAAAGGCGATTACTATTCTAGATCTGATGAATACTTCTAAGAAATGTCAATATTCATAGTAAAGACAAGACAACGTCTGTCCGGTCAGCTAGTATAAGATAAATGAAGATCATAGCCCTAAAAACCTAATATAGGGCAAATTCAGTTACACAAAAAACAAATATGAAAAACTTCAAGTTAACATTTACATTCAGAAATGAAGGTGATACTGGTATCTACAAAGTCTTTGATGTTCATGGGTTAATATATCTTTCTCTGGTCAATAATATTTTTGGCAAAAATAAATTTAAAATTTGGGTAATTTTTGCATCATTTTGCGAGTAACTAAATTTTAAACAGTGATAAATAATTTTTAAAAAAAAATTCTTTAAAAAAGGCATTTTGGGTATCATATAAGGGTAATTTTTAGCAATATAACTGAAGAGTTAATTAAAAAAAATTATTGTAAGCAAGATACAACATTTAGGTCAATGGGCAATTCAAGAGACTGAGCATTATAAAAGAGTTGTTGTGGTACTGTATTTGCTTACTTTTTGTCCATCTATCTGTATGCATTTCTGTCTGCCTGTCTTTATAAGACGTTTTATTATGTTTTTGTGTTCAAATTGTTCTGTTCTAAATATTTTTTGTTTTAAAGTTACAGCACAAAAACCTATACTTTATGCTTTTGTGTTAATTTGTCTGTAAGCTTTTCTGTCTATCTGCTTAACTGTATTTTATTTGTACATTCTTACATCAGTTTTAATTGTCCGATTTAAAAAAAAAAATCTGTTGGAAAGGTATAATATCGGATACTAACTTTTACATTTTTTTAGCTTTCAGTCTATCCATAAAATATTAGCTTGAGCGAGTATTAAAGTAACAGAAAAGTAGGCTATTCTAATTCTTTCAGAACTTCTATTAATATTTTTGAAATACAAAAATACAATAGGCAATTTTTTTTTTACCTAATACAATATCGCACCATCCGTGAAAAGTTACCTATCAGACAATTCTGACTTTTTTTTAGTTAAAAAAAAAGCTAAAACATTCAAAATTAAAATATCTAGCTGTTAGAGCAAATCTTAAATCCATTGGTAGAATAGTTAGGATACAGTCAACAAATCTTTTTATAAACTATATATTTGCCAATAAGTCACTTTTTCGCGCACAGTGCGGTATATTTTACAAATATATCTTTTAAAAAATCAATCATTTTAGTAGTTTCATATTTGTATTACATTTTAAACATATTTTTGTAATGAAATATAAACATTTATTAATAATTAAGTTTAAAATCTCCTGAATTTTAGATAACCGGAAGTAACCAGCAGCAGTGGAGACTTCTGCTGGAAGAAAAGAAGTCGAATTTTTATTGGCCATTTAGTTCCGAATCTGAACTTGCTTCTCCGAATACCGGAAAAGGTTTACCTGCACTAGAAAAAATGGCACTGACAGGTGATTAATGTTATACACCTACTTAAATTTTGAATAGTACAAATGAACATTGTTTCTATGAAAATTAATTTTTGATTAAGATGAGTTTTAAGTACCTTCCTGCCTTTTATAAGCCTTTGGACTAATGCTAACAGGCTTGCCTTGCATACGAGAGGTCCCAGGTTTGAACCCGGGCATTGCCAAAAATAACTGCCTTTGAAACAGTCTGTGCAGCCAAAAAGTTCAACAAATAATACCCTGTGTAGAGGGAGTGCACATTAAATATGCTTCACATCCTGAAGCGTACAATGTTGCCAAGCTGTTCAGTCATTCAAATTACAATGCCCGTCACCAATAGCCCTTAGAGGTAGCTCTACTTAGACAATAATGCATCTGAAATGAATGGCGTTAATGCTAAAAATCAGGGAGTGGAGTTTTAATTGTCACAACGTTATTTGCAATAGTTACTTTTCTTTAGGTAACGCCATTATTAGCTTCCACACTACGTTTATAACGTAAAAAGTGGAAGGTGTTATAATCGTTCAGTCCGTCTGTTCGTCACCCACTTTCATAGCCCAAACTTTAAATGCTACGGTCAAGTGTGATACGTCAAAAAATTTACCACTTTGAAATTAGAATACATTGAAAATTTCAGAAAAGAATTCGAGTTCAAAGTACTTCAATTATGTAAAAAATTGCAAAATCTAATGCTCATTTAAAAAGCATAGGAATCCATTTTTATTAGAATTAAATCATTATTGCCATTAGCAACAATCACTTGAGAAACTTCTTTCAGACAATAAATTAAAATTTTATTTTTGTGACATCGATCAGTTTGAAATGACGTCAAATATATTTCACTACGAGATTCTTTGTATGTTGATATGAAATATTTTCATTTTATTTAAAAGAGAAGAATATTACATATTTATTCTTTGAAATATAAATTAAATTTTGCAAACGATAACTAATAATTATTGAATTTTTGAAATCAAAAATGAAACTAGCCAAATTTAGCATGTAAATGTTTAATATAGGATTAATGCTGTGTTTGGCGCCTTTTTACCTGTTAAATACAATTGTTGTGTGGAAGCAGGTTAAGTGACAGATTCTGTTACATACCTACTTGTTATTTTTCAGAAAGTAACTGTAACTTAGTACTTTAAGAAAAGTGTACATAAAAGATTTTTCTTAAATTAAAATTTTGGAAACTCAAGGAAATTATATTTGCTTAAAAAGTTACTTTCCATTTTTGTTGTATAAATAACTACAGTAAACCTTATTATAGCATCATTCAAGAGAAGTGGTTTTTAGGACGTTATAAACGCGTAACATAAACAAAGTAGGATATTAAGTGCAGTAAATCATGTAAAATACAAATTATTTACTCAAATTATAGTTATAAAATGACATATATTGAATAAATTTTATTCTATGTGCAATTAGTAGTTGTTTAATTTCTAATTCTCCAGTCAATAATTTTTTTAGGTGGTAAATATATTTCAAATTTGATTACTTTTTTCACATCATTTGGACTTCACAAAATTTATTTAGTGAACACAAGTTGTTTTTAATTTTTTTTAAAGGCATTTTGGTTAACGTATATAAGTATATATTTTTAGCTTGATAACCAAGGAGTTAACTAAAAATTGTCATCGTAAGCAAGATGATATAACATTAGGATCTATGGGAAATTCAATCGACTAACCATTTATTGTGTTAGAAATGAGTTTTCATTGTATACAAGGTTGTTGTAATCGAGAAGTTTAACTTTAATCTTATAGATGAAAAAAATGGGGATCAAAGGCCCCACCGCCTATCCAAGTTTGAAAGCGGGACCTTTTTAACGCCTCAGTGTGGTGGGGGAAGAAATCTGGTTTCTGCATACAACTCATCATCATGTCTTCTACAAGTATGTTGTATATTTAGTGTGACCTTTTTTTCTTCAAATTTAACTATAATACAGGGTGTCTACCCATCTAGAAAAACTCTTCTGCAAATATTAATAAACAAAAATATTAATTTTGCAAGAGTTATTTAAATAAGTCAAGGTTTACCTTCCCCCTCTCCCCTCCAATCTATTATTGAATTAAAATCTAACCTTATTGCTAAGTAGTTGTCGACTTTAATTATATCCTTCGTAAAATAAAGGTGTTTTTGGATTAAAAGTACCATTTATAATAGGGTTAGAATCCTGGCATAAATGTTTGTAGTTGGTTTTAATCCACTTTAGCTCTAGGAACTCTGATTCTTAGGTCTTGCTTCATCATACGAAGTTGGAATGACACAAATCAACCTTTGAAAGTCATACCTGGAATTTTTTGTTTTTGGTATTGAAAACATGAAAAAGTCAGGGAAGTTTGAAATAGTTTTTATGTAGACATCCTGTTAATAGTTATGCTGTAGTTTTTATATCATTCAATCAACAATTCCTTTAACTTTGTCGATGCAACATGTACAATCATATATATGTTGAATTATATTTATTATTTATAACTATATTTAATTACTTAAACATAAGCCAAACTATTATGATTCCAAGATCCACTACTAAAACACTACAGTCCATCACATTATGTAATCAAGCTTTTTTCCTTCTTTATTCGTTTAATACTTAATTATTACAGCTTTATTCTATTATTTAGCGCATTCTAAAAATTTTATGTATTTTAAAGGTTTTAGAAGGAGACTTGGATCAGATGCATTTATTTTCATACAAGGTCCCCCCCGATTGCGAGAATATTATTTTGTCGGATAAACTCATATTTGTGACCTCAAGGAATCCAGGATCGAGCCAGTGTATTTTGAAAATAATATCTAGGAAATTTGCAGAGATATCATCAGAAAATTCTAAAAAGGTTAAGTTTTAATTTTTTATTTATTATATTTTCTAATTCTTTTAAGTTTGTATTAATGTTAGTGAGTCCTTATTGTTCAAACTTAAAAATGTGATAGGGTTACAAATCATGCAAAAAAATAGATTAATTTATCTGTTTTAACTAGATTTGACTTTTTATACAGTCCCTGGACAAATTATTAGACACACTGCAAGATTTCATGTATCAATCAATGATGAACAAAATACCTTTAGAAGGACAATTGTGTTCCTAAACTTGAGCTATTGAATAGAAAATACTATCGCTATACTTAATACATATATTGACATCTTTTTTAATGATATTCCATTCTTTGGTATGTTTTCATCATTACTAAAAAAAAAATACAGCGCGTCTAATAATTTGTCCAAGGACTGTACATTTGCTTTGTTTAAATGCGACTTTGTACTAAGCTTTTCTCTAGCTATCCTATATAACTTACCAAATTTTACTGTTTTAAATGTATACCTTTGCCTTGTGTAAATGCGCCTTTCTACTAATCTTTTTCTTGTCTATTACCTCCCAAGTTTCCCTGTTCTAAATGTATACTTTTGCTTTGTGTAAACGTGCCTTTGTACAAAACTTTCCCCTTTCTATGTATTTTTCCTGTTTTAAATGTAGACTTTTGCTTTGTGTATGTGAATATGCCTTTGTACAAAATTTTTTCCTGTTTTAAATGTATACTTATATGCTTTGTGTAAATGTGCCTTTGTACTATACTTTTGCTTGCCTCCACCTCTCTAATCTCACTGATCTAAAAGTTGACTTTGGCACAAATGTGCCTTCGTACTAAACTTTTTCCTGTCATGTAAAATTTTTCTAAACATATACTTTTGCTTTCTGTAAATGTGCCCATTTTACTAAACTTTTCCCTATACTATACAACTTATACTAAATTTCCCTGATCTAAATACATACTTTTATTCATATTATTTCAGAAAGAAGTTCCAAATTCCGAGATTCAGAAGTTTATGTTTAACGAAGAGATCCTAGCCATATACAAACTCGTTGTTCAGCACCAAAAGTCTATTTCTGACCAACTGAGTCTAAATGCAGATTCAGACAGCTCTTCCAAGAAAAATTCACACGGTCAAAGTAAAAATAATCCTGCCAATGTTTTAACTAAAAATATAATGGCAAGTTTGAATGCCTTGTACAGTGAAAGGCAAAATATTGAAGGATGTATATTAGTCCAGAGAGACTGTGTTTGGGAATGCAGATTGAGGTATGTATTGCTTATTTGTTGCATATTATTAAATCATAGTTAAATCCATTAAAGCTGACCTCATAATGTCATCATTTGGATGGTATTATGCAAAAAGGACCCACAAAACATAAAAAAATGAGTTCTGATGGTAAAATATGTTGCTTTCTACATTAAGCAAAAATGATTTAAGCCCTATCAGCGTTTCAAGGACTAATACAGATAACATTTTAACCCACAATCCTTGAATCTTCAATATACCATTAAGTAAAAAACATTCAACCACTGAGTGACTCATCCAACAGTTTGACGTTTGTAAGCTATTTTGCAACAAACACTCAACCAACTGTATCAACCCACTAGGGGTGGGCAAAACGATTCGTTTAAGTGAACGATTCAGTTTCGATCCACTCCTCAAAATGAATTCATTGTATCGAATCTTTCATTCTTGAACTATTTACTGAAAACATTGAACGTTTATTGTTTATAATTTATAAGGTAAGACCCATGAGATCAAAATTTTGAAAAGTGAGCCCTTCAAGCTCTACATGAAAACTAACACAACAGAAGGAAACGTGCAGATAATAGATATAGAAAAAAAGAAGAAAGGTCGACAACACAAGTCGTTTAAAGATATACAGTTGGATTCCATGGGGTAACGGGTAAACCACTGTCAAAAGAAAAGATCAAAGACCTCAAAGAAATTTTGAAGCTAGTACCACAAGAATTAAAATATTTTTATAATTTCTTGAGAACTGCTTAACAGGGGGAATTTTCAGATGATGTTGATGGTTTTGGAGTTTCAAATGTGGACTTTGACATTGATGAAGATGAGGATTAATATCTTTTAAACAATTTTAATTATTTCTGAAAGACTGATTTTTTGTACAGCATTTTTTTTATCAATAAAACACATGATTCATCATTAATAATGTGGGTTACCTTATCTTTTTAACCCTCCATTCCTTAATAACCTATAAAGCAAAAAGCATTCATCCAACATTTTTATTTTTTTATAAAGAAACACTTGAAATTTTTTATTGAAAAACACATGAGAAAATAAGTTTAAATATTGCGTTCATGGTAACATATCATTGGTATATTGATACAGAGCTCATGATTTGCCAGAGTTTGTTGACTTTAAAGCCCATTATCTCAAAATCAGGTTTTTGTGGGTTGAGTCGTTTTTGCATAACACTATCCATTTATAACATCATAAACCTTTATTTTTAGTATAATGTATACTAAAAGAATAGTAGTTGTTTTTTAGCTATCAATGCTTTATCCGTCAGTAAAACGGCTCATAATCCAAAATGGTGTGTCGAGTAATATGGAATACATATCATCTGAAATCGCCTTCATGCCATCAACTAAAGAACCAGTAAACAAAGTTGCTGAATGTTTCTTTTGTAACGGAAAATTTTCGGAAGATCAATAAAATTTGGATTTAGCTCATTAGCTGTTCTTTATGGCCTCATTTTGACTGTACTGTAGCAGAGAAAGAAGATTATGTTTGTGATTTTTGTAAATAGACCTATAAACAAAACTATTTTAGCGTAAATTTTCAAATATTGTTTTTATAATATCGGGCAAAAAAAACTTTTTTAAATCAATAATCGTGGCAAAAGTGATGCTTTTAATGAAATCATGTTTCAAAGGTACTTTTACACACTAGTGCGACAAAGTAAATAAGAGAATCTGATTGGTGGAAAATTCTTTATTTGAACGTGATTCTTTTTTTGGCGTCTTATTTCCAATGCCAATATAAGAAATACTTTTTTTGCATGTTATTATAAAAAATAGTGCATGACATCACGTCGAAAATAGCCTTTTTTTAAACTGGTGAATTTATTCGACTCGTTTAAAAAAGCCTTACTTTTCACACTAGTTGCATAAATAACTATTTTTAGTTAAAATTATGTTCTGTGACGTATAATTAAATTTTCAGTAATTGTAAAAAACTGTCCCATATTACCCGACTATGCCATATTACCCTCCACTTGTAACTTTTTTTTAAAGTACATTTTTTCATAAAAAGATAATATTGTTTTGTTTCACCATTTGCACTTCATAACTTTTAGTTATAGTTTGTACTAAGAATGATTGTGTGGATTTTTAATTAAAACCAAAAGAGTTATTACTTAAATATATAAATGGTATTCCATAATACCCTCCCTTCCTGATTTTCAAGGTTAATTTAAAAAATATATATTTAATGTATATATTGTAGCATATAGTATTTTCAATGTAGGCATTTCAATAGGCAACTTCAAATTAGCCAAAATGGTTTCAGGGAAAATTTTCTTCTTTCATTAGTTTTCAGTTGCCGTAAAAACTAGTCATTGTCAAATATAGAGCTTTGTGTTTAATTCTGAATTTTTCTATTTTACATTGTGCTTTCATAAAATAGCCTTGTTTCAAATGCTTAACACATATACAGAAGGTTTTTTTTTTTTTTTTAAAAAATGCCCACTGTCTTTTGATCTGAGTATCATGTCAGTGTTTTTCTAGAAATATAAATTTGGATAAATTTTTATTAGTTACTTGCTGTGGATAATGTTCTCTGAAGTTCAGGTCTAGACCTATAAACTTATCTGGCTTCTTTTGTCTTAACATTTGTCTGTGATGAGGTTTAATCATTACATACTTCTCAGGGTTTATTTGTTATTCATACTTCACAGGGTTTATTTGATATTCATACTTCACAGGGTTTATTTGATATTCATACTTCACAGGGTTTATTTGATATTCATACTTCACACGGTTTATTTGATATTTCCCAGTGTTTTATTAATTGATTTTTTAAGAAACCCTTTTAGAACCCCCCTTAAGAAACCCCCCTTAAAGTTTTTGAAATTACTTTATAGGGTCTATAATTGCCATTAAATATATTGATTTAATGAATGCAGGGTTCGTACGCCTCCTGAAATTCCTGAAAAACTCCTGAAATGTCATTTTTTTCTAAGGGCCCTTATAACTCCTGAAATTTGTGTCTCATCTCCTGGTTTTTTTCCCCTCTCCTGAAAATATTGATGACAAGACTCGTTTTTTCTCCTCTTTCTGCCATTTTTCTCCTGTACTTTATTTGGAATAAGTATCTACTGCACATGCACAGTTGAAAAATAGAGTTTGGACATTGTGATAATAGTTAATGTCCCAGAATGCGCCCCACAACTCTTTAGAAGATTATTTTCCCTTCTGTTTCATCATTTGAAGTGCAGTGAAGTAACTACACTAATACAATACTAAACAAACGTATTCAATTTTATTCCTCGTTGCCTCCTGAATTTACATGGCTGCACTCCTGAAAAACTCCTGAATTTAACTATCATAGATAGAGTATGAACCCTGTGAATGGTAATCAAAGTCAAGTATTGTTACACACCCCTAAAGTTTTTGTAAAATTTGCAGCCATTATTATTGAGAATTGTAACTTTACTAAATTTTTTTGTACTTTTCCAGAATCCCAGCTGAAGTGTTATTTCTGAGTCTTACAGCCACCCCTTCTGACTTGCCTCTTGCGGAAAAACTAGGCGTCATGTTGGGATTGGACTTGCACAAATTGTATGACGTGGCGGCTGATGCCCAGCTTTCCTGGGGACAGTTTGCTCAAGCAGTTCATCTGTATCAGCTGTCAAAGGTCTAGTATATTCTTTAAACAAATTATAAAGTCAAATTCAGTTTCAACAACAACTAATTTAAAAAGCCATAAACGTTGAGACCTTGTGAATTGCCTATAGACCTTAATGTTATAATATTTTGACTTTCTTGGTGGGGGGCAAGTTAGCCAAGCACTGCGACCTCAAGTCTATTGTACTCAACCCCAGAAATGACACAGGCACAAGAGACACACAAAGAAAGAGACGACACAAACACATAGATAAATAATAACATTTATTGACGAACATAAACATCCATGCCTTACCGGGATTCGAACCTGAACCCTTAAGCTCCAAAGGCTAGCTCCCTAACCGTTGTGCTACCGGGTCGGCTGAAAGTCATATAATATTTTACTTATAACAACATTTTTTAATTAACTCCTCAGTTGCATGGCTAAAAATATACGCTTATATGATACCCAAAATAAGATTTTTTAAAAAGAAATTCGTTTTCACTATTTAAATTTTAGTTTATTCTCTAAATAATGAGAAAAGTTGCTGAATTTGAAATTTAATTTTGCTCAAAAAAATAATTATTGACCGGAGAAGAAGAATTTTGGTTTTCGATTATAGTTTCTTAACGCTTAAATTTCTAGCCAGCACTGAGTCATTAACATAAGGATTCATTCTAAAATTTTTTGTGCATTGCCACTTTTGGATTGAATGTTTCGTAATAAAAAGAAAAACAGACTTTGCATTCCAGACGAACATTTGGTGGCTCATTGTTAACACTTCAGCCCACAAAATTATTAATTTTGATTCTTTGATTATTTTACTGCCATTGAAATGACAGAAACAAATACCCTGTAAGGAATTATCATATTTAATTTATTTAGAATTAATAGTTATAAAGTGAGGCCCAGTGGCTTAATGCTAGTGCTTTGAATTGCCACACCACAGGTCCGGGGATCGAGTCCCGGATTGGGCAAAGTTGACTCAGCCTTTCATCTCTTAAGTGGGTCGATAAAATGAGTGCCAAGCATGCTTGGGAACTAAACACTGGGGATCCCACGTGAGACTTAGCACCTAACCGGGACATATGCCTAGCACCCCAGACCCTTGGTCACGAAAGCTGAATTGGGCATGGCAGGCCTTGGCCCAGTAATGAGCCGAGGAGTAAGAGAGTTATAAAGTATTTTGATTATACTATTTTTAATAGCACATTGGGTTAAAATTTATTTAATAGATGTCATTTTTTAACTTTAACTAATAATATAAGTACATAATACATATTTTACATGTTTTACTACACTAACTATTCAATTTTTTTTTAATGTTGCTCGTTTATAACATCATAAAAATAAGGTTATGCTGTATTCTTACTTGTTTACTTGTTTTTCTTGTATACAAACCAATTTTAATCACACATTTTATATTTCAGTGTCCCCAGTTAAAGCGGGTGGCCCACTTCATGGGCTATGGCTTTCTGTCCGAACTCATTGCATATATTCAGGTTCTCTTTACTACCAAAGGGGTAGAAATTGTTGCTGCAGATAAATGCCATTTCGCCAACATTGCTCTTCATTGTTTTGCTCATCAAGTTAAAAACAAATTACAGGAAAAGAATGCTATTGATCTAACTTTTAGGTAAGTGAACCCAATTTTAAGTCACAGATAAGCTGTCTATGCCAGGGTTGTGAAAAAACCCGTTTTTTTTTCATGAAAAACCCAACCCACTTGGGTTTTCAGGGTTTTAGTTTTTTTTTTCATGGTGTTAGGTTTTTTTCAAGTACCTTGGATGCTTCTTTCCGGATCTTGTGGTTTATTAAGGGAAGATTTAATTATTTATTAAAATTTTTTAAAACTAACAGAACATATAGCGAGTGTCATAGAGATAATCAGGAATGTTGTAATTTAAATTAGAATAATTAAAAACTAATAAAAGTGCATTTAATTGTTATATAAATATACATTTAAATTTTAAAATTTATTGTTTAGGATCAAGTCCTGTTTTTGTATGTGTAAACAAATTATATAACCCAGAATATTGTATCTATAGAAATTTAAATTTGTAAATGTACTTTAAAAAATTAAAAGGTACAAAAAAGTAACAGTATATTAATAATAATCATAAAATATTAATTGAAAATTATATGAAATATAATTTTATGAAAAATAAAAAGAAAATTATATGAAATATAATTTTCAATATGGCATCTTTGTTTGTATAAGAAGTTTTAACTTTATTAATTTCCAGTAAAGGCAATTTTAAGTTCAATTGCCCACATGGGTTTTTTCAAGTGTTTTTTTTTTACTAAACCCACCCGGGTTTTTTTCGGGTCGGGCAAAATCATAACAACCCTGGTCTATGCGCCAAATTATGTTTTTTTATTTGCTTTTACATTCTTTTAGTTGTAGTCTGTACTCTTTATTAACCCTCTGAGGGATACGCAAATTGGCTGAAGTATATACTTGTTTTCACTGCGTGAGATTTAAACTAAAATTTTTAACTGAAAATTTCATTTTTAAAAAATTATAATTCTGTAGTAGAGGGCTATAAATGGCTCCTCCATGCTTTAAATTTTAAAATGTAATCAAAATATTAAATTTATATATTTTTTAAAATTATGTGCGTTGCTGAAAACCTGACAGCCAGGTGACGGGTTTATACGTCTGTATCCCTCAGGGTTAAATCAATAAAGAGAATAACTTTTTAACATTGTGTCTGATAGGATCTCTGTTCCAGGAAATTTCTAAAAGAAAATGCCTATTATGATGAAGAAGTTGCTTCAAAATTGCTCTCCGAGCAAGGACTGTATGAACTCCTGAATTATTTTGCAAAAGTAACAATCTTTACTACTTTTAAATATTCAAAAGTGATTATGCAGAACAGAACCATTATTGCAGGACTTAAGTATTTCCGGATTATGGGTTCTACCTAATTTTCAGAATTTGGAAAATCAGAAAGAGTTTAGGGGAACTATATAGGATCACAGAATTGCCTTAAAATGTCATCCTAGCATTAGGGCTAAAGTTTTCACATTATATTAACACTCAAAAAGTTTGAAACTATTTTAATGGATTTGTCTGTTTCTTGCCCACTTATCAAAATGAACCACAAATAGCCTAGCTAAGTGTGATTGGACAATTTTTAAAATTATCTTTTAATTAATGTTTATTTTTTGTGATGGCATTCTACATTTCATTTTAAAAATTTAATTATTAAGTATAGTTACAGAAATATGGCATTTAGAACTCCTTCATATGTGATTGGTATAAACTCTTTTCAAATAATTTCCTTGTTGCCAAAATATATTTCCTCTTTTGAAACTGAAATGTTATAAAGATAATTCTATATATATTTTTTGTAGTGGGATCACAATGTCTGTTACTTTATTATACTGAATTAAAAAATGATATTTTATACCAGGTTGCAGAAAATAAATTACTTTAATCATTGGATTTTCCTCAGTAATGATTTCGTTCCTTAATAGTTGGCTTTTTAATTATTCTCATGTGTATGTTTTAAGTAGTTTTATTTCTTATTTAGTTTCCAAAAGATTTATAAACATAGAATATTAACCCGAATATTTCTGAAATTCTCTGTTATTCCAGCTATTTGCTTGGCTTCCCTGTTTCAATGAAGTTAACTGTTTTAGGTTCGTGGTCAACAGGGTCTGATGGTAGAAACTTTATTTTCCACTGATGGAATCTCAAATACAGTGGACGATCAAGTTTACAATGCTCTACTTAATTCAGGTTATGAAGTTATGTTGCATCATTCAAACAATGGTTTGTATTTTTATTTTAAGTTTTGGATTAATATCATTACTCAATTACAAATACTAAAACAGTATAAACATATATTTACTTTTGGTTTGAATTTAATTTTTTTAAAACTCTCAACAAAAAGCATGCATTATTAAAATATTAAAAATATATATATAGTGTTTTTTCCATCAATTTTTATCATCAACAATAAAAAAAAACCTTAAAAATTTACAAACTTCCTTTTTTATGCTCTTATCTCTTGAATGTTTTTAAATCTCTGAAATATTTCCAAAATGTGTTTTTGTATAATTTTTTAAATTTTCAAACAGTTTTAGTTTTTATTTACAAGGGTTTATCACCAAAGTTGATTGGTGCAATCAAATGTACATCTAAACCTTGATTTATTTCACTTAACCGGCTTACTCTGTCATATTCAGGCCGATTACGAGAATGTCTACTGAATTCTGGCTTTCAAATTCGGATTTTCTGCAAAATGGTTTATGTATTTTAATTTTTCAGAACACTATATGGCATGTATGACTTCATACCAACTGCTTCAATTTTTGGTTGCCAAGCCATCCTTATTAAACCAGCACCTACAGCATTGCATTACCTTGTTGCCCAAAATGGACACTGATCTATTGCAAAGGGTGGCATTTTTATATGACCCATCACATCAGGTTTTGAAGCTTTATTTTAGAAATCTTGCATCGGAAATAAACAATAGGTATTTTAATCATTTGGACAATTCTATGTGTGTTAATCATTTTTAATGTTTGTGTTTATGATTTGTGTCAGAGAAAACACAAAATTGTTAAACGCAGGGTGTCTACCCATCTGGGAAACCCCGAAAAAGTCGGAATTTTTAATTTTGGCGTGAAAAAATGGAAAAAATTTTAGATTTTAAAATATCTATCTCTTCTTTGGGTTATATAGGAGTAAATATTAAAATTGTAGCGGCCTCAGCAACCCATAGTCTACCAAAAGGATCCTCAAGGTAGAGATGAGTTGCCTCGGCTTATATACTACTATAAACGTTGTAATCAAGAACAGTGGTAGGAAAGAGATGGTAAATCAGCGCCACCTAGTTGTTGATGGCATATTGAGGTTGCATGTGTGGTGAACCGCCACAAAATCTTAAGTCTTCTGCATAACAATAATATTGTAAAAATATTTTCATTGAGTCAAATTTATCTTTCTCATCCTTCCCCCGATATATTATTGAAATGAAATCTTAACTTGTTATAAAGTAGCAGTCGACTTAATGGCGAATGAGACCAAAGTGCCTCTATGTTTAAACCAATGGGAAAAAGATTTTCTAAGCCACATTTCTTCTACTGTGGTTTTTTATATGGTAAATGTAGCTGACTTACAGGGCTCTCTAATCTCACTTTTTGAAATGGGTTCGAATATTTTGTTGTAAAATTATTTATTGAAAATTTAAAAAAATATTCGATCCAATTTCAAAAAGTGGTATTATAGAGCCCTGTAAGTCAGCTTCATTTATCGCATAAAAGAAAGAAGTTGGTTTGTTACGGAATCTGTCAAACCGCTTCCACACAATATTTGTGCTCAACAAAAAACTCACTATTTATACATATCAAAAAGAAATTCGTCAAACAGGGCCTTTAGCTAATAATTTATTTCTAATTCAAACTTTTAAATGCCAAAATTAACTATTTTCATTAATCTTCATTCGCAAATTAATAATTACTCATTATCGTTTGCTAAATTTGTTGGAAATTCGAAGAATAATGCTGCGATTTTTTTTAATAAATATCTTTTAGTCGCCACAATTTCCCATGTTCATTAACTTTCTTTCAAAAAAGAGAAGAATAAATAATTAGTAAAATTGATGCTTTAAAAATAAAAGCGAACTTTTGCATATTTTTATTCTAAGTTAGAATTTTCTATGCATCTTTCCTCATACATATATAATGAACCATCAAAAGAACTCTATTGTGATATTACAACAATCCAAACTGAATTATATCACACAAATAAATATTTTTTCAAGAATTTTATTTTTATTTAAATAAAGTTTCTCGTACGTTTGACGAAATCGCAACAGTGAAAGTATTGAATGAAAATGGAATTTGTATGTTATTTCAATGTAGATTAAATTTTTAGTTATTTAAATTTTAAATAAACTTCTAACCTAATTAAAATTTTTTAATGAAATTTGGGATGTAACCTAGCCTGTTTTATTGCTTCAAAATGACGTATCCCACTTGTTTGTGCGACTTGCGGTTGGTTCTGTGAAAGTGGGTGACAGACTGAACGATTATAATACCTTCCACTTTTTACGTTATAAACGTAGTGTGGAAGCTAAAACAGCACAAATATTGAATACAGCTAGACAAATATGGCTTAGAAAATTTTTTACTTTCTGATTAGCACAGAGACACTTTGGTTTAAAGACCCACAGCATTTGGTCTCAGCATTTTAATAACAGCCCATGTAAAAAGAAAGGTAGTTTTGAATTAAAAATACTATTAATATTAAAAAAAAGGTTAGGATCCTGGCCTGGGCTTGTAGTGGTATAATCAACTTTTAGCACTAAAAACTGATTTTTAGGTTTTAACTTCATCACATGACTTTAGAGCAACACAAATTAACATTTAAAAGTTATACTTAAACTTTTCGTTTTCGGTATCATATAGACAACGTGGAAAAGTTTGGTATGGGAAAAAAACTGGAAGGTCGGAATTGTTTTTTGAGGAGACATCCTGTAAACTTTCCAATAATTAAAGCATGTTTTAAACTAATACTGTTTTCACTTTTTATTTAGCTTTTTTACATTTTGCTTTAGTTTCCTCCATGTATATGAATGAAATCAATTGCATTTAATTTGTTTTTGATGAAATGTGATTTAAAATTTTAGATATTGGAGTTTGTCATCACTGAATACAATATCAAGTGAAAGGTTTGATTCTAAGCATAAGGTAAATGAAAAATTGTTGTTGTAAAATCATAAAACTTTTAATATTGTATATTGGTACTTTTAAACCCAGTTATAAAAAAAATCGGGGGTCATGAAAATTAAAAAAAATGATGCAATATAGAATTCGGTATGTTACGGCCAGAAAAATGTCTTAAAAGGGAATGGAAGGGGATATTGTCTCCAAAAACCAAAAGTCTTTTCTCTGTGTTAATCCAATGTAAAAAACAAGAAGTTCTGAAAGAACTATGATAGCCTATTTTTCTGTTACTTAAATAGTACTGAAATTCAGGGCTGGGCCGTTACTTGTTTAAACTTACTTTTCATAAAAAGTAACTAATTACCTGTAAAATTACTAATTTCCAAAAGTAACAAATTACAATTACTTTTAATATTACTTTTTACGACAAAATTTCATATTAACAAATGTTTCGAAAAATAAAGTATAAATGACTAAATAATTTTTTTAAATCAACTTTATTATACAGTTATCAGAAAATCTACTTGTTGTGGAAGAACAACAGCTTGTATCTCAAAATTTCAGTCGCTTACGCAGTTACGATTGGGTCGAAGACACCAACCACCAGAACTAACGTCTCAACAGCCGCACTGGCTGATAAGGGCGGGGCGTATTATATTTTATGAACATGCTTTTAACTATAGCTGGTTACAGAATACAGTCGTATTATGGTCATTACTTTGAAAAAAATGTAGACAACTCTAAATCGGCTTCGGCGGTAGGATGTCTAGTTTTTACATTCTCAAAAAAATCATCAGCACTGCTAAATGAGTGTTCATAATCATTGCAATCAGTAGGGAACGTTTTATTTTTGTGGGAACAATATTTCTCCTCTAAGCAAAGAGTAAGTGAAAGTTTTTTATTTCATTTTTTTGAAGGAATTTTTTTTTGTTTTGGACATTTATTAGAGAGTTATTGATAAAATTAATGAAAGTAACGCGTTACTGTAACAAAGATTACTTTTTGAAAATTATGTAATGAATTACCTGTAAAATTACTGGGTTCTCAAATGTAACGAAACCTATAAGATTACTGCAAAAAGTAATTATTACAAGTAACGTGTTACTTGTAAAGCATTACCGCACAGGTCTGCTGAAATTCTAATAGGGAAACCACTAGGTTTGTAACAGTAAATGTCACCTACAACCGTTTCTACACAAAATTTATACACATTAGGAAAAAAAATGCCAAGCACATCATCCAGCTAAAAGCCAAAATTTACTATTTTCCTTAATATTCTTTCTCAAATTAACTTTATATTATTTATCGTATGCTTGATTTATTTGTAGTTCGTAGAATAATTAAATATTTATTAATAACGAAAAACATGAAAATGCTCCAAACAGCATTAAAAAAATAATAAATATAAATTAAAACTAAGCAGAATAGAATGCAAAAAGTATGATGCCTTGCCGCTTTCTTAGTAAACAATTAATGAACAATCAAATAATCAGATTGTGCTACATTTTGTCACGTCATTCCAAACTGATTTATGACAAAATTAAATTTTGCTTCAAATTTTTTTAAATGAATAAATTTGAATGAGCGATTTTAATTATCATTGAAATTCAAAATTGAATTTAAATGCTAATTCAGTGGGAAATTCGCCGACAGATAGTAGATTTTTGTCCGTTTGGATGTACAGACAGGCGGACTAAAAGTATGAAAGTTGGGTCTCTGAAGTCATACCTTTGCAACAAAAAAAGAATTTTTAAGATCCAACGGATAGAACCGATTTTGGTAGGGGGGGACGGACAGACGAACATCGTCAGCATGTCAATGTCTATTTTTTCATTTTTTAAAAATTCTTTTAATTTAAAAAAGAAAAGAAGGCTACTAATTTTCTGTATCAAATTACTCAGACTGTATTGGATATTTTACAGATTGTTTTTTATATGATTTATGTAGCTGATTTAAATGTCTCTATAATAGTGCTTTTTGAAATCATCCCTGCCTTCGATGAGCTATCGCACCACCTAGTCTATTTCATGTACTATACACTTAAGTTTTATAACCAAATAAAATATTTAAAGCATTCTTTTTTTCCTTATAGGAAGACATAGCAACCAATGAAGACATAATCAAGTTCTTCATCTTTGTGTTACTGATGTTATGCCACAAACTCGGAGCCCCGAAATTTTCCAAAGATTTAATTGAGAATACCAAGAGGAAGAATGGTAAAACGCCAAACGTGGATCAAGGTCTCTTTTCAATGAGTAACAATGAATTGTCCATGTTTGACTATTCTCCCATATCATGTGGACAGGCCCATGTTGGATATATACACAATAGTGTCTTGTATACTTGGGGAAAATCAGGAAACGGAAGGTAAGGATGTGTTTTTATTATGTGGTATATGAATCACAACACAATTTTTTCAGAAACCCCATAAGTCCGCAACCAGAGTTTTCAAGAAATTAAAAAAAAAACTGTTTTTACAACCTTGCATCAAAATTACTGAACAAATAAATATAGCAACAATCTTTTGAGCCAGATCCATTATTACAACTTGAAAAAGTATTAGAAGATCATCTATAATAATAAAAGAAAGAGTCTGTCTATGTGTCTGTCTTCGGATCGTAAAAGACCTACTTATACTGCCCTCAGAAATTCTAAATTTTTAAAATAGATTCCCTTTAATACTAACGTGTGCACCTGAGGCTTAGTTTTTTCATATTTGTTCCATTTTTTGAGAAAATTCGAATTTTCTGAAAAAAATACACGACTTTCGCTCAAATCCGATCATTTTTTCTCTTTCCTGATGCCATCGGCTGAAAAATTTAAATAAAACTTTTCACGAAAACATTTAAATTCAAAATGTTTATTTTATTCTTTTGCCATTACTTTCAGAAACTAAATTCATTATTTGAAAAATAATTGACATGTTTCAAGTGACGTAATTTCGCCAGTCTTCATTCCCGGATTTTATTGTGGGTTTATTTGATGATTTTTTCATTGATTTTTCTGTTGACTGCATGTATGCATATTTAAGCAATAAATGTATAGTTAAGCTATTACTGGAACTATGATGGTTAATAAAGGCCATCGCACTAGAGCTATTAGTGTTTTATGTCTTTATTTTTGTGCCAAATACGTTGCCAAACTCGCCAAATTATTAACTAGAATTCGCCAAATAAGCAATTTCTTTTATAAATAATTTATAAGCTGGTCGTGTCATTGTGTTAGAGCTGTATAATGGGTGTGTTTGTAGCTATATCTATTTTCTCGCCAAATTATTTCCCAAAACGCGCCAAATGAGCTAAAAGGTTTTATGTATTTATGAGGGAATTGTGATGACATTTATGAGTGCATTTTATAGGGTATTTTTCATTTTTTAATTTTAAGGTGATGAAACGGGATTTTATAATTTATAACGGGCGGAAACAATAATAAGTTCATGATCCTATAACAGGTTATATGGTACACATATTTGGAATCTATTTGATATTTTTTTATTCCATGCGAAGAACGGGTATAAATTTGCTAGTTATTTAATACAACAACAACATTTATTTGTTGTTCAAGTACAAAAAAAAATATAACTGATATTTTGTAGCTAAAATTTGTAAAACAATTTTAGGCCAAAAGAAAGTAAATAAATCAGAACAACGTCAACAACTTATTGGGTTTCTTTCCAAAATGCTCCACGTGTTTTAAGAACAACCCTTAAATTTTAAAACTGGTGTTGCCAGCTTTTAAAACAAAAAACCGACCAAACTGAAATCCAATATATTTTTTTAAAATCCAAAGCATCAAAATAGTGCTTTTAAAAAAGGACCTGAAAATTCCGAGTTTAACTTAGTTGTTAGTTTGTGTGTGAGATTTGTTTACATAAATTACTTGACTGAATAAAAAATTTCAACCATTAGGAGAAGGCACTATTTAATATGCATCAATCTTAGAGTTGTTCTTTTGTCAAATGTGTTAATAAAAACAGAAAATTACATCTTGTAATCATGTCCAATTTTCCATACATACCCCTAAAAATTGAATTATGTAATAAACCCCAAAACCCCCTAAAAAAAGCTTCTAAATTGTATTTAAACTTTTGATTGTGAACTTTGAATTAATGAAATGTGGTAAATAGGTTACCAAATGCAAATACCCAGTTTCTGGTCTGGGCTTTACCAAAATAACTGCTGACCTATAAACAGTTTGTGCAAAATTTTTGACGAATAACACCTGTGTAGAGGATATGTATACAATAAATATGCTCCAAAGTCCTTACGCTGTGTGCAATATGGCTAAAAGTTGCGTCGGGTGCCTACTCGGGTGTCGGCTTGTCTCTAGCCTGTGGTTCTAAATTACCATGTCTGTGGCCAAAAGCCCTTGTGTGGTTATAGTGGAAGGTTAATTCAACCTGCTTATATTTGAAGTGTACAGGGGAAGAACCCCTTCATTGACTGGGAGTCTGTCTGCATCAGATCTGCTTGGCAAAGATAGTGTGTCATCGTCTAACTGGTGTGAAGAAATCAGTTTTGTCGTGGT
Organism: Oedothorax gibbosus; assembly: GCA_019343175.1. Lineage (NCBI taxonomy): Eukaryota > Metazoa > Arthropoda > Arachnida > Araneae > Linyphiidae > Oedothorax > Oedothorax gibbosus. The sequence goes on from CM033275.1 coordinate 26,847,888, forward strand.
TCATCAGGTGGCATATGGGTTTACTATCTCTATGATCGAGATTTAAGCCGGACACTAGTCTGACGCTTGAACCGACGAAGAACCAAGGAGGAAACCGCTTTCTTATCGCCACTACTTGCCAAGCATCCTCAAGGTGGATATATTTATATTCCCAGTTGATGAAGGGGTTTTTCCCCGGTACTCTTCATTTGTATACTTATTACTACTTTGTAACAGGTTGGGAACAGAAGATATGGGCATGGAATATCAATCACCTCTCCCAGTTATCACTTTTCTTCAGCTGAGAGTGAACGTTCTTGCGGTTTCTTGTGGATCGGCCCACACACTAGCTTTGACAGATTTTGGGGTAGGCAGAATTTAATACCATGTATTTATGCAATTATTATCTGTAAATTTTAAATATACAGTAGAACTTTGATTATCTGTCCTTCTTTTATCGGGAACTCACTGTTAAGTCCAGGGTTCGTACGCCTCCTGAAATTCCTGAAACACTCCTGAATTTAATTTTTTTCTTCTAAGGGCCTTTATAACTCCTGAAATTTGTGTCATCTCCTGATATTTTTTCCTTCTCCTGAAAAAATTGATGTTACGAATATTTTTTTCCTTTCTCTGCCGTTTTTCTGGGAATTAGTCTACTGCTCATGCACAGCAGAAAAATAGAGTTCAGACATCGTAATAATAGGTCCCAAAATGCACCGCACAACTCTTTAGAAGATTTTTTTCTTCTGTTTCATCATTTGAAGTGCTGTGAAGTCACTAGACCAATACAATAATAACAAACATATTCAATTTTATTCCTTGTTGCCTCCTGAATTTACATTGCTGCACTCCTGAAAGACTCCTTAGAAACTCCTGAATTTCACTATCATAGATAGAGTATGAACCCTTGTTAACCGACCATCCCTAAGTTCAACGTCAAAAAATTTCTCCAACTATGTCATTTTGATAATTTACAAAGGAGAAACCAGTTTCAGAAATATACGCCGATTTTAAAGTGAGGAATCTCCATCGATACTGAAATCGGCAAACTTCCATGATTCAAAAATCGGACCAGACGGATTTCGGACGTTGGCGTATTTTAGTTCCGAGGACTTTCGGCACTAATTTTTAGTGCATTTAATGAAAATTCTCTATTATCCGGAATTTTTGATTATCCAACCTAATTCCGATCCCAATTAGATCAGAGGAAGAAGATATTGTTCTACTGTATAATTGAATATTAGCTTCTCCACTACATCTATAACATAAAAAGTGTGATTTTATAATCTGAAAATTTAGTGAAAATGAGCAATTTTGGAGACTTAAGCTTAAATTAGAACTAACTTAAATGCTGTGTTTGACAATTTTAAAGGTTTTAATAAATGTGTGTGGAAGTGGTTATAAGTTAAAGTTACTGTTATAAACTTACTTAAAAATTGTGACTACAATGTCGGAGGAGATAAGGACATCAAGCACATTCTAATATTCACATTCTATTTCTGTGTTCAAAAATTGCCTCACAAAGTAGTGTCCTCAAATTAGCCTTGAAAAAATTAAACATTAACTGGCCTTCCAACTCTTAATAATTTAATTACTAGTAAACGTTCATTTGCTGTTTTTAATAAATTTATTGATGATACTTATAAACCTATCTAATTTTCCAATTTAGATATGATTCATCAGGACAATAATTTAAAACCCATTGTTAATTGTGTTTGCATTTTAATTGTATGTATGCATGTTTTAATTATATGTGCATTGTATTTTGTCACACAGATTTTGTTTTTCTATTTTTTTTTTATTTTGTTAACTAATGTTTTCAACTTCTGTAAGCCCTGTGTGATTCCCAGTGTTATACAGGAATTTTTATGATATTCAATAAAAAAACCTACTTATTTAAATTTGTTTAGACTGGTATTTGATTTATATTGTTAAATTAGTAGCTCTATGCATTGTGCTTGCTTTAAAATTTTTTCACATTAGTTTCTAGCCCTAATATTAGGACCCGATCTTATTGTATGTTTACATAAGAAAAGTTTTATCTATCATCATAGATATAGGGTCAAGACCTGTTGTGCCTATTTAAGTTTAAAAGAACTTGCTGCATTCTTAATATTTTTTTAATTATTGGATTACAAAAAGATATATTTGTATGCTAAATACTAATCCAATAAATATTCATGGCAAAGAAAATAAAAAGTAAAAAATACACTTTAATGTAAAGTTCAAATTATAAACTTATTAAAACTAAACATAACACAAGTATCGATAAAACTTGGCTATTTTTATTATTTTCTTTCATATAAATCATTTTTTGTTGCTGTAATGCACTTTAAAACGTTCAAAAGCAAATTGCAACTTCTATATTTGATAATTTTGTTTGTCTGATAGATCTTTGGCTGGGGTTCTTCTCGCTATGGACAACTGGGCATTGCTGAAGTGCAACAAACAAACCAGCCGCGACTGATTGAAAGTATTTCGAGAGAAGACATTGCCAAAGTTCAATGCGGGCAGTACCACTCCTTAGCCCTAACTTCTGATGGCAGGTGATTTATAAATCTTTGTTTATTAAGGAATTTGTGACTATTTTTACAGTTTACACGACAGATATCAAATGACGGATGCAACTAGTTTATAATTAAAAATGTTTTACTGCTAAACGATAGCTTCTTTATACCTTGGTTATAAGTCCTCTACAACATTAGAATGGAAGAGCTTAGTGGAAGAAGGGGCTGGGGAACCCAGTTGGTTAGGCATTCGCCTAGCATGCGGAAGGTCCCAGGTTCGAGTCCGGGCATCGCCAAAATAACTGCCGACCTATAAACGGCCCGTGCAGCCAAAAATGTCCAACGAATAATACCCGTGTCGAGGGAGTGTACGTTAAATATTCTTCAAAGTCCTAACGCTGCGTACGATGTCACCCTTAACGGTTGCGTTGGGTGCCTACTCAGGTGTCGGCCCGTCAGTTGACCATGGTTCTAAAATACGACGCCCGTCGCTAATAGCCCTCGTTTAGCTGTAGTGCAACGATAATTCAAACTAAACTTAGTGGAAGAATATGCTAAGTGACATGTTTGAAAAAATTAGTATTAATGTGTCAACATGTGTTTCCCTCCTTTAAAGATAACAAGATTCCCCCTTTTCATAAACTTTAACTTGAGTATATTTTTTACTTTTTGTAAGTGTTGTTTTTAACGTATCTAGATGCAAACAAAAAACTTTAAAGCTCCTTTTTCACCTTTTCGTCACTTGGCATGTTCGTCCACTAAGCTCTCCAATTAACACTGTCCTTTGAATTATCTTTTTATATACACTGCTCAAAACAATTAGGGGAGCGCATGGTTTAAACCCTTTCACCCCCAATGATTCCGTACCCCCATTTGAAATCATCAGCTTGCAATTTTTTTCTCACTAAGTTAAGCTCGCACTTATTTATCGTTAGATGGAATAAATTAAATAATGTTTGTATTAATTAAATGAAACTATGAAAAACATGGTAAAATAAAAATCACTCTGAAACAATTTTATGAAATAAACTAACCCTAAATTCTTCACGCTTGCATTCTCTTAGATGTTTTCAAAATTGAATTTAACTGTTTTTAACAAATAAAGTTTTGAAAAAATTAATGTTATAATTTATTCAAAAGTTTTTATTTCAATTTTTCCCCCATAAATTTTAGTTTCACCCCCCTCCCCTCCTCCCGTTTTTTACCATTTCATTCTGGATGCATAATGAATCTATTTCACAAATTTTAGATTTTTAGAATAAAAAATTGGAACTGAAAGGGTTAGCAAAAGTATGCAAAGTGCTCCCCTAATTGTTTTGAGCAGTAGTTGAATCCTATGTATTTTCATTATATTATGCTAATTGCACTTGTTGTTGTTCTGTAGGGTATTTTCCTGGGGTTGGGGCATCCATGGACAGTTGGGCCATGGAAATGCAGAAGATTTAATGTTTCCGAAAGTTATCAATTGCTTAAAGAAGAAGAAAATAATTTCTATTTGTGCTGGGCAAGGCCACACTGTTATTCTAAGCAAAAATGTAAATATATATTAACTGTCTGTTGTAATAATTGCTTGATTTCATTATCATTCATTATGTAGTTTTTTTTTTACTTCAGCAATGTTATTATTTACTGCATACATTACATAAGATGTCATGTAGAAGGGTTTTAGACTGTTTTATTTTCTAATATGGGGTTGTTCCATCTAGGATCTGGCAATAGCTCTGCGGTTTTGTTTTCATGTCTCTTAAATTACTTTAGTTGATATTCGAAATTGAGTTTTCTAACAATAAGTTATTTTAGTTGTTATTTTTTTTAATTACAACTTCTTGCTGTGCTGTTGGTTGTTTTAATCATTTATCAAGGTGAAAACTTGCATTGAAAGAATTTGGAATTTAAAAAAATTAACAACTAAAATATTCTCTTCGGAAAATTACTCCCGAATACCAAAACAACAGTAATTCGAGAGACATGAAAACAAAACCGCAGAGCTATTGCCAGATCCTCCGTGAAACAACCCCATTATAGTCTAAGAATCTTCTTATTTTAAATGTTTTTATAACTGCAATATTTACTAGGTGCATTAATCTAATTTATTGTTTGATGTATTTTTAGCTTTAATTTTGTGTGTGTTTTTTTTATGTGTAAATTGTATGCCTAAGGGCCAATTATTGGTTATTATTACTCACAAGCAAATATTAAACTATTTTTTTTGTCAACAGTTCATAAATTTTACCTATAATTAGCCTATGTATAGCAACTGTTTGAATTCCATGTAAGTAATTAATAAAAAGTCAAATTAATTTAAACTCTAGTGGTATAGCCTTTCCAAAATTTTTACTAATTCATGTTTTTTCGACATTTCTTCATTTGACTTTCTAAATTAAGAAATATAGCTATTTAGTGAATATTCTATAAATTAAGGAGAAGGGGGCTGCATTCTGCAGATATGTCCGACAAATTTCCTTCGTTAATTTTTCAAAAACTTTACAGTCCATTTCTTTATATAATTTATGTATTTCATTGTTGTATCTATGTCTCCATAGACCATCGAACTATGCAGTGTTAATGGTGCAAATAATTTTTTTTTACAGGGAGATGTGTATACTTTTGGTTGTGGTATGTTCGGCCAGCTTGGAACTGGATCTACTGTGAAACAAAGCTCTCCTCAGACTGTGAAGATAGCAGAGCGTATCAAGCTGATTGCTTCTGGACATTTTCATGTGGTACGTGATTGTAGAAATATTATTTTTTCTAACTAAAAAAAGTTTAAATTACAAGGGCCTTAAAATACCTACCGTATATACTCGTGTATAACCTGACTCCGTGTATAGCCCGACCCCCCATTTTTAAACCAAATATCCTTCCAAAATCGGTAACCCGTGTATAAGTCGAGGTAGGAAATAAGGCCAGCCTTCTGAAGAAAATAAGAAACCGGTTCATAACGGGATCGTAATTTTTATTTTGCAAGCTAAATTTCAACCCTAATGAAAATAAAACGGGTTTCATCTCCGAGTGTCCTTGACATTGCCGACCCTGAATGGAGAATCTTAGTTGAAACTAAGTTCAGTGAAGCGTGAAGACTATGCTGCCAAGGTCACGGACCGATGTTTTCTTTACACCTTAAAGACTGGTTGACTGAACTGTCCTGTGCCAGAGCTACACGTGCAAAATACGCATCACGTCGAGAACTAACAATTAAGTATCATTATGGTGGATACCGTGAATAGATATCAATCTTATTTCATCTTCAAGATTTAACCGCTTTTGGGTCCTTATTTTTAATAGATAGTATCTAAACCTTAAGTTTGATTGAAATTTAGTTTTATTTTAAGGACATGGGATTTTTTTTTTTTTGGAAATTTGATGTCTCGTGTATAAGTCGACCCCGATTTTTACGGCACTGAAATTGTCCAAAATTTCTCGGCCTATACACGAGTATATACGGTAAATTAACCTATCCCTAGATTTTAACTTAATTGCTTTAGAGAACTGTGATCGTCGCATGGGGGGGGGCCACAATCGCAAATCAGATGTGAAAGTTGTTTGGAAAAGCATATCCATTGTCAAGTTTTACTTTTATTTCAACATTAAATATTTTTACATCATACAAAAAGACTTGGCAGTTCTTTAAATATACCAGTCTTCCCCTTTTTTTTCAGGGTCTTCCTACAATTGTGGAATGTGGCTTAATTTTGTTTTTGAGGCCTTAAAAATATTTTGTATTCATTTATATGCATTTTATGTATCCGATTATTTATTCATTTTCAACAAAAATCAACTGTTTTTCCCATAAAAATTACAAATAAATATTGAAATTATTAAGTACTACTGTTTGACGTCATGATTAAATTATAATGTACTTAGGCTTGACTTAACTACAATTGTCTTTTTTAACTGCAGAGTCTTTCTACAATTCCACCTATCTGTCATTTCCAGTGTTCAAAATTGGATACAGAAATTTAGGAGCAATCTGTTTAACTAACTTAAAAAACTAGGCGCAAAAGCATTTTACCTAGAGCATTATTTTTAATTATGAGAAAAAAACTTTTTGAAAAATTTCTTCACCGTTTTTGGAGTGTCCAAATGGATGATTTTGAGACTGCTTAACTTGCCTGTTTATAGAGTCACAGGAGTTTCGCAATTTTAGGATGACTAGAGTTCCAAAATTTAAGAATCCACAATTTACTACAGCCGAAGTTGTGGATATTACGGTCGTCTGAGTTTTTTTCAAAAGTTTTTGTGACAGTTTTTATATTTGACAATCGCCACAATTTTGGGATTTTGCAATAACCCTAATTTGGAGATTCTATGAAGTGGCCGAAGTTTCGCAATTTGTAGATCGATGTAGTGCGATTTCAGGACTGCTGAACTTTTACAATTATGTGATCACTGCAATGATTTAACAAAAAAATTGAGATTTCATTCACAATTTTGGCAAGATTCTTAGAAATCACGTTTTTATAAAGTTAGTATTAAATATTTTTTGAAAAACTACAGTCGTGATAACTGTGACTTAATTTATTTTATAGTTGCAAAATCAAAAAAAAACTTATCGCATTTTGTGACTAGTGACTGCAAATTTCAAACCCTGGTCATAACCAATCAAATACCCCTTTATATCTTTATCAGATAGCTATAAGTCATAATTAAATTATACTGTACTTAGGCTTGATGTCACAAGGATTCTTTCTACAATTCTGCCTATCTGCCATAACCAATCAAATATCCATTTATATCTTTATCAGATTGCTATAAGTCGTAATTAAATTATAATGTACTTAGGCTTGAGGTGTCACAATTCTGCCTATCTGCCATAAACAAACAAATATCCATTTATATCTTTATCAGATTGCTATAAGTCGTAATTAAATTATAATGTACTTAGGCTTGATGTCACAATTCTGCCTATCTGCCATAAACAAACAAATATCCATTTATATCTTTATCAGATTGCTATAAGTCGTAATTAAATTATAATGTACTTAGGCTTGATGTCACAATTCTGCCTATCTGCCATAAACAAACAAATATCCATTTATATCTTTATCAGATTGCTATAAGTCGTAATTAAATTATAATGTACTTAGGCTTGATGTCACAATTCTGCCTATCTGCCATAAACAAACAAATATCCATTTATATCTTTATCAGATTGCTATAAGTCGTAATTAAATTATACTGTACTTAGGCTTGATGTCACAATTCTGCCTATCTGCCATAACAACAATATCCATTTATATCTTTATCAGATGCTATAAGTCGTAATTAATTATACTGTACTAGGCTTGATTCACAATTCTGCTATCTGCCATAAACAAACAAATATCCATTTATATCTTTATCAGATTGCTATAAGTCGTAATTAAATATATGTACTTAGCTGAGGTCACAAGGATACTTTCTACATTCTGTATTATGTCTACCAATCAATATCCATTTATACTCTATCGATTGCTATAAGTCGTATTAAATATAAGCACTTAGGCTGATGTTCAAGGATTCTTCTACAATTCTGTAATATGTCATAACCAATCAAATATCCATTTATATCTTTATCAGATTGCTATAAGCAGAAACAACCAGATCTACTCTTGGGGCTGCAACCCCCAAGCCCTCAGACTTCAGGCCCAGAATTCCCGCAGAGCTCGGCACCACGGATCTTCTTCTAGCTCTTCAAATCATGGTTCGAATTCTGCGTTTGGAAATAGTGCACCACACAGGCATACACATACTCCGGTAGCAGCCCAGCTTAGCCATCTCTTACCTAATGTTATAAATTCAGTGGACGAAGCCATTATAGAGGTATGAATCACATGATTGGCATGGTTTTTACTGCCCCCAGTAAATACTATGGTAAGAACCAGTATTTACTGTCCTGGGAAAAATTGTTTTTCCCACCTGGAAAAAAACTACTTCAATTATTTAAAAGTACTACTGCAATTATTTAAAAAACTGAAAAATTTCATGCTCTTTTAAAAAGCTTAAAAAGCCATTTTTATTAGAATTAAATCCCCATCGCCATTGGCAACAATCGCTCGAGAAACTTTAATTCTTTTAAACTATAAATTAAAATCAATTTATTTTTGCGCCATAAATCAGTTTAAAATGACGTCAAATATATTTCACAAAGAGATTCTTTGATTGTATATTGATATGAAATACTTTTCTTCCATTTAACAGCAAGGAATATTACATATTTATACTTTGAAGTATAAATTATTTTAGCAAACAATAGCAAATAATTATTGAATTTTTGAAAAAAAATAAATGAAACTGGTTAATTTAATATGTAAACGTTTAATATAGAATTAATGCTATGTTTAGTGCGTTTTTTCCTGTTGAACACAAATGTTGTGTGGAGGCGGGTTAAGTGACAGATTCTGTTACAAACCTTGTTTTTATGAGGGATTTGAAGGTTAAACATTGCAATTTAAAAAAATATGACGAGATTTTTAAGTTATTTCTTACGGAATCTTGAAATGATGCCCTACTTGATGATAATACATATAATCTGATATTTTCTGCAATGAACTCAATTTTCATGATTTTTTGAGGTTATATTTTGACAATATGTTATGACTTTGTGGCATCTAGATGAGCAATGTCTTTTCGTTATTTGAGTGAAAACTAAGTATTGGCATTCGAAATATTTTTAGATATCTTGTGGAAGCCACCATTCTGCTTTAGTCACTGCTTCCGGGAATTTGTATACTTGGGGAAGGAATTCTGAAGGCCAAATTGGAAATGGAACTCGAAAAGAACAAGTAAGACTGCATTCCTTAGTCAAATCTATTTTTCAGTTTTTATTTTCTACCACTTCTTTTTTGAGAAATGACTACACATTATCTTCTAGCTTTAGCCCAGTCGGTTAAAGAACTAGCATTGCGTACAAAAGGTACCAGGTTCGTTTCCAGGCATTGTCCAAATAACTGCTGATCTATAAATGGCCCGTGCGGCCAAATAGTTCAGCGTATAATGCCCTGTGTAGAGGTTGTGCATGTTAAAATATGCTCCATAGTCCCAACACTGGTTAGGATGTCGCCCTTTAAGGTTGCCCTGAGTGCCTATTCAGGTGTCAGCAAATCACTTGACTGGTTCTAAATTACGACGCCAGTCCTCAATAGCCCTCGTGAAGCAGTAGCTCTAGTGCAATGATAATTCAACATAGCTCTCCTATAAATCTAAACCTTACAATTTAATTTAATAGTTTTACAAAACATAATTTGAATGGTTTTTATCTTGAAAACATCAGAATAAAATGTTTTTTAGCTTTTCATTGAACATATTCTTTAAAGAATTAAGGTAGTAAAACGTTGTTAAATTCTAATGCAGCTTGAAATATACATCCTTTTTAGGGAAAAGAATACTAATTTCCTTTGCTATTCTAGAAACCTAAACTCTAAATTGGTTGTGTAGAATAATGAAATTAGGCATGTTTTTATATTATACAATCGAGTAACGTTTGTAAAAGTTTAAATGCGATTTTTTTTTAATGTTAATGTTCTTTTTTCAGGAATTTAAAAAAAATTTCAATGTATATTATCACTCTCATCTGTAATTTGTATGTTTGGTTTCACTTTTGCTTGATGTTAATACTTACAAGCAAAACTTTTCATAATTTTTTTCACATTCAAGAATTGAATTTTCAGCAATCATTTGCATGTGAATTATTATTTTTGTTTTTAGAAAATACCAAGTTTAGTCACCAGTCCAAAAGACAAAAAAATCACCCATGTGGCATGCGGAGCTGATTTTACAGTGGCCCTGGACACCAATGGAAAACTTTTTGGTTGGGGACAAAATGACGGAGGACAGGTGAATTTTACACATTTTTAAATAAAAATATATAATTTTTGTGCTTTAATTTTTAGTAATTGTATAACTGTATTAGAATTATACATTTTAAGAGTATTTTTCATTGCTGCATCGATTCAAAAACAAAACCTATAAAATTAAGTTGTTTAAAGCTTCTAAAAAACACCTTTTTTGACATTTAATCTTAAAATAAACTATTGTAGTATTTATTTATTCCATAAAAATTAATTTTATATTTAAGACTTTCTTAATTTTGTAGTGCTGGGAAGCCCAGTCGGTTAGGCGTTCGCCTTGCACGCGGAAGGTCCCAGGTTCGGGTCCGGGCATCGCCAAAATAACTGCCGACCTATAAACGGCCCGTGCAGCCAAAAAAATTTCCAACATAAAATGTCCATATGCTCTAAAGTCCCGACGCTGCGTACGACGTCGCACTTAATGGTCGCGTTGAGTGCCTATTCCGATGTTGGCCCGTCACCTGACTGTGGTTCTAATTATGACGCCCGTTGCCAATAGCTTATTAATTTATATTCTTTGAATATAAATTAATGTAGCAAAAGATAAGAAGAAATATTTATTGAATTTTCCAAAGAAAATAATTGAAACTATCCAAATTTAGTGTGTAAATGTTTAATATAAAACTAGTATTGTGTTTGGTGCTTTTTTCCTGTTCAACACAAATTTTGTGTGGCAGTGACAGATTCTGTTACAAACCTACTTGTTCTGTTTCAGATTGGCCAAAAGCCCACTCTCGAAGCTAATTCCAAATACAACTCGGGCTCATCCAGCGGTCGAGTTATAACAATCAGAACGAACAGAAGAATGATCACAATAACACAGCCTTGCCGTCAAAGCATCCTTCGACCAGTCGAAATAAACCTGACTCTATACGATGTTAAAAACCCAGCCAAAATACTTGACAGTGGAAGCTACGAGAGTGAATACTCAGTAAGATGCTTTATTACTTACCTCATTTTGATAAAATAATGTTAGAACCTGTTGGGAACAATTAGTTCCAGCAAATGGTCATAGATGGCAGTCAGTAAAAATGTCCAAGGCTCGGTGATAGTTTAAAAAAGAATATTATTAAAATTATATAAATTATAACTAATCTAAAATTCCAGTTAATATTTAGTTTAATATTTATTTAGTTATCTTTTAAAATATTTTGGCGAATAATGATTTATATTTTTTATTCAAATAATGTATTAACTGTAAATGTAAATTGTGGTATATCTGGCAACAGCAAGATTATGAATTGTAATATAAATACAACAGCCGACATCAGTCATGGCTGTTTTTTTGTTGTTTATTTTTTGTAATAAATCAGACGTCTGAGTTGTTTAGTTAATTTGAACTTTTTATTTCATTACTTCAACATGTCAAGCTTCTACAATTCTTTATAAACTTTTCTTTTAAATTTAAAACTTCAGCCGAACTAAACGTAATCTTTTGGTCGTACTAAAGATCTTCTGGTCGTACTAAAGAGCGGATACCTTTGCACGTAAGAACAAACCCTTAGACCAGTGGTTCCCGACCTTTTCTGGACCATCCCCTCGTATTTTAGGTTGATCAACATCCTTTGCCCCTTTTTAATTTTCATGTTATGTCTAATCATAATTTGAGTTAAGTGTAACTATAAAACAGTTTTATAACACTTTCTACCGTTTATAAAAGCAACCAAAGAAGCTTTATCCTGTCACTTTTAAATAAAATAGAAAAAACATAAAACACATATTTTTAATATATTTTTAAAGAACAAAAGTGAAATAATTAACTAAGATATTTTTACTGGTTTCTAGAAAATTTACGAGAGTTGAATGTAAAAATTGGCTGGTTTGGTTATGGTTTTACTGTACAAAGGTACAACATCATTTTAATTTTCCCCCTTTGAATACTCATCGCCCCTCAAGTATTTTTTGCCCCCTTGATAACACAAATCACCCACTTGGGGGTGATCGCCCCCAGGTTGGGAACCGCTGCATTATTACTTACCTCATTTTGATAAAATAATGTTAGAACCCTGAGACTATTATTGACTTAAAGCTTTCATCTGCTATTTTTCCAGAAATATCATGCATAAAAATAATAAAATAACTGTAATTTAAGTTTAAAAAAATTGTTTGATTTTTGACATTTTTTTACTTAGTTTGTCCACAGAAATATAAAAAAAAGTATCGAAACCAAATTAAAACTTATTTTTGATGGTTTCAAAATTCATTGAAAAGAAAACAACATTTGTAAATACAGTCAAACTCTGTTACAATGACAACTTGTTTAAGAGCTTAATGTTTGTCTTCTTGAATTGAACATAGACCTTAATGTTATAATAACTTGCTTATAATGAAAATTTTTAATTAACTCCTCAGTTATAATGCAAAAATATAGGTTTATATGATACCCAAAATGCCTTAATGTTATAATATCTTGCTTATAATGACAATTTTTAATTAACTCCTCAGTTATAATGCAAAAATATAGGTTTATATGACACCCAAAATGCCTTAATGTTATAATATCTTGCTTATAATGACAATTTTTAATTAACTCCTCAGTTATAATGCAAAAAATATAGGTTTATATGATACCCAAAATGCCTTCTTAAAGAAGACATTCTTCTTAGATACATTTTTTTTTGTAAAATTTTGTTTTCACTATTTTAATTTCATTTTATTTGCCGAATGATGATATAAGTCACTAAATTTGGAATTTATTTCCTGTCAAAAAAATTAATGACCAGAGAAGAAGAAATATGCACTACTAATTATTCAATAGATGTTATTTTATAACTTAAATACATATTATAAGTTTAAACAAAGTTGAACTAAAAAGCAAATAAAACTGTAAGCCAAAAAAATTACTTTTCTTAAATAATGCTTACTGTACATATTTCACTTTCAGGTAATGACATTTGTACATAACAAATACCAAAACCGAAGTGATATTCATGAATCACCGTATTTGTCCAGTTTAGATCCACTTTCATATGGGCCAGCTTCTTTGCATGCAGCTCTAGAAGTAATAAGGATTTTTTTTTACATTTGAATAATAAAAAGAGCAATTTCATGCTGTGTACCATTAAAATTTGCTCTAGTTTTCTCTTAAGGGGGAAAGGGCGTGCTGGACCGCGTGTCTCCAAACTCAAGTGCCTCAGTGTTAATCCAATGGCGAAAAAACTATTTTCTCTGCCACATTTCTCCGGCTGTATTGAATATTTTTACAAACGGTTTTTTTTTTAATAATAAATGTAGATAACTTACAGGTCTCTATCTACACACTTTTTGAAATTGCTTCGAAGATTTTGTGTAAAATTATTTATTGAAAATTTTAAAAAAAAAAATTTGAACCTATTTCAAAAAGTGGGAAGGTCGGGACCTGTAAGTCAGCTACATTTATCACATAAAAAAATCTGCTTGTAAAAATATTCAATACAGCCGGAGAAATGTGGCAGAGAAAATATTTTTTTCGTCATAGGATTAACACTGAAGCACTTTGCTTTGTAGACCCCCGGTCCAACGCGCCCATTCCCCCTTAAGGGAGAATGTGAGCGGACCTCCAAACCAAAGTGTCTCTGTGTTAATCCAATGGAAGAAAAAAATTGTACGCTGCATTACTCTGGCTGTATTTTTACAAAAAGGTTTTTTATATGATAAATGGGGCTGGGAAGCTCAGTCGGTTAGGCATTCGCCTTGCATGCGGTAGGTCCCAGGTTCGGGTCCGGGCATTGCCAAAATAACTGCCGACCTATAAACGGCCCGTGCAGCCAAAAATATCCGACGAATAATACCTCGTGTAGAGGGAGTGCACGCTAAATATGCTCTAAAGTCCAAACACTGTGTACAATGTCGCCCTTAACGGTTGCGTTGGGTGCCTACTCAGGTGTTGGCTCGTCACCTGACCGTGGTTCTAAATTACGACGCCCGTCGCCAATAGCCCTCGTTTAGCTCTAGTGCGACGATAATTTAACCTAACCTTATATGATAAATGTGGAAGTTAAAGCTACTTGCAACTAATACCAGAAATAATGATTAGCAAACATTTCGTAACAGAACAAAAGAATTGTTTATTGAAAACACAGGCAGGGTTTATATACAGAATGATCACACATAATTTGCATAAAACAAGTATATATAATGCGGTTAAAGTTAGGTGGTTCTTGACGTACACAAATTAAAAGGAAAAATTACTTGGCAGGAATTTCGGCTTCATCAATAAACGTTGCTGGCTTACAGGGCACTATAATCCCATTTTTGAAATTAGTTTAAACATTTTGTTAAAATGATTTATTGAAAATTAAGATGTATATATTTGAACCCATTTCAAAAAGTAGGATTATAGAGCCCTGTAAGCCCGCTGCATTTATTACATGAAAAAATATTTGTAAAAATGTTTCTTTTTTATGTTATCAACTTTCGTGTTTGCTTTTTCTGTAATTTTCAATAAATGATTTTGCAACAAAATATTTGAACCAATTTCAAAAATGAAATAATAGGGCTCTGTGAGCAAGCTACATTTATCATTTAAAATTCCCATTTGTAAAAATACAGCCGGAGTTATGTAGCTTTAAAAAAAAATTCTCATTGGATTAACCCATAGGCACTTTGCTTTGGAGGCCAGCTCTCACATTAAAACTTCTACGATTAAAAATATTTTTAACTGGTTAAAATATATTTTTTTTAATCAATTATAAATGTTTGTAAGGTTTTCTGCCGTGAGCAGGCAAACTGCAGTAATCGCCAAAAATGTGTTTCGGAGATATTTGATGAAACACGTTTTTGATTTCCCACAAACTCCAGTAAAACATTGAAATTCGAAGTTAGGTGATTCTGAACCTTGAATTAGAAATGTTTTATGGGTAGCAGGTTTTATTTTGATTTTTGCCGGCACACATATAGAAAAAACATCTACTGCAGTTTGCCTGCCCTTTTCGCCCTGCCGTGGCACGACTTTCGGCAGGTAGACTGCAGTATCCGCCAAAAATGCTTCGGCTATGTTTGATCAAGGGCGTTTTTTTTTCACGAACTCGAGTAAATAATTAAAATTTGAAGCTAAGGTAATTCTATACTTTGATTTAGGTATGTTTTGGGTAGTTGGTTTTAGTTTGATTTTTAGACGTACATATTGAGTAAAAGCGTATGCGGCTGCCAATTTGACTTCCTCTATCTTATACTAACTAGCAACAGTTTGTAAATATAATATAGATAAAATAAAAATAATAAAAAGTAACTGAAAATGAAAAATTAAATGTTTAATAGGTACAGAATATATACATTTATAAAATACTAAAGGGTAATATTACCTGACTTTCAGTCGAATTAGTGTAACAATGACGAATCAGTAGAAGATCCCACAAATAGCACTAATTAGTCATTCGAACAAATCCATTTATTGTAAAATGAGGCAAAAAATCGTTTGCCCATTTAAAATTTTAAAAATTAGGACGAACCTATTTATTACTACCAAAAGAAGAAATGAGTAATTTTTAAAAAGTAAAGCTATAAAATTATTTTTTGGAAATGTTAAAAATAAAAATATATATTATTATTAAATTTATATTTATTAAATATATAACAAATAATTATTAACACGAGATTCATTAGAGCAATTCATTTTGCTATAATAAAGGGGGGGAAATCGTCTGCGTTTTAGAACCTAAGGGTGTGTAACACTACACGACTTTCAATTACCGCTCAAAAAATCAATGCACACTGGGGGGGGGGGGGGGAGGGGGGTGTCACTAAAGAAGACACCAGACAACCTTTTTTCTACAAACCGAAACTCAAAATATATAATAAGTTGAGATCCAACTTGGATAATCTAAACAGCAGATGCATTGTAAATGATGATGGGTGTACTTTAAAATCACAAACGATAATATTTTTTTTCTTATGAAAATGAAAATACTTTGAACATGTGCCGTTTGGTCTGAATTAAAACTAAAAAAGAGAACAGAAAGAAACAAACGCCAATCGAATCTATATAAAAGAACGGATTGATCTTTATCCCTAAAACTTTTTAGGACAGTTCGGAGAGCCGCGATAAATATTTTCATGTAAAGATTTTGCCAATTTTAAGTCCAGAAAAAAAATTACTGGAATTTTGCGCCATTTTATGGCAAATTTTGCGTTGATTTTTTTTACGGGGAAAAATTATGCGATATTTAACGAGACCCCCCCCCCTTTCCCATCACCCCACGTGACATTTGGTGATATTCGACTTGACCCCCTCCCCCCCTAAACAAGTCACGTAATTTATAGACGCTCCCCTAAGGTAATTTCAATAACTTAAAACCAAAAAAGTTCTATCGCAGATACCCATTATGCACTCAAAATTTCCTTGAAAATCTTTTTATGACGTCCTGCAGGTACTAGGAGTTCTTGTACCAAATTTGAAGCACGTATCTCTTTTGGTTTTCCAGCAATACCTTTAAAACCAAATCACACCACGTAATGTTGCTGATATGCAGCATTACACATAACTTCATTTATTAGACTTAGATTAAACATAAGGTTCTCACCCTCATCCAATTCGAAGCTCTCTATTCGTCATAACATCGTTCCAATAGTCTGTTCTGTCCGTTTCGAACTTAAACTAACTAGGAGTTACTGCCTACTATCGCATCACATTTATCAAAACGTATTGTGACTGACATACTAGGAGTTGTTACATTAGCTTTTCTTTCATTTCCAGCAATACCTTTAAAACCAAAAATGTTTTATGGGACCCTATTTTAAAACTTTATCAATTAATATTCAAATGACCAAATGCTATTTTATTTCCAAATTTATTTTATTTGCTGTTTTGACAATTCTCATACCTGATGAAAAAAAAATTTTTACATGGCCAAGCACACATTACTTTGAAAAGAGGTCACGATTTCAAAACTATGGCATTAGCCCTAAGGGACCAGCAAACCCTCTTAAGGGGGAATGGGCGCGCTGGACCGGGGGTCTCCAAACCAAAGTGCATCAGTGTTAATCCTATGGCGAAAAAACTTATTTTCTCTGCCACATTTCTCCGGCTGCATTGAATATTTTTACAAGTAGAGTTTTTATGTGATAAATGTAGCTGACTTACAGGTCCCGACCTTCCCATTTTTTTAAATGGTTTCGAATATTCTTTTTTAATTTTCAATAAATAATTTTACACAAAATATTCGAAGCCATTGCAAAAAATGGGAAGATAGAGACCTGTAAGTTATCTACATTTATTATTTAAAAAAAACTGTTTGTAAAAATATTCAATACAGCCGGAGAAATGTGGCAGAGAAAATAGTTTTTTCGCCATTGGATTAACACTGTGGCACTTGAGTTTGAAGACCCGCGGTCCAGCGCGCCCATTCCCCCTTAACTTGTTTTTTTATTTAGTAATTTTTAACAAGAGTAAGAAAAATATGAGCATATTCTTATTGCAGACATAATATTAAACTTTGCTTAAGGAAAATATTTGTTAAATTTCTGTTACTGAATTTTAAATATTTTTTTCTGTTAAGAGGGACCAGACCCCCAAAAATTTTCGAAAATGACATTTCAATGTTTTTAATCTTTCTTAAAATATGAAATCTTAGCTTTTCAACGATATCTTACATTAAAAGTTTCGAGTACTGGAAGTATTTTTAATGTTTTTTTTAACAAACGTTGTTTAGGTAAAATCCAGTCATGTTTTATAGGTAAGAAACCACTATATTGTTTACATTAAACGGTTATATCTCTAAAGTTACTTTTTCAATGTTCATGTACTTTTTACTCGAAATCTACTGAAAGTATCAGCCTGAAATTTTTTATACGTATTTAAAAAGTTTGTTTCTGAAAACCGCTGGAAGGATTTGACTATAAATATCTTTTTTTTTCTTTTTAATATTATTGATGTTTTTTAGGTAAAAAAAGTATGTAGTTTCACTTAAAAAATTATAATTTAAAAACTAAACAAAAATTTTGAAAATGCCTCCATTAAAGTGTAGTTAAACATCTATTTAACAATTGTAAAAATTTAATTAAAAAGTATCAAATAGATTCTGAGAAAAAGGTTATTTTAACATGGGCTTCATGGAGGGCTCCGGTCCCCCTTAAATTTTTTTACTAAGCATCAATTGTATTGCCACAATGTTTTTCTGTACTTAATTCTTACTTACATTCACTCAAAGGAAATATTTTTACCTGATTGGTTGTCCTAAGTAAGATATACCTAATCAAAACCAAGTAATAGTTCAAGTAATATTTTTAATGAATAAATTTACTTTTTATCGGAATAAAAAATTTAGTAATTCATTAATTCGTATTTGTGTGCTTTGGTAAGCCTATAAAACTTGAAAAACAACATTAAATTGTTATAATTTTCTTTCTTAAATTTAAAAGAGCATTGGATATTTAGTTATCCATTCTTTCTACAGTTATGTGTAACGATTGTTTACTAAATAACGGCTAGATTTGGTTTATGAAATATTTTGGGGATTTTTGCAATATGTTCAATTTTAATGATTTAAAATTTATCTTTTGCACTGTTGTAGACATTTCACCTGCTTTGTGACTCATCTACAATTCTAAACCATTGTTTGAATTTCGGAAATTTTCAAGCTGCAGCAAAACTTTGTGCTTTAGAAAATATGTATGATAAGGTATGTAAGGTTAATATTTATATATTATGCACAGATATTTTAGCTTGGTAATTAGAAATTTGGGTAATAAGTTCATTTCATATTGGAAATTAATGTAGTCAGTATTCCAAATACTATTTTTAAATTTTATTGCTTTATCTATTATCTTAGTGAAGCACCTTGTTTTTTTAATTCAATAAAATAAAAATATATCAATCACAAAGATATAGGCACATTTTTTAAGTTTTGCTTTAGTTGGCGATTTCTTCTTATTTCTTTTATTTTTCTCTGTCAAAAAATTGTCAAATTCCCCAAAAATGTAAAAACATTTTAGGGTTACAATTTGATTTATTACAAATTCAATTTTTATTTATTTATATGGATTCTATTTTTAAAACGCTATATTATAATGATTATGAAATATAACAAAGATGTAATTAAATGTTTATGTTTTTATTCAATTGTGGTATTTGCTGTAAAAAAATGCTTTTACCTTACTTTATGTTAATTTCTTATTCTAGCTAATATTTAATGTGACTCGATCCAAAGTGAGCTTATTATCACCAATCAATTAAAAGGAATCTATTAATAATATAAAATATTTATCTTATATATAATGATCCAAATTCTATCATGATTCTTAACTCATATAAAGTAATATAGTATATTGATTTGAATTATTATCTTTGAAACATTGTTAATGTTAATATGTGAGAATTAATGTAGATGTAATTATTATTTACTGTGATTTCAAATTGAACTTATTATCACAAATAATTTTTTTTAGAAATCTATTAATAATATTAAATATTCACCTTAATGATCCAAATTTTATTATGATTTTGTGACTCATATAAATTCACATAGTATACTAATTTGAATCATAATGTTTAAAACATTGCTTATTTTACTATTTGAAAAATAAACTATACAATTATCCAGTTGCCTCAGTTTGTACACAAATATAATTCTTGGTATAAGATGTGAAACATTGTATCATAATGTGAAACATTGTATCATAATGTGAAACATTGTATCATAATGTGAAACATTGTATCAAATGAACTTGTTAAATGTGAAACATTGTATCATAATGTGAAACATTGTATCATAATGTGAAACATTGTATCATAATGTGAAACATTGTATCATAATGTGAAACATTGTATCATAATGTGAAACATTGTATCATAATGTGAAACATTGTATCATAATGTGAAACATTGTTACACAATATTTTTTTTACTTGTGTTCAAGTAGCAATGTTTTACTTTGTAAATGTTTATCATTTAGGCCTTAGAATATCAGTTGCAAGCACTGATTTCCATTTCAACTGATGAAATTGTTGATTTGAAGATGGCTTTGTATGTTATAAGCTATTATGCAAGGTAAGATTTTCTATAAATAAATTTCTTTTAATCTTAAGCGGTTCATAGTTTTGAAAATATTCATTTGTATTTCAATGTATCTGTATGATCAGGGCCGAATTTCTAAGTAGGCTGTAGCCTAGAGCGGCGAATTTTGGGGTTGTTTACCACATCAGTCACACCTTATGCGACCAGGATAAGTGAGGATATTATAAGTGATCAGTTTTCAGAAAATGAAAATATCCGATTTTCTATTACTATATTTTCTAATTATTTTTATCGTATTTTAAATAAACCTATTATCCCTCTTTTATATTCGTTGTGGTAATTTTAAACAGCATATACCACACTATTTGCAGCTAACCAGCTATCTTTCCCCGAAGGTAGGGAATTTTGTGACAGGGTGGCGGGGTGGCTTTAAATCCGGTCCTGTGTATGATACAACTATATATAACTAATAAAGTTTTTTTTAAAATATATTTTAAATTGTTTGAAATAAATGTACAAAACTAAAATGATTTTATAGTTAAAAACATTATGTTTTACACTTTTGTGCTTTTTATTCTGTTTAATTATTATTTTGTTTTAGCTCTCTTGATCATGAAAGTGTTGATTCAAATGGCTCATTCCTTAACCAAGTAAGTTACTTTAATATAATCATAAAAATTATCGTAAAGTCATATTTTTGCTTGTATATGTGATTCCAATGTTTGCTTCCACTTTTTTAAGTCCTTTAATGTATTCAGTTATTTAAAATGAGCCGCGGTAGCTCAGTCGTGTGAAGCGTCGTGCTCGCATCGGAAGGGTTGTGGGTTCTGTCCTCGGCGGTGCTCGCAATTCTGATGGTTGCTGGGTCGGCGCTTGTATTCGGCTAAAGACCGCCGTGTTGCTAATGGTGGCTGGGGCACGTTAAATATGTCGTGGTCACAAAGTCCTCCATGTTCCCATACCAAATTAATACCTCTGGGGGTACCAGATCAGGGGGTTATCGGCCTTTGATCTGGATCAAAATTCCGATATGTGAGTGAGAATGGATGTGTGAAAGGGACCTTCCTGTAAAACGGAAGTGTCATGCTGACGAGCAAAAGTCGGACTTCCTCCCTTGTGGCGCTCAATAAAAACGGAAGCCGCCCCACTTTGCCTTAAAATCGGGTAGTTCTCTACTCCGGGTTCGGTTACCGAGTGGCATTAGAAACAACAACAACAGTTATTTAAAATAATTTATAATATTTATAACTCGTTATTTATTATAATCTTAAAAATTTTTACCGAAATAATTCATTTGCTAGATGTAACCTTGTTGATTTACACATTTAAAAAAACAAGATTTTTGTAACATAGAAATTCACAAATTGCCAAAACCTTATTATACATATTTTTTATATTATGCTGCCGTAGCATTTTATTTTATTGCGAATTTTAAAACTTTACCTTAAATCTCAAAATAATGCAAACTTATGTAATTTAAATTTTTGTAATAAACTTTTATAGACCTTTTAAAAAACGCATGTGTCTTAAATATTAATATTGAAATACTTAAGTAATTTTTTAAATAGGTTATCCAATTTTGGATGAAAAACAAGTTGCCGGTGTCACCACTAGAGTCCTTCTTTCTAAGTTATCTTCACATTTTTGCTTCCTGTTTGAGTCTTTTAATTCTCAAGTGAGTATTTGAAGAAAAAAACTTTCTTCAATATTCTATACACATTTATTAAGTGAAAAACATAACTTATTATTAATGATCTGTCCCACAATTTAACAGTCTGTTGCCAACAGTCATTTCAAATGTAGATACTTACAATTACTACAATAGACTTTAAAATTTGAATTTAATATGTTTAAGTAGAGTGACTAAATATTCTCAACATCAATGCAGTACAGTGTTAAAGCACACAAAAAAGATAAACCCACTTAAATCATGTTAATTTTATAGTGTTATTGTAGTTTGTCTCAAGTTTTGTAATATGGTGCTAACTACTTAGATACAGTTTAGAACAAATAAAAATTGAAACTAGTTTTTTTTAAATAAATTTTAGGTTACAATATAATAAAGCTCTTGTTTGCCATTGATGAGAGACTGCTGATTGATTGAAAATTTATAACATCACAGTTCTCTCATTTTAATCTGGTTGAGTTACGAGTTGTCAAATAAGAAAATTTCCTGCTTATGGCTGTAATAGAGAAATTTTAATCTTCATGCAGAATGCAGGAAACGTCATTTTGATTTTCAATTTCTAATTTGAATTTAATATGTTCAAGGCAAAAAAAAACTGATGAATTTTAAAGCAAATTAAAAAGCTTAAGTAAACGTTTTCATATCTTATATATTATGGTTACAAATGTTTGTCCTTCAGAGGCTTAATTCTTTTAGTGAAGAACCTATGAAGAGTAGTTGGATTGCAGAATAAATTAAATGAATTTTTTTTTACATTTATATATTTTTCAAATTGAAATACAGTTAACTAACTTTTATATATACATTAATAGATGTTTTTAAATGTACTATTCTTGTAATACAAAATAAACTATCTTAACACCATTAAATTATAGTATGCTATGTATTATAATACATTTCTTAATAATAAAATATGTAGCCTATACTCATTAAACTTTTCTCAAAAATGCAGACTAATCACTATTTAGTAGGTAAAGTGATAACTAAGTAATGTAATAAAGAGTAATTACAATGAAATAGTTTTATCTATGAAAGTTTCTGACAGATTACAGCACTAAATCAAAATAGTTATATCAAGAAAAATTTAAATGTTTCTGTTCAGTTTAAGCGGAATTTCGCCTAATGCGATTTTAAGTTATAAGATTTTTTAAGAATCAGCTCACAGCTTTTTTTGCCCAGGTAA
Source organism: Oedothorax gibbosus (assembly GCA_019343175.1). Lineage (NCBI taxonomy): Eukaryota > Metazoa > Arthropoda > Arachnida > Araneae > Linyphiidae > Oedothorax > Oedothorax gibbosus. Next base: position 26,871,004 of record CM033275.1, read on the forward strand.
ATGCTTTCAGTTCATCTTGAGTGAAATTTCGTGTTAGGCAAGTTCACGTTAACGAGGTTCGGCTGTATAACTTATGAATAATTTCACCAAATATAGTGTTGTTCTGCATATGAGAGCATTTTCTTAAGTATCTGTTGTATACTTTATTAGGGATTAAATTCTAAAAATCTCCTGATTTTAATTATATGGAGGTCTTTACTACTCATGATCCATAAAAAATTAAATTGTGTAACTGTTGTTAATTTAGTAAAGTATTTCTGTTCCATAATAGAAAAACATGATCCCTTATCTATTTGGTTACAGAAATATTTACAAAATTACATTTTGCAGAAACTACTACCTTAGGGGGAGGTGTTGTTGATCCTTTGACCACTTTACGAATTTTCACTTTTCTTAACTTGACCTAAGGCTAACTTCAATTATCTTATTTTGTTACAATCCGTATCATATGGTTTATCATACATAATTTTTTCATGGTTCTAGTTTTATTATTATTTATTTAATTAAAAAAATAATGAAACTGTGGTCAAAGGAACAACACCATGACAATGCAAATTAAAAAGCATGCTACAGTTTAAGGGTTAGAACAACCATTTTCTGAAGCTCCACAATATTTTTAAAAGTGTATAGCTACTATGTCAAATGATTTCTATCAACAAAAACATAACACAAAAAATATTATTAGGCAAAACCTTATGAAAAAATACTTACAATTTTAGGATGGAAATTGGTTGTTACATTTCACAGGAATCCTCTTTAGCTTCAATAATATACATTAGGGTATAGAAGCCCTCCAGTGGAGAAACTATGTACTAATTAGACTAATTTTTATAAAATATTGCTAGAAGGCACCACAGTCTAGGTGGTCAAAGGAACAATATGGTCAGAGGTACAACACCTTCCCCTACTGAAACCTTTTATGTTTCTTACAGGTCAGACGATCCTGGTTTAGACCCAGAAACCAATCAATTCCTAAACCTACTATCCCCTAACTTCTGCCTCACCATGACATCGGAAGTTCTCAAAGAAATCGAAAGAGGTCGCCACCGTCACATATTAGAAGAAACCGGCATTATGTCCGACCTAAACAAAATCCAGAAATCTGATGCCTTGACATCATGGGACGACTCTATTCCTCAAGATAGACTATGGATGGACATCTTGCATAATCTACAAACAAGTGTCATGTCCCATTCTTCGATACTCCTAACATCGAATGACGTCGATGTATTATCAAAATCACTTGCAAGTGAAAAGTTCTATGCCCAGTCCTTCAATAGTTCTTCGAGGATGAATGCAAATGGATATGATGCTGTGTTGTTTTCGTGCGGACATCACTTTACTTATCCGAATTTCCAGACCAATGTGCTTCCGCAGTTTATGGAATCTACACATAGTCTGTTGAATTCGAAGCCCCACACGATTAAACTTTTGCTTTCTGAGTATGACGAGAATGTGATAACTGCTGCCTGCCCAAAATGTGTGGTTGCTGAAATTAGTAATGAGTTATAGTTATTTATGTAATTTTTTGTTGTGTGAGTTGCTGCCAAAGTATGAAATTGTCATTCTAAGCATTGCCTTAATAACTGCCGACCTATAAGTGGGCAGTGCGACCAAAAACATTTCCAATGAATAATACCCCATGTAAAGGGAATGCACATTAAATATACTTCTGAGTCCCAACACTCTGTACGATGTCCCCCTTAACGGTTGCGTTGGGTGACTACTCAGATGTCAGCTTGTCACAGCAAAATTATTGTAACTATATGTTTGTATAACATCAATTTTGGGTAGTCACTAATTCACTACTTAAAATTTTCACCTCTGAAAGGGATAAAGGGTGCGTCCACAAATATAAGCAAAGGGAACTGAACCATACTTAACGAAGAATTACCTTATCCTTTCCTTTTACGTATTTTGTAGTGTTTTATGAGAAATGTGAAAAAAAATTTTAAAACTCCAAGTTTTTTAATAATTTTGTCTACCTTTTGTAATATAAATTTATTTGCATCCTGCCTGACTTGATCAATAGAAGGACAGATTTCCATACTTTGGCAGCAAATATATTTTATCTAGTGTATTAAAAGTTTTATTATCTGTGATTTTATATAATACTCATTCGTATGTAAATGAAATTTAATAGCCTTAATTTTTGTTTAAAATAAGTCATCGAAGTGTGAACTAATGTTTAGTGTTTAATATCTTCTGCTCTTGTCCAGAACGTATGGTAGCTAAACTGAGTATGTATATTTATTTAAAGTTATTAGTATTACTTGCATTGTAGAAATTTTATTCATTATTTATCTGTGATTTATAGAACAATCATATTTATGTTACCAATTATTATTGTTTTAATAAAAAAAATATTACTTGAATTATTTAAGCGTACTTTAATTAGGATGCTGATTAATGAATTGGAAATTTACACTGACCAATTAGCTTACCCCTCAAAGGGATAAAATGAATTATCATGAGGATTTTTTTTTTGCTGTGTCTATGACGTTGCCGAAATGTGAATGTCAAGCTAAATGAAACCATGGTGTTTTGATAACCACGTCTGCAATTTTCGTGAGGATCAAACACAAATTTGAAGAGGGTACCAAACGATTCACTTTTGAATATCATCTTTTAGAAGCTTTACTCTGTTACACTTACTTAGTATGAAAAGTAACTAGTCACAGTTACTTATAAAATTTCATATTTTAAGAATACTGAAATTTAGCCATCTTAAGGTATTTTAAAGAGAACCAATACCAAATAGGGACAATAAGGAACATTCAGGTTTTTTAAAAGTTGAATTTTAAATAATTAAATGTAAGCCTAACTGTGGCAAAAATATCAGTGAAGAAGGGCGTGAAAAGTAATGAAACTTTCCCGTTACCGCTAAAAGTAACTAATTTACAGTTACTTTCTGAAAAATCTAACGGTGTTACAAAAAAAACCTGTTACGTGCAACAGGGTTACTACAATTCCTGCTTTTATATAATGAAATAATTTTTCTGAGATTGTTAATTTAGTAGTGTATACTATATACTGCTACAAACATATTATCATTTGGAGCCCTCGGAATACAAGTGGACCAATACCATAAAAAGCTTTGAGCTATATAGGTTCAAAGTTAAAGCTTTATAACAATCTTACCTCCTAATATTTTTTAATTATAAATTAATTAAATTTTAAGAGTTCTATAATAGGACTTTTTTTATTATTGTACTGAAATTCTGAAAAATAGTAAGTGCAAGCAATTGCGCTGCTAACTTGAAAATGACAAAAAGCGATTAAGGCTCTTAATTAACTACTTCCACTACAATTCTTTACATCAAAGGATTCAATATTCTACAATTTTTACCAAAATATAAGACAGTCCCTGGACAAATTATTAGATGCACTGTATTTGTTTTAGTAATTTTAGGTTTCTTAAGAGTTTTTATGCAATAATGTTATATTTAAACTACAATATTGATTTTTATTTAAAAGAATTGTTGTAAACTACATATTTGTATTTTTTAAAGATAATTATGATTAAGATTAATTTATATTAATTATTTATTATAAGATTATTTATGTATGGAATCATCCTCAAATGCAGGACAGTACAGTCTGGCATTGATAGCATGCCGCGCAGAATTAAAGCTTTGATAGCAGCTGAAGGTGGCTCAACTAAATATTGACTTTTACTAACATTAATTTCACTTTTCTTTAAAACTTCATAAACTTATGCTTTTCTAAATGAATGCTGTTTTATTTATGTCGAATAAATCGGTAATTGATTGGATAATATAAAAATAAAAAACAAATCCATTTAAAATAATAAAACGGTACAATATCACCCGGTAATTAATATTTTACATGAAATCTTGCAGTGCGTCTAATAATTTGTCCAGGGACTGTAATTATGGTACAAGATAAGCTTAAAACCTAAAAGAGAAACTACACATTTTACATGATAAATTATTTTTATTAAACATCTATAAAATGACTCAATCATCACAAAATTATTATATACATATCACAGATTTTATGCATGCGATTGTGTTGTACTAGGCATGTAAAAAAACAAACATTTAACAATAGCAAGTCTTTATATGATATAGTGAAGAACGAAGCAAGCCACTTCAGAAATGATAATTAACATGACCACAATTGTAATGCTTGAAAGGCTGGTTGTTACTGAAAAGAAAGCAAATAAGAATTAGGAAATTAAATATATTTATTATAATAATGTATAAAATATCCCTTTTTCCAAATTAATCGTGCGTAAAGAGTCACTTTAACAAAAACATATACAGTATAACCTTGTTATAGTGTCATTCAAGGGACCGTGATGTTTATAATGTTTTAAACGAGTAACGTTATAAACAAGGTTGAAAATTATGTGTAAATCATGTAAAATACATATTATATACTCATAATATTTATTAAAGTTATAAAATAACATCTATTGAATATAATTTTAACCTTATATGTGCTATTAGTAGTAGGAGCTTTATTTCTCCCTCTCCAGTTAATATTTTTAGGCAGGAAATAAATTGGAAATTTGGCAAATTTTATACATCATTTGGGGAATAAATAAAATTTTAACAATGATAACACATTTCTTTTTAATCGTTTTCTTTAGGGATTTCATTTTGGATATCATATAAATGTATATTTCAGCGTTTATAACTAAGAAGTTAATTAAATATAGTCCTTATTAGGGAGATATTATAACACTAAGGTCTATGACAAGGGACCAACCATTTATGGCGTTATAAAAGAGGTTGTTGTAACCTAATTTGGCTGTATAAAAGTTGTATACTTAATCACTATAGCTTAGCACATATATTACATAGCTTTTGCACATATTTTGAGTGTCATTGTAAACAAGTGCTGAAAGAATACCCCTTTTCCTTGTTACTTTAATACCCATAGCAGTTCTTATAGTACAGACTGATGGATATACAAGGGCTGTTTTTTTTTTCAACCTCCGATGGGCTGTAACAAAAAGACGGGACAAAATACAAAAAAGATATTTTTACCTAAAGTAATGTACAATACTGCTTATTTCTCCACATAATCATCTTGGCGATTAAGGTATTTGGTATGCCTGTAAACAAGCTTTGAAATACCCTCTTCATAAAATGTAGCCGCCAATGATTGGGAGGGAGTTGTGACGGTATCGTTTAAAAATGCAAATTTGGAAGCTTTACGTCAATTTTTTTCTGTCCTCCAAGCCACTGCTAGTCCATAATTCACTTATGGTAAACCTTTGAGTTTCACTAAACACTTGGTAACTCGCTGAACATTACCGCCTGTAGCGACAAACTTGCTTCCTTGATCCCCAACTTCATGAACATCAGTATTGTTCAGCAAGTTGACCAAGTATTTAGGGAAACTCGAAGGTTTACCATAAGTGAATTATTGAAAAGCATAGTGGCTTGGATTGTTGCGCTTAAAAGTTAATGTTAAGCTCAAAGAAACCGTCACAACTCCCTTCAAATCATTGGCGGCTACATTTTATGAAGAGGGTATTTCAAAGCTTGTTTACAGATATGACAAATGCTTTAATCGTCAAGGTGATTATATGGAGAAATAAGCAGTATTGTACTTTACTTTTGGTAAAAAAATCTTTTTTGTATCTTGACCCGTCTTTTTGTTACAGCCCATCGGTGGTTGAAAAAAAAACAGTCCTCGTATATAGGTATCTGTATCTTTCCAACAAATACCTTTTTTGAAATCGAAAGGTTAAAACCGACTGTTAGAAGATAAAAAGATGGAGATTCCCTCTATTAAGAGAAAGTGTGTGAAGTAACGGAAAAGTAATGAAATGTTTTGTTACTTCTAAAAGTAACCAAATTACATTTACTGTTACTTTTTGAAAAATCTAATAGCGTTTCCTAAAAAAGCAACTGATACAAGTAACATGTTACTCCAATTCCTGGTTTTGTGATAATGGGTTTAATTAAATTAATAGGAATAATGTTGCTTTGATACACAAAAGATATAAGGTTATAGATATTCTTTTCATTCTTAAAATTTGAGTTATTATTCAATATATCAACAGCATATATACAAGGTGGCACTTTTAAAAGAAGTCCCATATATGTTTGCACCCCGTGCATTTATATATATATTATATATATATATATATATATATATATATATATATATATATATATATATATATATATATAATTTAATTTTGACAAAAAAATTAGTTAAATAGAAATGTCATGTCACACAGAATATTTTTTTTGTGAGTGTGTCAATGTTCAGATTCTAAAGCCTTAATAACAAGAACAAAATATGATTAAAAAAATTTATATTGGATGACTTTTGAAATTATAGAACATATATTCCAAGGTTCTAAAAAAGGTTAAAAGACTAACGATGTGTGATGACTTTACCTCGGATCACTTGGATTTGGGAAAGGAAGATGAACAGAATAATGAGCGTTTCACAGTACTCGTCATTTTTGCTCCACACCAAAACAGGCAGCATGAACAATTTCCCATAACTTGCGATAACGATGCTGCGGAACAAATTTTTTGAAGAAAACCTACAAAAAAACTATAATAATAAGTCTACAAACAAGGGTAATTCCATGTAAGTGTAGTGAAAGTCACAATTGAAGAGGAGATTAAAAGCTTTTTAAACTTGAAAAATAAATCAAATTAAATAAAGCACACATCATTTAGTTTTAATAAGTGTAGATCAGCTATTCCACTAATTTTTTTGTATTTAATGTTAAACTGCACTCCTTCTACACAGTGAATTATTCGTTGGACGGCTGCACAAGCCATTAACAGGTCAGCAGTTATTTTGGCGATGCCCGGACCCGAACGTGGGACCTTTCGCATACAAGGTGAATGCCTTAACCGACCGAGCTCCCCAGACCAAAAATATTTTAAGGTTAACAATATGTATTATATTATAAAACTGGGTCGATTCAGATGACATAATTTGCAGTTTTCATTTTTGTCCTTCATACGATCTAATTTTTTGTTCTGGTTTCACTCTCGATGCACATTTTTTCCCGTCTACTGCGTTCTATTTTACTTTTCTTTACTTGAAATTTGTTATCATTCCTGCTATTTGTAAAACTTCATCGATTTTCATTTGATTTATGCAAAGCGATACCAAAATGCACATGTTGTTAGAAAACTTTGGTTTAGTTTTAGTTTTAAATTATCGCTGCACTAGAGCTCACGACGGCTATTGGCGATGGGCGTCGTATTTTAGAACCACAGTCAAGTGATGAGCCGACATCTGAGTAGGCACCCAACGCAACCATTAAGGGCAACATCGTACACAGCGTTAGGACTTTGAAGGATATTTAACGTGCACTCCCTTACACGGGGTATTATTCGTCGGACATTTTGGGCTGCACGGGCCGTTTATAGGTTGGCAGTTATTTTGGCGATGCCCGGACCCGAACCCGGGATCTTTCACATGCGAGGCTAATGCCTAACCGACTGGGCTCCCCAGTCCCCTAAAACTTCGGTTTAGATGATATTCTGTCTCATGCAGAGAAATCAAGCAAAATCGTGGGACAGAAATGTAACGTCATTTATGAACAGAGAAAAGCTTTATTTCTACTGAAAGAAAAGTTTGCACATGACATTCATGAAACAGAGACAATGAAAACTTGCTTTTACGAATACCAAAACAAACATAATTTTAGAAGGACCAAAAAATGAAAAAAAACAGTGCTGGAACTGCTTTTAATCGGTTTTACCTATGATAACATAAACCTAAAGCTTAATATCCTATTAATATAATGGGGTTGTTTCACATCGTGAAAGGCAACAGCTCCTACGGTTTGTTTTATTAGGACAACGGTTTGTGGTCTGGAATTACTTTTGTTTAGGTACTCGAAAATGAGTTTTCTTAGAATATTTTGCTTATTAAATTTTTTAAATAACTTCTTGCTCTGCTTTTTTGGTTGTTCAAAGCATTAGCGAATAGGAAGATTGCATAGAAAGAAAAGTTTCTTTTCATCTCTGACAGTCATTTGAAAGTGAAACCAAAGCAACCAATGAAATTGCAGTACATGAAACCGAGGCAACCAATGAAATCCAGTACATATAAAAATGAAAATAAGAGCATTACATCATCTGAAACATTCTCATTATAATACTTCTCCTCTAGTTGGTCATTCGATATTGATACTAAGGATAAGGATGGAACAAAATACTTTTTGTCATTCATAATTTTAATTATTTATACCAGCCTCCTAAAACCCACGATGCCTTTTTTTTCCATCCACAACTTTTAAGCCATATTTTGTGCCTAAAAATGGTTTCTTGTTAAACTTTGAAAACAAACTGTACCATTGTTCTTAAAGAATTCATTAATTAGTTAATAGAACATACCAAAAATAAAATATATATACTTAAGACTTTACATTTTTGTGTTCTTTAGTTGAGAATGATATAGAACCACAACTGCGAGGGTAGAGAAAATAAAGTACTCTGAAAAACAAAAAATATTATTAAGGATTTTATTGGAAATGTTTTTTTTTTAATAATTTCCATTTTCTTTAAATTCTTATAACTGTAATGTAGAAACACTTATTTTTAATACGTACTGAAAAGGCTTTGAAATTCAATATGTTGATGAATACTTAGGGTATAAGTATAAAAACCAATATATAATTTTAAAAAAAGTGGATTTTTACTTTAAATGGGACCTTGAGTAATATACTCGGATATTAAAAAAGGTCATGACAAATGTACAGGCAAAATCCTCAATACTTTTAAGATCGATAACTTTTTTTACTACTCTAATATACATATTAAACTCACTTGCAATTTTTAGTTACTAAATTAAAAAAAAATTAAGAATTAAAATTAATTTAATATGATAATATTTAATTTATTATTTTTAAATGAGCAAAAAAAAATCTATATTTTAAAGTCCATCTCTTTATAACTACAACATTTCTTGCAAAGAAAATATCATCATACTAGTAATAATAGTAATTTACAAAAATTTTAAGTCATCTGAAAACATGCAGATCATCACCAATACTATTAAAGCCTTAGCAAAATTTATAGAGACAAAAATTGAAGAGCTTAGTGGAAGAATGTGCTAAGTGATATTTTTGAAAAAATTTAGTTTAGTTTAGTTTTGAATTATCGTCGCACTAGAGCTACACGAGGGCTATTGGTGACGGGCTTCGTATTTTTAGAACCACAGTCGAGTGACGAGCCGACACCTGAGTAGGCACCCAACGCAACCTTTAGGAGCGACATTGTACACAGCGTTGGGTCTTTGGAGCATATTTAACGTGCACTCCCTCTATACGGGGTATTATTCGTCGGACATTTTGGCTGCACGGGCCGTTTATAGGTCAGCGGTTATTTTGGCGATGCCCGGACCCGAACCTGGGAAATTTCGCATGCTAGGCGAGCGCCTAACCGACTGGGCTCCCCAGCCCCGAAAAAATATATATTTTTGTGTCAATGAACAAGTTATTCCATTTCTTATGAAGATAGCAAGTTTCCCCTTTTCCATAAACTTAAAGTTAAGTATACTTTATTACTGTTTGCAAGCACCGTTTTTAACAGAATTAAGTGCAAACGAAAATATTTAAACCTCATTTTCTCGTTTTCACATTTTTTTTGTCATTTAGCACGTTCTTCCACTAAGGTCTTCAATTAACAACACAACTAAATTTCTAAACAATAATTCTATTAAAAACTTGAATTCTATTATTACTTGAAACACACTGGTTTAAATTTTTAAAAAATCAACATGAAAATACTAATAAACAAAATACTTAAAAACAGTTTTAAACTAATATATAAAAGTTTCGAATAAAAAGAAACTCAATTAACCTAAAAAGGACTTGAGGCACATCAAATAAAAAATCAACATGAAAATACATTTTTAAAAAATCAACATGAAAATACTAATAAACAAAAATGCTTAAAAACAGTTTTAAACTAATATATAAAAGTTTTGAATAAAAAGAAACTCAATTAACCTAAAAAGGACTTCAGGCACATCAAATAAAAATTCAATTCCAACTCGTTTATGTAGTTTTCATGCTTCAGAGATTCCTTCAGTGACAATTTTTCAGTTGATGCTATTCTTTCGTAGGCGTCACATAATATAAAAAGGACTATTAGTTTCCATGCCACCTAGAAATAATAAGTTAATAAATAGAGTACAACCTGGTTAGGTTAACCTAAAGAAGCATGCACAGCAATTTTACGCCAAATCTGGTAATCCTGACAAGTTTGTATTATGGCAACCTTTGGCGAAATTAGCAATTGCATTGCCAATTTCTAAATATTAATCCATTTAAAACTTAAATGTATATAATTTATTCTGAAGTTTTTTAATACCAATCTTTTATTAATTATATGCTTAAAGATTTTAACTAATTATTTACTTTTTAAATCAATTCTTCGGCATTTTAATGTTCCACGTTTTTTTATAAATCTGGATTGCAATTTAATGAATTTTTCCTGGTACGTAAAAGGCTTTCTTTAAAAAAAAAATTAAAAAGAAAATAAACATTTCGAGATGACAACCATCTCGGCAAGTGCCAGGGATTGTTGTCATTTCAACTTGGTGATATTTTTGAAAAGTCATCAAATCCGTACATGGTCCTTTAGGTTAACCCTTGCCCTTGGGGTTATAGCATCACACAAGCAGGGGCTGACCATGACAGGTTGGGGCCCAAGGCCCGGATATTTTTGGGGTCCTTTTCAAACTGATGTTTTAACAAAAAAAAATACATAGTTGAAAAAACAAGACCTTTCAAAAAGTAAGGTCAATCATCAAATTTAATAATATCAATCTATCATAGTGCTTGATTTTTGAGAAGCAAAAATGATACTTTTGATTACTTGGCCGTAAAAAGTCACAAAACTGTTAGGTGTGAAGCAAAATGTATTGGTTTAAAGCCAACTTTGGGGACCCCTAAAATAATGGGGCCTAGGTGATGATCAGGCCTGATCACAATGTTTCTGATGTTATAAACAAGATACGTCAGAAACAAGGTTGAATATTAAGTGTAAGGAAATTGCTGAAATACACTGCTCAAAACAATTAGGGGAGCACATGGTTTAAACCCTTTTATCCCGAATGATTCCATTAGGAATCATCAGCTTGCGATATTTTTCTGACTAAGTTAAGCTTGCACTTACGCATCGTTAGATCGAAGAATCGTTTTTTTTTTATGTTTGTTTTAATTAAATGAAAATATTAAAAACATGGTAAAATAAAATTCCCTCTGAAACAATTCTAGCAAATAAATTGAACCAAAATTCTTCATGCTTGAATTCTTAGATGTTTAAAAAATGATTTAAACTATTTTTAACAAATAAAGTTTAAAAAAATTATTGTTATAATTTATTCAGAAGTTATGATTCCGAGTTTTTTTGCCATAAATCTGTTTTAAAAAAAATTAGTTTTTTCCTCTGTTTTTTACCAATTCATTCTGGATGCATAATGAATCTATTTCACAAATTTTAGATTTTTAGAATAAAAAGTTGGGACTGAAAGTGTAACAAAAGTACGCAAAGTGCTCCCCTAATTGTTTTGAGCAGAGTATTTATTTTGTACATATATATTATTAATCAAAGTTATGAAATGACATGTATGGAAGGGGATAAATAGGCTCACTATAAACAAGTTCGACTGTACTGCCGTGAGCAGGTAAACTGCAGTAATCGCAACAATGAATTGAACCATTTTTGCTCTGAAATAATTTTTTTTCAGTATGTTTTCTTAAAGGTTAGGGTAATTGAGTGTTTACAACAATGGTCCAAGTCATTATGGAAGTTACTGCAGTTTACCTGCCCACGGCAGTGTAGTTCCATAGCGTGTAAGCAATAATACAAAACTGGTATCTTACCTGTAGGTTTGAATTGAAAATTATGTGTCTTAAGGCTTCTTTTCTCAATAAAAGCATGTCGATTATGACGATGGAATAGTCCGTTTCGACATACTTATCCACCAGTTCGTTACATTTACTCTGGAAAATAAAACTTATTTATATGTTAAAAAATATATTTTCCGTCTTATGGGTTTTCCACATTATTTTTATATGGACTTTTAGTTTACTTTTGGAATTTACAAACGCTCTCCCATTTTGGGGTATCTTAGATGGAGAAGTAAGGACGCTTCGCGTCGAGGCTTCGTATTGTTAATTCGATCTCCGAAAAAGATACTTATTTAATTGAAAGAATTGAGTAAAAATAAGCCAGTTTAAATAGCTGATAATTTTTTTGTTGTTGAACGAATATTTGATTGATATGCAAAATAAAAGTTTTATTTATTTACTAATACTCGACTACAAGTAAAAAGAGAAATTGCCTTACACAGTTTGTTAATTTAATAATTTCATTACTAAATTGCTTGTATATCGAAGGATTATTTTCTCCGCAATTTACACAAACGACTTCTTTCATATTTTTATTTCAGACAAAACCCCAAAGTATTATTTAATGTTTAAATCAAAGAGTTATAACAAAAACAAAATTAAGACTATTTGGGTATCTCACAGTTAGGTATCTAAGTTGTTCATTATTGGCTGTCTATCTCCATGTCTATTTCTAGCTTCTATGTGGAGCTTAAACACAGTAAATTACGCGTCGTAACTTAAAACTCTGGTCAATTGACGAAATGGTAAGGTAAGGTAAGGTAATCGTTTCCGGCTGCCTATTTTTAGCCTCCTTCAGGAGCTTTAACACAGCCAATAACGCCTCGTATTTTAGAACCCTGGTCAAGTGACGAGGTCGACACCTGAGCGGGCACCCAACGGAACTTCGAGCGACATCGTACGCTAACGCCGTCGGGACTTTGGACTCCACAGATTTAACGAGCACGTCTGTCCCTGTGTACTCGGCCCAAGTGACGAAATAAAAGTTACTTGTTTTGGTTTGAACGTTACTGGCTGTTTATTTTTCTATTTCCTGAGCAGCTTTAACACAGCCAAATATTTTGGTTATAAAGGAAGTTTATAAATGTGTGTGGCAACTAATAAGTAACTTTCTTTTGTTTTAGGTTGATTAGTAGCTTTGTACTAGTTCTTTAGTTTAGTTTAGTTTGAATTATTGTTGCACTAGAGCTACACGAGGGCTATTGGCGACGGGCGTCGTATTTTAGAACCACAGTCAAGTGACGAGCCGACACCTGAGTTAGCACCCAACGCAACCGTTAAGGGCGACATCACTAGTTCTTTAGGTTAATTCAGCAAAGCAATGAGGTATTTAAACGGCAACAGTGTTGCTGTACTTAAAAAGGAAAATATGGGCAGCTTAACCAATCGCCATTCAAGTATTCGCTAGAGGGCGCTGATTTTATATAAACAAAATGTGACCAAATAGAATAGCGTTCACTTCTTTACAGTAGTACAGTTTAGGCCCTTTTTTAGCGTTGTTATTTGAGTATAGTTTTTTTTATATAAAATGCTGACGAGCTCGCTCAAAGATAGCGGTGTATATTCGATACATTTATAATAGTTCGATTTTGTGTTATTGTAAATTTCAGTAAAAAATAAAATGAAACACAAAGAAAATCTTTTTTAGTTTGCATTTGGATTTAATAAATTACAAAGAATTCGAAGAAAATTAAATCACAACTACATCTCCCCATATCCTTTTCGGAAGACAATCCATGTGCAATTTTAGGATTTTCCGATCCACAGTATTATTATTCCACACCGCTTTTAAAAATGTAGAATGTATGCATATACCTTTTGCCCAAGCATATAATCTTTCTTGTATTTTTGCTATGTGCCGATAGAGTAGAGTTGAATTAACGTCGTACTACAGTTACGCGAGGGCTATTGGTACGGCCACGGGCGTCATAATTTAGAAACACAGTAAAATGTGCCGATAGAAGGCGAATTGAATCACGTTGTATCCGTATTTATCAAATGCTTTAATTTGATTTTTTCAGTATAACATTGATCTTCTAAATTTCATTCCTGCGTTCCCGGACGGTGCTCTTTTCCCATGCATTGATTCACCGATCAGGCCAGAGAATTTATATTCATTTTCAGCATTTCTGTCCCCATTCATTTCCTGCAACATGCACATTTCTCTCTTCTTAGAGTTGAATAAATACTTTTTGCTGTGTATTTAGATGAAATTGCTTGGGTAACTTATGCAAATATTTTTTAATTACTTCTGAGAATAATTAGAAAAACTTCTGTGAAATGATAAATGTATTTTTTAAAAATAAAGATTAACTTATGATTTAATAAAAATTTTGCTCTCTTTTTCAAATTGAGACTTGAAATTGAGATAATTTTGATTATAAATGTAGTGTATATACATTTTGAAAGTGACTACTTATCTCTACAAATTGTATAATGTTTACTTAAATAAAAAGAATTGCACGAGAGAGCTTCTTACAAGAGTTAGTTTGCTTCAATAAAGTTCATTTAACATTCTACCCAAAAATTGCAACAAATACATTCATGTTTAACTTTCTAATCTGCACTACAAATATCAAAACGATTTTTCAGCAAAATATATAATTTTGATTATTCAAAAATGATAAGTTGAATTTAAAAACTTCTCTCTTAGAAATATTCAACTTGTTTCACATGGATAAGTAAAAAAAAAAAAACAGTAAATAGTCTTGGGATTAAGGGGTGGGGTGCTAGGCCTACAAGACACAGGCCTTGGTCCATGCTTCTAGGGGTGGGGGCAAACTTGTAAATCTACAAATTTTATATCGCTATCACACTTTACAACTTTGTTTGACTTTATGACAAATATAATTTAAATTGATCATATTTTTGATTTTTCTTTGATACTAATCATTATTAATGGTTTATATGTTATTAAGTAATTATATCGTTTAGTAGTATTCACAGAAAGTATTCAGACCATGGGCCATAAGTTGTCATGGTCAGGTCAGGCCCTGATGGGGAGGGGAATTGGCCACAAAAGACAATGAAAGTATTTTTTTTAAATCAATAATGATAGGCATTGTGTGTCTTTGAGATGAGCATCTGCCTACTAAATTCTAGAGCTTTTTTAACCTTGTCAAAAGAAAAAAAATGGAAGATGTGGGCACACACCAATCACTGATGTGAAAAGAAAAATTTTACATCAAGGGGGGCAGGGACAAATCTACTGGGCTATCTTTGACGATTTATCGACACAATCATTGGTATTAGAGTGAAAGGAGAGGTGTTTGGCAAGCTTAACCCATTGGTGAATACTCCCTGGTTTAGATGAGGGTGTGAATATTTAACGTAGAAAGAAGACATTTTGCTAGTGTTCTATTTTCAATTTCATTTTTTTTATTTACTTTTTACACTGTCCATACACCTCTTAATTCTTTAGATTCTCTCATCTACAAACATTTCTTCGTACTTCTTGCCACATCGTTTTATAAAATCTTTACAGAGTCTTCTCTCTTGGGTAATGTAGAGGGTGCTTTTGAAAGCCCTATTTACCACTGAACGACTTCCGATTCACGTTACAAATATATGGTTTCTTTCTTGTGTGCAACAGGAGATGTCTTTTAAAGTTGATCTCAATACTGAATATCTTGCTGCACACAGCACAGCTGTATGGTGGTTATTTTCTAGTGTGAGAAAACCTGGATCTCTCGAAGTTTACTTTCTCTGAATGTTTGAAGCACACTACATCTCTGTATTGCTTTCCTCCTGAGGTCATCAAGCGATGACTTCTAAGATGAGACTCAGCATCGAAAGTAACACAGCTGTGTTTTGCTTAAAGTAACACAGCTGTTCGGTGGTTATTTTCCAGTGTGGGTCAACATGTGTGTTTCGAGGTTTACCTTATCAATGAATGCTTTATGGCACACTTCACAGCGGTAGGGCTTTTCTCCGGTGTGCACCAGTAGATGTTTTTTAAGGTAGTACTTATCATTAAATGCTTTGCTACACAGAAAACAGCTATGTGGTTTCTCTCCAGTATGGATTAACATGTCTTTTGAGGTGTGCCTTCTTCCTGAATGCCTTGCTTCATGTAACACAGCTGTGTGGTGGTTATTTTCCAGTGTGGGTCAACCTGTGTCTTTCAAGGTTTCCCTTATTTCTGAATGCCTTGGCGCACATTTCACAGTTGTAGGGCTTTTCTCCTGTGTGTACCAAGAGATGTCTTTTAAGGTTGGACTTATTATTGAATGACTTGCCACAGGTCATACAGCTGTGTGGTTTTTCACCAGTATGGGTCATCATATGATTTCTGAGGGTTCCTGTCTCACTAAATGCCTTGGAGCACACTTCACAGCTGTAGGGCTTTTCTCCTGTGTGTACCAGGAGATGTTTTTTAAGGCGGTACTTATCATTGAATACCTTGCCACACACAACACAGCTATGTGGTTTCTCTCCAGTGTGGATTAACATGTGCCTTTTGAGGACTTGCTCCATTTTAAATGCTTTGGAGCACACTTCGCAGCTGTAGGGCTTCTCTCCTGTGTGCAACAGGAGATGTTTTTTAAGGGCGGACTTATCGTTGAATGCTTTGCTACAGATAACACAGCTATGTGGTTTTTCTCCACTGTGGATAAACATGTGTCTTTTGAGGTGTACCTTCTCACTAAATGTCTTGGAGCACACTTCACAGCTGTAAGGCTTTTCTCCTGTGTGTATCAGGAGATGTCTTTTAAGGCGGGACTTATCATTGAATGCCTTGCCACACACCACACAGCTATGTGGTTTCTCTCCAGTGTGGATTAACATGTGATTTTTGAGGACTTGCTCCATTCGAAATGCTTTGAAGCACACTTCACAGCTATAGGGCTTCTCTCCTGTGTGAAACAGGAAATGTTTTTTAAGGGTGGACTTATAATGGAATACCTTGTCACAAACATCACATTTGTAAGGATTATCACAATTGTAGGACAACACATGTGTTTTGAGATGTGACTTATCTTTGAAAGTCTGAAAGCAAGAATCACAACTACGCTGCTTTTTCTCTAGGTGTGCCAAGGGTGGGTTTTGGCAGTCTCCAGCAATGACCAATCCGCAAACATGTTTCAAATTTGTCTTTTCTTCCATTTAAACTTCGATCTTTTTTTCCAATTACCTTGTGATAATTGCCTTCCTCTTGAATCAAAGAAGTCTTTGTACTTACGTCCTTTTTAAGTTAAATTATTTCATCAATAGTTCAAGAAAACTTATTGAAGATGTTTAAAGTAACACTTCAGAAGGCTTTATAAATCTCTCTGCAGCTTGATGTTCATTAATCTGCAATTAAAAAAAGTTTTTGACAATATTTTTAAAAATGGGGTTAAATAATAAAGCAGAGACAGATATTATTTTGTATGGCGTTTTACTGATTAATTATATCATTGTAGCAGAACATTTCGACTGGTTGTGCAATTTTGAGAGTTAAAAAATGGTGTTTGGATGAAACACTTTGCTTAAACATTCCTTTAATTTGCACCTAAAAAACAACAAGAATTTGCTAAAACTTTTCCAAATGTTTTTTTTTAAATTAAATTTAAACAATGTTAACATTTAATAAATGGTTTTGTTAATTGGCTTAAATTAAAATGCACAAATTAATAAATCGATAAAACTCATTGCAACAAAATTATATACTAATACTATGTAAAGTAATGTCACATTTCACTTTTAAAATAATTGTTTATATCTTTAGTGAAAGTAATATTTATAAATGTGTAAAAGTGTTCAAGAGTCATTTTTTTAACTGGGCCAAATTGAATAGGGGCGTGATAGTTGATACCTTCGATTTTGTTTAAACTTTCAGGATTCTCATACGATTTTTTTCAAATGCGATTAGTTACAATCAGATCGACAAACATAATTATTACATTTATGTTTTACATTTTATGCAAATTTTTTTGTTTCATTTATATTAAAAAATGTGTTTAAAATTCGGCACACAATATCGGTATTATAAACCACATATTAAAAAACAAGGTTAACGATCTTAACACGAAATTAAGGAAAGCAACAAAAAAATACGCAGAATTATTTGGCAATGATTTTTAACAAAGGCAGTGGGCACTTATCATTTTAAATAATCAATGTGGCAACAATGAAATATACTAAAAACCGAATTCCAATAATATTTATGGGTATATAATTTCAATATTAAACACACTTTTTGAAATTGTATTGTAACCAGCATCAACATTCAAAAACATAGTAATCTATATAATTTAAAGTTTATTACATACAAAATACATTGTATGCACTTGAAACAGGAAAAGATTTTGATATTTGACAGACATCAATAATTTGAATAAACCTTTACCAATAAACGCTTTTCAACCACCAAACAATAATATAAGTTGTGATCAAATTTTAATTTGCCAAGAAATTTTTAAACGTCCCTAAATCTTGTTTTTTTTTCAGTTTTACTTACTCAGTTTTTACTTATTTTTGTGCAATTAGTTTTGTATTTAGTACATTTTTGTTATTTAAAATTTTACAAATTAAATAAATTTTAAATTTAATATTCCGAAGCTAATCGTTTAAATTTTTGTATAGTAAATAAGGTGATTGATTAAATTATCTTTGTAGTTAAATTTTAAATAAAAAACATTCTAGAATGGGTTTGTTTCACGTCGTGGATGGCAACTGCTCCAACGGTTTGTTTCATTTGTTGTTTAAAACATTTGTTAAAAGAAAGCTTTCATAGAAAGAAAAGTTTCTTTCATCTATATCGGTCTTTTTGAGAGTGAAACCGAAGCAACCAATGATATCATCGCAGTACGCAGAAAAAATAACAAGAGCGTTACATCATGTGAAACATTCCAATTAATTGATTTTTTCATATTTACTGCACATAATTTTTATTTAACAAATAAAGCTAATTATCGATTTAACAATACATACAAACATTAGTTATGTAAAATAAAAACTAATGTTAGTTTATAAATAGTATTTAGTAAAAAAAATTAGTAAAAATCTTTATTTACTATGGAGCAAAGGTCATTAATTCCTAAAAATGTTATACAAAGTTCGAAAGATTTATGAGCCAGCTGCAAAATATGGTGGGAATATCCAATGATACCATTGGAAAACTATGCGAACGTCATCAATTCACCGAAATGATTTATAAACTGCATGAGATTTATGAGTGTTTAAACTTTGTTACAGTGATCGGATTGTTTATTGGAAATAATTGTCAGAAATCTTTGTCTGGAAGACACCATCGAACATAATTTATAACTCCTTTTTTTCCAGGTGTCGCTTTAAATTATGGTTACCCATTCATATTCTTTGAAGGCAAAAAATATATAAAAAAATTGGAACCACTTTTGATTATCTTGCCACTTTTTGTGTTTTATTTTTAAACTAAATAAAAAATCCCCAGAGTACAAGTTCTGAGGACATGAAATCTCTGAGGAGTGTTGTTAAGATAAGTGATTTTGATAGGTTTTTCAATTTCTTGTCAACATAACGTTCTGGCATGCAGTGACCGGTTTTCAGTTTACAGTGTGTACCAGGAGATGTCTTCTAAGGCAGTACTTATCATTGAATTCCTTGCTTCATGTAACACAGATGTGTGGTGATTAATTTCCAGGGTGGGTCAACCTGTGTCTTTCGAGGTTTCCCTTATTCGTGAATGCCTTGGAGCACATTTTACAGTTGTAGGGCTTTTCTCCTGTGTGTACCAAGAGATGTCTTCTAAGGTAAGACTTATCATTGAATACTTTGCTACAGATAACACAGCTATGTGGTTTTGCTCCTGTGTGGATTAACATGTGTCTTTTGAGGTATGCCTTTCTCAATGAATGCCTTGTCACATGTAACACAGCTGTCTGGTTTTTCTCCACTGTGGATTAACATGTGTCTTTTCAGGTATACCTTCTCACTAAATGCCTTGTAGCACACTTCACAGCTGTAGGGATTTTCTCCTGTGTACAAGGAGATGTCTTTTAAGGTTGGACTTTTTATTGAATGACTTGCCACAGGTCATACAGCTGTGTGGTTTTTCACCAATATGGGTCATCATATGATTTCTGAGGGTTCCTGTCTCCCTAAATACCTTGGAGCACACTTCACAGCTGTAGGGCTTTTCTCCTGTGTGTACCAGGAGATGTTTTTTAAGGCGGGACTTATCATTGAATGCCTTGCCACACACAACACAACTATGTGGTTTCTCTCCAGTGTGGATTAACATGTGATTTTTAAGGACTTGCTTTAGTCCAAATGCCTTGGAGCACACTTCACAGCTATAGGGCTTTTCTCCACTGTGGATTAACATGTGTCTTTTGAGATGTACCTTCTCACTAAATGTCTTGGAGCACACTTCACAGCTATAGGGCTTTTCTCCTGTGTGTATCAGGAGATGTTTTTTAAGGCGGGACTTATCATTGAATGCCTTGCCACACACAACACAGCTATGTGGTTTCTCTCCAGTGTGGATTAACATGTGATTTTTGAGGACTTGCTTTAGTCCAAATGCCTTGGAGCACACTTCACAGCTATAGGGCTTTTCTCCACTGTGGATTAACATGTGTCTTTTGAGGTATGCCTTCTCACTAAATGTCTTGGAGCACACTTCACAGCTATAGGGCTTTTCTCCTGTGTGTACCAGTAGATGTTTTTTAAGGCGGGACTTATCATTGAATGCCTTGCCACACACAACACAGCTATGTGGTTTCTCTCCAGTGTGGATTAACATGTGATTTTTGAGGACTTGCTCCCTTCTAAATGCTTTGAAGCACACTGCACAGCTATAGGGCTTCTCTCCTGTGTGCACCAGGAGATGTGTTCTAAGGGCGGACTTATAATGGAATACCTTGTCACAAACATCACATTTGTAAGGCTTCTCACGATTGTAGGACAACACATGTCTTTTGAGATGCGACTTATATTTGAAAGTCTGAAAGCAAGAATCGCAACTATGCTGCTTTTTCTCTGCGTGTGCCAAGGGTGGGTTTTGACAGTCTCCAGAATTGGCCAATTCGCAAGCATGTATCAAATTCTTCTTTTCTTCCATTTAAACTTTGGCCTTTTTTCCAATGACTCTGTGATAATTACCTTACCAAGCTCACTCACTACAAATAAGTCTTTGTGCTCACGTGTTTTTAAAGGTTAAATTATTCCGTCAATAGTTCAAAAAAATTATTTTGATATCATTTAGACTAACAGTTCAGAAGGCTTTAAAATTCTTTGCAGCTTGATGTTCAGTATTCTGTAATAAAAATAAGTTTTTTAAAAATTTTTTAAAAAATTAAAATACTCTGAAAAAGTCAGTAAAAAACAAAACAAATTGGGTTAAATAATACACAGATGTCATTCTGTATGGGGTTTACTGATCGGGATAGCAGATTCAGAATTTTTTTTAATTTTTTTTTTCACTAAACAGTTCATATGATAGCTCAATTAACAAAAATTTTATTGGCAACAAGGATATAATGGTATTATATAAATAACATCTTTTTTCTTTTATAAATTTATGTTTTTTTAAAACATAGTCACCTGGGACAAACTTCCCTTTATGAGGGAGGCTTGGCCAATGGTAAAGGAGGCTTGGCCCATACAAAAATGCATAATTTTAAAGTGCACATTAATAAATATTTCAAAATAGTTTTGTAAGCATTAAATGTCAAAAATAATTATATTATAATTTGACACTCTTGAATCATTAAATATTAATTATGGTGAACATTATTTTTAAGAGTAATACAATTTTTAGTATTATCTGTATTAAAAGTTCTAAAATTGTCCATATACAGCAATTTTTTTTATTTATGTTAAATATATTTTATACAGTTTGTACACACATTAAAATGCACAAGATATAACTGCCTTAGTTAGATTTTTATTTTAACGTCATAAATTGGTAAAAGTCAAATTCAAAGCGCACTTTCAAAGCTACTCGTTCAGTGCCGCAATTCGCAAGTGACGTAATTCCGGCAGTCTCCATTACCGGATTTTATTGTGGGTTTATTTGATGATTTTTTCTGTTGACTGCATGTATGCATATTTAAGCAATAAATTTATCGTTAAGCTATTACTGAACTATGATGGTTAATAAAGGCCGTCGCACTAGAGCTGCATATTAGTGTTTTATGTCATTTTTTCGCTAAATACTTTGCCAAACTCGCCAAATTATGAATTAAAACTCGCCAAATGGGCAATTTCTTTTATAAATAATTTAAAAACTGCTCGGTTGTTCGAAGGTCATTGTGTTAGAGCTGTATAATGGGTGTGTTTGTAGCTATATCTATTTTCTCGCCAATTTTTTTCCCAAAACGTGCCAAATGAGCTAAAAGGTTTTATCTATATACATAAAAGGCAACTCTTGTTTTTTGTTTGTTTGTTTAAGACACGAGATCTAAAGAACCACGCAACACATCGTCACGAAATTTGGCACAAAAATTCATCTCATCTCCGGAACAAACATAGGCTAAGAATTTTTCGAATCAGACCATTCCTTTTATCGTTTTCGAACGTTTTTATGTTTCCCATTCAATGCATTGAAGACCTTAGAGGTTTATTGCTCCTTAAACAGCACGTTTTCACGGATTGTTTATTTAGTTTTATTTTACACATTTGTAAAAACTATTTTTAAGTATATTTAGTTTAATTATAGCTAAAAAATTAGAAATAAACATCTAAAACAAAAATCGTTTGCTAGCTTTTTAGCAGTTAGAAAAATATTTAATATTAAAAATAAAAATCGTTTGCTTTAGTATCTTTATCACAGTTAAAAAAAACAAATAAATATAAAAAATGCAAATCGTTTGCTGTTTGCTGGAGTAGCTTTATAACATCTAAACAATTAGATCATGTAATTCACTTTCATTAAGAATATTTTATTTTCTGCACGCAGACCAAGAGTGATCAGTTTAAAGTGAGATTTAAATTTTAACTACTTTGGAAGAACAGATTATACCAATCTTTGTCCTAAACGCATTTTTTTCTGCCATTTTGTACTGCTTATATTGTATTTATGTCTACAAAGTGTCCAAAAAAAGTTACTTAATATATTTGAGAACTCCCTTGAATTGCGTTAAAATAAATGTTTGAGACCCTTTTAAGATTTAGCTTTTTTTCCATTTTTAATTCTTACTGATTATTTTTTACTTAAATATGTATTCTTTTTAATTTTCGCTTCTTATCAAAGGTATTTTTGAAATTAATATTAATCATTACTATATCCAAGTTGGGTAATTAAATGGAAAATTACTAGGTAATCTTCATATCTTATGTAACTAAAATGAAAGAAAAAAAATAGTTAAATTGACTGTTAAATTATTTTTCCACCTCTACCCGTGCAACGTCGGGTATAACAGTATAATATATATTATATATATATATATATATATATATATATATATATATATATATATATATATATATATATATATTATATATATATATATATATATATATATATATAATATATATATAATATATATATATATATATATATATATATATATATATATATATATATATAATATATATATATATATATATATATATATATATATCATACCTTATTATAAACATTATTTATAGATTTTCATAACTAGTTAACTAAAGGGTATATCACACGAGCGGTTTTTCCTCAACCCAACTCCCAACGCAACCTCTGTTCCAACCATGATTGGCGGAAATTGCCACGTGCTATGACGTAGGCGTTGGAGAAATTTTCTCCAACTCTGTCGATCTATCGCGACGGAGTTGGCCAACTTGGCCCCAACAACCAATCAGGTGAATCGGTGACTGTCGCTACACTGACGTCACGGTTCTGTTTTAGTTGAAGCCAAATCTCTCTCTTCAGGTCATATTGCGCCAAATTGCCAAGCTGTTGTTTATTTTACAAGCACGATATTTTGATTTTCAATCTGAAGTATAATAAGCTATTTGACACAAAGAGGAAATAGACTCTTTGTTTGACATTTCTTCTTATTTTTTCGATAATTTTTTTTGTGAAAAGTTGGGTTTTTTTTTTAACGAAAATTGTTACTTAGAGCCAATTCCACACAAGATTTATTTATATATCTTAGAAAAATATCATTTAGCACAGCTTTTAGTTCAACTTTAAGTGTAAGAAATATGCTATTTTTATGGATTTTCTTTCGTTAATTCATTAATTTGATATATCGTTTGCTATAATATGCAAAGTAGATGGGTAAAATTGTCCCTTTTGTTCTAAATGTGAAAGCTAAACTGTATATCAGCTTTAATTTCAAATTTGTAAAAAAAATATTTGAAATTTTAAGCAATATTCCAACAATGTATAGCCTTCAAGATATATCTCAACGCAAGTATGTTAATTTAACAATCTAGTTGGGAAAATAAAAATTTTGAACTTATATCTCTCAGTGTTTATTTCTTTATTACAGAATAAGGATTTTACTAGTATGTAATCATCAATGAATTCAGATATATATTAAAGACAATTTCAGTTTGACTTGTAAAATTCTTTTTAAAAATGAGCAATCTTTATCAAATTGTAACATTGTTTTTTATATACTCTTCACAACTTTTTTTAAAAAAATGTCACCACTGAAGGATTATATGTAAAAGAAAAGAAATAGCCTCCACAACCAAACCCCAAGACTAAAAATATTTTTTTATAACATATACATCAAGTGATCATTTCCAAACTGTGAAAGAAAAAAATACTTATAAGAGAAATCCTACGCATGCGATAAAATAACTCAAATCAATCCAAAGGTCTGATTTTTAACAAATTGTCGCCTACTGTAGAGATACCGTTTTAGTTATGACAGTCGGAACAGAGATATCTTCCCCTACTCTGGCAACACTTTAACACCTTTTTGGGGGCCGAAATTGGGGGGGGAGAAAGTTGCGTTGGAGGTTGGGTTGGGGAAAACCGCTCTTGTGATAAGGCCTTAAGGGAGCCTTGGTCCATTGGCCAACCCTCCCTTACATGGAGTGGGCCAAGCCTCCACACCTAGCCTTTTTGTAAAGAATCTCATATGGTGATATGAAGCCTACTTCATTGCAAAAACTTTATAGCTGAAATAAAACTTAATATAACGGTATTCATAAAATACTACATACTTAAACGTAATTCAATTGGTTTGTCTGAAAAAGTCTTACAAATTATGTCTAAAATGTTTACTTTTTGTGATGAGAAACTTTCTTTTTTTATTTCCCCCTCACTGCTAAGAAGTTGCTCAATGAAACTAAGGTAGCTGTCTGCTGGCAACAGTAGCTTTGGCCTTTGAGTACCATCTATTGAGAAAATGCTAGAATATTTTTAAATACTAAAATTTAAAGGTGGGCCTAGCCTCCCAATTCACTATATTCATATAAAATAACATTAGTTGAATAGGAGTTCGGAAGTGACCACTAAAAAGGTTCACTACAAGCGAGAGTTCACTATATCGCAGGTTCATTATAGCGTGATTTGACTGTATAATTCTTCACTTTTATCAATTTTAACTTTCAACATTGTTTATATCTTTCGTGAAAGTAATATTTACAAATGCGTAAAAGGGTCAATATCAGGAAAATGAACCATTCTTGTACCCTCCAGTTTTCATAAGTAGGATATAGGCTTTTAAAAGCAAAGTAACTTTGTAAAAAATGAAAATACATGAGATAGGGTACAGAACAGAAAAATTATACAAGATTTTCTTTTTTATTCTAATTTTTTTTTAGTCCACAGGGTGTGAACTGTCATGTTCGTAGCATGTCCCAACCCTCAATTTCAAGATTTTAGCAGTTTGTATCCAACTTATAAGATATGAATTAACTTTTTTAAATTAGAGATTTGAAGAAAAGAAAATTTTGGGATACTCAGTAAAATAAATGCAAATTTAAAAATAAAGAAAAAAATATATTAATATATATTTGCATTTATTTTACTGAGTATTTAATGCTTGTCCCTAATACTGAAGTCACATCTGTGTATCTGTGGACATAAGAAAAACTTAATTAAATTCAATAGGCGAAAGTACAACTCAGTGTCTATATAATTTTAGTTTTGTTGGTAGCCATATTGTACAAATAAAAAAAAATCAAAAATCAAAATAAAAAATCAGGTTGGGTTTAGCTGTTAAGCCATTTTGTTAATTCAACTTCAGATTTAGGGAAGTGTCAAGATCAGTGCATCACGTCTGTGGCTCAGAAAGAACTGAGGTAAGCTAATCAAATGCCTATTTTTAACTATGTGTAGCATTGGATACGATGAGCTTAATTTTTTAAAATCATGTTTCAAATATGATCATACCACATTTTACAATGATGAGACATGTAATTTGTCACATCCGTGGACACTGCATGTCTACAGACGTGACCAGTTGTCCTTGGATGTTATTATGATGCAATGCTTGACTGTTTCTGGACTATGCTTGTAGGGCTAAATACAACATCTGTTTAGGCTAGAGTAAGAAACGAGAATAATAACAATGGTCTAAGATTAATTTAATTTACAGCGGGATGATTTTAAAACTGATTATGATTTATTACTCTTGATTATGAATAAATTATCAAAACACAGAACATTAAAGAAAAAATTATAAAATTCAGCTATTTATACATTGCATTCTTAAGTTATTTTGCTTAGGTTGACTATTAATAACTCCTCACTATGAGTATGTTGAAAAGTGTATTCAGCTGATATAGTAACCAGCTCGTGACTACAAAGAAACATGTTCCCAAATTAGTTATTTTTTCTGCAGATATTTTTTAAGATGGGAAAAACGAAGAAGTTAGCAGAAACAGACATGAATAATGAAACAGAAAGGGATCACAATATGAATAACGATTATGAATGCCCAAAAGAGAATAGATTAATTATTTCGTTATTGACCCATCTATACAAATAAAATTTTCAAGTATCTTTTTCTTTGAAATTCATACAAATAAGCTGTACTACATTATATCTCAACTAAAACTAAACTCTTTGCCGCAACAGCCCATTAGTGGGCCAAGGCCTGAAGTGCCCATTTCAGCTTTCGTGACCTAGGGCTCTGGGGCCTAGGTCACGCTTGGTCAGCCTCACGCGGAACCCCCAGTGTTTAGTTCCCAACCATGCTTGGTAACCATTTTATCGACCCGCTTTAGGGATGAAAGGATGGGTCGACCTCGCCCAATCTGGGATTTGATTCTCGGACCTGTGGCGTGGCAATGCGAAGCACTACCACTAAGCCTACTATATTATATCTGTCTTTCTTAATCATAAATATGTTCAATGTACATGACAACATGTAATTTATCATGTCCGAGGCAAGTTGATCATGTCTGTAGAAAGCTAAATTTTTATAGTTAAATTTTAATGAGAAAATTACTTCAGGGTGGTAACAAAATCCTTGAAAAAAAGTTCCCTGATATTTCCATGATTTCCCTGATACTTTCACAAAAAATTCCATGATTTTACAATTACCTTGAAAATATACAATACACACAATTCAATGCGGTTCAGGCCAACCGGACAAACCAGAATATTTTCTTTTGATCAAGTGTCCGTAAGTAGTGATCATCTAAACCTGCTGTTTAAGTAATCCAAAATGGAAAAATTCCCTGATATTTTACAAAATTTGAAAAATTCCCTGATATTTCCAGAATTAAAAAGTTCCCTGAGAATTCCCTGATTTCCAGGTTTTTCCCGGTTCTGTTACCACCCTGTAGTTGTATGATGTGGATCGAAGTTATAGTTTCAATGCAATATGTAAGTGCAACTCAAATCCAAAGTTTCAATAACTTTCAATATTTTTTGTTCAGGATTTTTCGCCTCTAATTGTCCGTGGAATAACCAAAAATTGTTTAGATGGGCATCAGTGAATTGTAAATATTATTAAAATGAAATACTATCTGATGTTTTAAGTAACAAAATAAATCAAGTAACAGTTCATGTAGAATTTAAGAAATCTATAATAATAAAAATGAAGTTTTGTGTGTATGTTCTGCCATAGACTCTTAAACTAGACATTTGTTTGACTCGTAACTTGGCACAAATGCGTAGTTCATACTTAGATTATGATTTTTGAAATTTCAGGTTTCAAAATGTTTTATTTTTAAAGAAAATTTAAAATTTCTGAAAAAACTACACCACTTTGGCCCAAATCCGATCATCAAAACTTTTAACGAAAATTGAAAATGTTTATTTTATTCTGTTGCCATTACCTTCAGAAACTAAATTCATAATTTGAAAAAATAATTGACATGTCTCAAGCGACGTAATTCCGTCCAATCTCCATTCCAGGATTTTATTGTGGGTTTAGGTGATGATTTCTTCATTGATGGTTCTGTTGATTGAAAATATGCATATTTAAGTTATTTCTGTGAATTATAACTATGATGGTTGTTCAAGGCCATCGTACTAGAGTACATATTAGGGTTTTGTTTTCACTTTTTCGACAAATATTTTGCCAAACTCGCCAAATTCTTACCTAACCGCGCCAAATAATAATTTTTTTAAAAAAAATTATAAGCTAGTTTGTTGTTCGAAGGCCATTGTGCTACAGCTGTATAATACGAATGTTGTAGCTAATCTCTTTTCTCGCCAAATTCTTTTTAAAAAACGTGCCAAATTAGCTAAAAAGGTTTTATATGTTTATGAGGAAAATTACAATGACTTTTATGCGTGTATTTATAGCATATTTTTTTAGTTTGGATTTTTAAGGTAGTATAAGTAACAGGATTTTATACTTTATAGTGTGCAGGAATAATAACATAAGTTTATTATCCTAGAATGGATTAAATGGTACATATACTTGGATCGTTTACAACTTTTTTTTAGTCAGTGCGGAGAACGGGTATTTATTTTGTTAGTACAGTATTATAATTTTTTAAAAATCACACTATCAAAACAAACTATTATACAAAATCTTAAAAATAAAACAGTTCAATTGATGTATAGAAACATTTTCAATTTAAAAGAATTATCCGGAACTAGCATTTTTCTTCGAAGAAAAAAAAACAATCTATAATAATATAAATGAAATGTTTGTTGGTATGGGATCAGATTTACTGTACGGTCCCCCTTGGCGCGATTTTTTCGGATTTGGCGATAAATAATTTTTTCTGGCAACCTGTCTGACTTCAACTGAAGATTCGATTTCTATGATTTCGCACCGATGACGTTTTCCGGCAACCCTATCGGACCGTTGTTGGTTGAGTTTTCATAAGAAATATTCGTATACGATATTTTCTTTGAATGGTGGTTTTTAAAAAAAGTCGCCAAAAGACGGACTTTTGGCGCGATTTTGGAAAGTTCGCCAGGGGGGACCGTACAGTAAATCTCTACCGTTGGTATGTGTGTACCTTAAACTAGACATCCCTCTGACTTGCAACTTGGCATAGATGTTTAGTTCATACTTAAGTTACGATTTATGAACTTTCCGAGTTTAAAATCCTCTATTTTTAGAGAAAATTCAAATTTTCGAACAAATTATTTTTAAGCTGATTAGTTTGTTTAAAGGTCATCAGGCTAGACATGTATAATGGGCGTGTTTGTAGCTTCGCCAAACGGGCGCACTTTATCTATTTTCTCGCCAAATTATTACCGAAAATGCACCAAATCAGCTAAATGTTTTAAGCATTTATGAGGGACATGTATACATGCATTTTATAGCATATTTTTATGGAGGAAATTTTAAGTAATATAAGTAACAGTATTTTATGCTTCATAACAAGCGGGAACAATAACTTAACAGCCTACTATCCTATAGCAGATTAAATGGTACATATTCTTGAATGAAGACTGAATTTCATGTTAAAAGTCAATTTGTACTAGAAAGAATGAAAATATCATTATAAAAAAAATCGAATAATAAGAAAACGATAAAAAAAATTTCCTTATTTTTACAAATGTTCATCACAGATTTCATGAAATTATTTCTAATTATCAGGATTTCCAGGCCTCAGAACTAGGAATGCTCTAAAAAAAGTAGACAAAAGATACTTTCAAATAAAAAATAGAGACTAAAAGTAGACTATAGTGATCAGCGTTTTGCAAACCATTTCAGCAAAAAAAAAACTTTCATCAGAAATTGCAATTAACGACTCCTTGAAAATCCATAAATTACGAATTTATAAAACGTAAAACTAAACATCAGTAATGTAGCGAATTTTCGGAAATTGGCTAATACAGTTCAGAACCAAACACCCATAATGTTCTATAATCCGGACACTTTTGAATTTTAGCTAAATTCAGATTCTTTTTTAAAACTTAAACCTGTCTAAAATCAAAAACCACAATATAAGCCGAAGAAGAAAAAATGGCAAAAAAAAGTTTAAAAGGGGGAAAAATCAAGCTCTGGTTATACCTAACAAGGTCACATAACTCACGAACACTTGATCAGCGGAACATATTATGGTTGGTCCGACTTGGCCTGAACCGGAGTTACAAAAGTAACGAGACGCTCTTCCGATCAGCATAGGCAAAAAACTGTACTGTCAATCATTATGAAGCAATGCGACCTCATCGGTGGATTTCATGAAAATTACTAAGCAGCAAAATAAGCAAATTGGGAAGCATTATTGAATTGTACTGGCCGATAACTGATATTGGAAAACATCTTAGTTTAATCAAATCGAAATTCATCTTCAAATTTTAATTGAATTTTTATATTTATTATTTAAACTTTGTTTTGTACTGCAATTCAAAACTTTGAAGTCAAAAAATCACTTATCCTTATAAATAGACAAATTACAACAAAACTCTAAGATCGCTTAATCATGAAACCTTGAATATCGACAAATAAAAAAATCCTAAATATCAGTTAAAACGACAAAATCACAAATAAGCAATATTTAAATCGCGTAACTGAAAATGTGTAAATCTTGCATCTTCAAACATCGGAAAATTGAAGACTATTAAAATAAACCAAAAAATTAGCATATCACATAATCTTAAATTATGCCCAAATAATAAATCTAGGCTAACTGCAAAGACGGAAAATCGAGAATCTTCGAAAATCAGCAAACAAACGGAGAACCATAAAAACCTACATAACAAATAACTTTTAAAAATTCGAGCAATTAATTCAAAATTATAAATCTTAAGTGAAAAAGACAAATCTTGTAACTTTGAAGGAATTGGACATTTGCAGAAAAATAGAGAACTCTTGAAACCAGCAAATCTGAAATTTACTATGGGGGAATTTTTTTTAAATTGGCTGATCGCTAAACCTCGAAATAAACGATACAAAAAGCTTATCTTCATAAATCTATATGATTCATAAATCTGTCATCTATGATTCAAAACATCCAAGTACAATTCTTGACTTTCCAGATTTTACCCGATGCATACCTGCCAACTACTACGGATTGTCCGTAGTTTCTACGGATGGTATCAAACTACGGAGTTACGGAAACACAGTCAAAACTACGGATAAGCTTCGATATTTTCTTAAAAATTTATTTTTGAGTTTTTTTTTGCCTTGGTAATAGTGACCTTATAGAATGCCCATGGTTTTAATAAGATTTTTTTTAATCCAAATATTTTATCAACATATTTCATTCGCGGAAATAAAAGATTCAAATGCGGATCAAAGTGTTTTTTTTAATATTCTTGCGGAAAGTAAATTTAACCTGCCCATGACGACTAGTAACATTTGCTAAGTAGCCGTGTAATCGCAGTAGGTTAGTGTTCTTCTTATAGTTCTAGTTATGATCAGATCAGATTTGTTAACCAGCATCAGCGCCTAGTAATGTTTGTTATAGAGTCGGATTCGCAGTACGTTGGTGTTCCTTTTATAGTTCTATCTATGATCAGATTTGTCAACCAGCCTCAGCACCTAGTAATATTTGTTAGTTAGAGACGTAATCGTAGTAGTTTTTTTTTTAAAGTTTTCTTTCTGAAAAAAATCGATCAACCAATCACAACTCCTCGTGATATCTACTAGTTGGCAGTGTAATCGGCATAGGAACAGGGTTCCATTTCTTTCTTAGTTTTAGTTCAGGACAGATCAGTCAACCAAATTTCAGGTTCTTTGTTAGTTTCAAAAATTACGATGGCCTGTGACTTCATCGCTACTTAGGATTTTTTGTTGTTGCTGAGGGAATGTTATTGTGTTTTTAATTGAAACAAAAGACAATTTATTCAACGTCTGCCATACACAAAATATGGAGGTTGCTGTTTAACTTAAAATAGAACTGAAGTGCTCGTAAACCAAGAATTAACAAAACAATAAATTTTTAATGCAATAAAAGTTTTTAAATTCGGAAGGTTTGCAGTGAAATCGTATTTTTTTTACGTGTTTCAAACAAATTTCCCACGAAATGATTAACTTTGGTGCTTGATTTTCCACCCATCGTGAATCGGCCGATTTAAAAGAAACATAACCGGTAATCAATTATTTGTGAGTGATTAGTAAACAATCGCCCGCCCCCGCCGAAGGGACTACGGACAGAGCTTAGAGAAATGTTGGCAGGTATGCCGATGGCTGGACAAGGATGTCATTACGAGCACCCGTTGAAAAATACAAAACAAAACGCGGCAATCCCGCAGCTTTGAGTCGTAACATCACCGCTAGAAAATTTAAAGATATGTAATTGAATGAGAGAAAAAAGTTCTTAATTTGCCAACAATGTTCTTGTGAAATCTCGGCGAAAGTTAGCCGCGCTGGTGAAAAAAAGACACTTTAGAGACTTTGGCCTGAAAAAAGATACTTTTAGAGACACTTAAAAAAAATAGATACTAATAGTTAGAAAAGAGACTAGTTCCGAGGCCTGGCACATGTACGATGCTTACAGTGGCGTATCCTCTAAAAATTGCTTTTTTTCCTATGTGTCAGGCTATTTTCAACCCTTGTAATTAATGAAGCTAATTAATTATCCATTTTAATTCAATAAAGTTCATTAATTATCAATTATAGTTAAATGAAATCATCTAATTTTCAATTTTATTTAAAATCCTTTTATTATATGCGCATTCATTGAAATTTTATTTCTAGTGTAAGGCAACCAATTTAAGTTTGTTTAAAATGATTTAAGAGGAAATTCGTGCAAAAAAAAGGTCATGTTAATAGAGTTTAACGGCACTACTTGGACCAATCCAACTTACTTCAAATTTATCTGCTGCAGCACAGTCTCCGTAAATTCAAGGAAGAGATAACTGAAAATATGATGAAGCTGGACACAAGACCTGAACAATGTACTCTGTAAATGATAAATCGTAGTCTTATATTTATCTTGTTTCTAATATTACTTAGCTTCTCTTTAACTGGCAAGGTGTATAATCATCGCCATTTTGGATTTTTGTTTGCGTTATGTGTATTGTTCTCCTTACTTTCTTGTTTGTAATATTTTCCCTCCCAACATTGAATTTGGTTTACTTAGAAATTTGTGGGATAGACAGAGGCCCAGGTTATGGCCTACTTTTGTCCACAGAAAATAACGTTTTTAAGCAGTATAGAATGGTAATATTCCAAATTTTTTAAAAATTAGGAAGCGATCTTTCAGCGATGGGAATTTTTTCCAATGAAAGTTTGGAGTGGTTTTGAAGCAACAAAGTTTAACTTTTGAAGAGGAACTAGAAAAATAGTAGCAGTAAAATTTAAATTTTAGTGAAGATATACGAGAAATTGTAGTAGAAATATTGGAAAAAAATTAATAAATATTAAGTTATAATCAGCAAAAGATATGAATTTTGGGGATCGCTGCCGTAGAATGCAGAACTCTAATCAGAGCACCGATCGAAGGAAGTATATGAATTCAAGCAGGAAAAATACGTCATCTGAAACAAGCCAATTCTTATCCCTGCTGTTCAGTTTTGGTCTCCCTTCCTCAGAAAAGATATAGAGTTGCTTGAAAAAGTTCAGCATAGGGCTACAAAAATGATTAAGGGTCTATCTGGTATTGATTATGATAACAGATTAAGATCTTTACACATGTATTCCCTGGAAAACAGGAGAGCTAGAGAGCTAGTTTTTTTTTATTATTGAATCAACTCTTGAGTACTTTTGTATCGCTAAAATACCTACCAATATTAAATTAATCATAGTTTGAACCCAAAAAAAACAAACGCATTAATTTTTTTGCAAAATAAATCTTTAAATAATTAATAAAAATCATTTTCCAATGGTTTTTTTTCATTGGGACGTCACGTGATCACAAATACGTCGATTTAGATGACGTCACTAGTATATAAAAACAAACCGATGTGTTGTTTTTTGGTTTGTAATTAAACTGGATTAAATCTAATTTACTATAAAAATAGGAATTATATAGATAGTGGAAAGAGGTTTTACAGAAGCGAATAGTCCAAATTAGCTTCCAAAATGGTGTTTTAAAGTTTGTTTATAGTTACTAGTGACGCCATAGATACCACGTGACAGCCACAAAGAGCATTGATGAATATGAATTGAAGTCTTTTAATTAATTAGCAACAAACGTAAAGTCGTTTGTTTTTAAATTTTCAGTCACCGTGTATTTGAAGTAATGTCCGAAGGTTAATTGTTGTTGTTGTTGCAGCTCCCGGAGGCCAGCAGTGCTAGACCAGGTCCATGACATCGTACACCCTCAGAAAGTCCAACACCATGAAAGGGTCGTCGTCTAAATCCTGCTTGGAGAGCCCCAGGCACGCGAGTATGTGATCAGGCGAAGCCTGCTCAAAAAAGCAGTTAGAACAAATTTCGAAGCTCCTGGATCCCTCATTAAATTTCAATGTCTTAAGGTGGCCACTTCGAAAGCGGGCAAGAGCAGTTTGATCCTGTCTATTAAAGCCAGGAGCAAGGGAGCCTCCAGGACGCGAACATTGATACCAATGGTGCACTGGGGGGACAATCCAAGTGGTCCTGTTCTTGTGTTTAATCTTTGAGTGAATCTCCGAAAAGGTGAGAGGCGCTGACGGAACAGAGGCCTCGCCAGCACCAGCCTTTGCTAAATTGTCCGCGATCTCGTTCCCCTCAATATCGACGTGGGAGGGGATCCACTGCAGATGAATCTGATGCGACATGGAAAGCCGTTTTAACTTGTTAAGAATTGTCACTCCCACATTGTCTCTCACACCCTGCCAATCTCTCAGGTGCTGTAATGCGCTTCTGCTATCAGACAGAATCTCGTTTCCATGGGGAAGAGACGCAAGAAGACCAAGGGCTTCGTCGATGGCTATCAGTTCACTGCGAAAAACTGAGCAGTAGTCATGATTTTTCCTCTGTATCCTTAAGTCATGGCTTTGAAATTTGATGTAAATTCCACTGCCAGATCGGTTATAGTCATCTCTGCTGCCATCCGCGTAGACCTGAATGGCATCATTTGGAATCTCTCCGATTCTCTCAAGAGCAAGTTGCTTTAGAAAGACCGGAAGATCTGTTTGTTTATTGACATGTACTGGTATTTCAGTATGGAAAAAGACATCACCAAGATCATCAATCGGGTCGAGGCACTGTGCTAGGTGATGCGGCTCCACTGCACCATCAACAAGATTAAAAGTAACCAATTGGCTGAAGGGACTGTGTCTCTTGAGTCTCTGATTATTACGCCAGTTTTTGAAGTAGGTGGCGGTGCGATTGTATGAACCTAGAGCACTTAGTTCGTTGTAGTATTTTGATAGGCAGGCATGTCTCCTAAGTTCTAGGGGCTGTAGGTCTGCTTCGAAAAGCACAATGTCCCTGGGGCACGTATTTCTTAGCCCAGTGATGATCCGAGCAGCGCAAAGCTGGACCTTTTCAAGTTTCTCAAGATTTGAATCTGAGGCACAACAATAAATTGGAATGCCAAATTCCAAGATGGGTCGAATTAGTGAGATGTATGTTGTTCTGAGAGTACCAGCGTCAGCACCCCAATCACGCCCTGATATATACCTCAAGATGCTGAGCCGCTCTCTTGCCTTCAGCACAAGATGATCGATATGTTTATTTCCCAGAATCTCAGGGTCTAACACAAAGCCTAAATATTTTGGATGTATATCCAGAGTCAGTTGTTGATCGTTCAATAAGATATTAGGATGGAAATTATAAAGCTTTCTGTTGGTTGTGAAGAAGCTAACCGAGGACTTAGTTGGATTTAAGCACAGTTTGTGGTCTTCAGAGAAATTCTGGATGTTCTCAAGGACTAGAGTAATATCTCTCTAACTTCGTCACGTCGGAATCGGACTTCCAAAGGACAATGTCATCCGCAAAAGCGCCGACCTCGCATTTCCTTTTGATAATACTCTCAATGCCTGATAAGTAAAGTGTGAATAGAGTTGGGCTCAGAACTGATCCTTGGGGAACCCCGTGAAAGATCCTGAAACTCCTTGAGAGGGATTTGTTATACTTCACTCTGATAAGTCTGTTACGCAAGAAGTCGTAGATCCAGGGAAGGGCCTTTCCGCCAATTCCAAACGTTTTGAAAAGTTTTATGACAAGCAAATTATTCCAAACTCTGTCAAAGG
Organism: Oedothorax gibbosus; assembly: GCA_019343175.1. NCBI lineage: Eukaryota > Metazoa > Arthropoda > Arachnida > Araneae > Linyphiidae > Oedothorax > Oedothorax gibbosus. Next base: position 26,907,222 of record CM033275.1, read on the forward strand.
CCTTAGATAAGTCCAGGAAAACCGCGACAGTGTGATTAGTTGGTTTTTTGTTGTGAGCGTCTCTAACTTTTTGACAGAAGTAAAGTAGCTGGTCAGTAGTGTAATGACCTTCTCTGAAGCCATACTGTTCCTCCGGGAGAAGATTGTTGGAATGTAAGTGAAATGTGATCTCAGAAACATTTTCTCCACGATTTTACAGGTTAAAGAAGGGTAATTAATTTTATATAAATATTTGATAAATAAAGTTGCTGGTGCCGGAACTATAAACTATTTTAAAAGGTTTATAAATATCTATTTAGATGCCAGACCAGGGTTACACGTTTTTCCGGCCGGATAGCTGAAGGGACAATGTTTTTACTATGATTGTGATCCAGTTTGAAAGTTTATGGCCGTCTATTTCTAGCCATAAATTTTTTATATACTTTTATAAAAATAAATAACTCATTAATTAGCTGATTATAGCAGAGTGCATTCCTGTAGTAATTAAAAAAATTAAACGAATTCCGTCGCTTTTTGATAGTAACAAAGACAAAAATAATTTAAGTATGGTCTTTGATACGTCAAAGATTCCTGAGCAGTGAACAGCGGCTCAGTGATCGTACAAAATCATACTTTTTAAACTTTTAAAGATGCAAAGATTATCTTTATATTAAAAAAAAAATCTTTCAAAATAAAGTAAGGTATTTTTCCATTTTGAAGGCGCAAATCTAGCCAAACGAAATTTTTGGGAGACAATACACAATATTCAGTTTTGAAATTGTGGCGGTTAAAGGTTACCATTGAAAATATACTGTTCTGTGCATTTTTGGCGACTATATTGCTTGCGCTCGACACATATGGAAAAAAACCTCAAATTATTATTCAGAAATGTAAAGAAATTCAAATAACTATGGGTTTTAAAAATGTGTTCAAAATATCTAGTGGTATCACAAAACAAAGAAAATACTTTTATACAATAGAAGCAGTATATGAATACGCATAATTTACTTTTTTTAGAGTAATCGGCGAATCTGTTATTCCAGTTATGGGTAAACTGCGTTTGTGCAATTTCATACATGGGCATTTACTTTGAGGAGTCATGAACAACATGGAGATGCTTGATGCTAAAAAAAAATGTGTCTTCGTAAAGCCCCTGAATCAGCCTTGCCACATACACAAACAATTGCTTATCCTCGGAGATATTTATACAAACATACGTCACATATTGAATGCTGTATGACATTCGTTAAAATAATCTTTTATTTTGCATCAAACGAAAAATCGTTTGATTTAAAAATTTTGAAGACTGGTAAAAGAACAAATAGATTAAAAATTAATTAGTTGTTAATCATTAATTGTTTTTGCAATTAAAATTTTCCCAACACTAATATATATCTACTGAGCATATTAGAAATATACATATGTGTATTCGTTTTCCGTAATGTGATCAAATTCTTTTATTAAAAAGAAAAATCGTAAATTCTCCCATAGAAGACTATATGAACAATAGGTAGACAAAGATGGCTGCCTTCCCCCACCTCTCGCTTCAGTCGGTTCCCGTTCGTTTGAATTCACTTGACGGCTCCTGTTCATTATATCCTCCTAGAAACAGCCATGACTATGGTTATGCGTGCTTCAATGTTGAAAACACATTTTGAACACATTATCATCAATTGTATTATATTTTTTCCACTGCGAATTCGCAGTGTTATTTTTTAATAATATGCTTAATATAAGTATGTCATATTCCTCAGAGAAATTTTTTCCTTAAATTTTATATTTTAATAATAAAAGTGGTAGAACTTTTTACCTAATTTTAAAACTTCGTTCAAAGAAGAATTAATTTTGCTTTTGGTTCGTAGGATTTTAGAACTGATTTCAATTATATTACTGATACATGCTTAATCGCAGTGTTTCTTTCTAGTAGTGTTTCGTTGCTACTTTAAGGTTAGTTTGTTGTGCAAAACTATAATTGGGTCCTTGATCTGTTGTATGCTTTTTTTTAATAAATAAAAAATAAATTCTTAAAAATGTGTTTTTTTTTCAAATAACGGCTTGCTATCAGCTGTAATTTCGTAATGTAAAGTAACATTAGCTTATGAAAACATATCAAAATCGAACCCGTACACTTTTAACCTTTCTTTTGCAACAATTTATATATATTTTTTATTTTAATCATTACCACGTAAGCTTTGCGTACTAAATTACTCGCTAAGATAGCTAATATTCAACCAGCGTGCGTACATAAAGTCTAGATTTTTACAACCTTTGTACAATAACTATGTGATATTTTTTTTTTAAATAAAACTATTCTGAGTACCATTTTTATAATAAACCATTCGTATCTTATGCGACTTTGATATATATGCAACGATTGCCTTGGCTTTTTTTTATTCGTAAACCCCAAATAAAACTGAGTATTTCAACACTCAAAACTTAATGTACATGTAAGAAAAAGACAAATACATTATTTTTTAATTCTTCCGTTTGTACAACAATAAGTGCTAACAATGAAAAGAAAGTAAAATTGTATTATTTTTGTTTTATCATTTCGGCTACAGATCTTTCGTATTAGATTACTCATAGTCATTTTCCAAAACAAAATATTGAATTTGCGCTAAAATTGCATAACTGTGTGACGAAGAAACACTGCTAGCAAATTGTACCAGCTGCTTTTGGGTATGTTCTTTTTCGCTGCTTGTTAACTAAATTTGGTCTTTGTTGTTACGCAAAGGATTCAAAAACTGTAAATTTCGGATATGTAATTTTACGGAATCGTACTTTTCAAACTTTAAAATGCGGTGATAGTTTTTAAAATATGAAATTTTTGTTAAGACATTTATCGATTTTATTACATTCAGATATATATCCATTTTTGGAACATGGAGATGCTTGATGCAATAAAATCTAAGAATTTGTAAGTCAATACGAACCACTACGAGTTTTCTCGTAGCATGGCAGCCAACGTGTCAAAGTAAAAAAAAAATAGCATTTTAGTCAAAGTTTTTTAGTGTCGAAAACTAAGCAATTATTACTAAAATATTTCCACTTGAGCTAACTCAATAATTTAAGTTTCGATTAAAAAAAATACCCGTTTCAACATTTAACTTGGTAACGACTTGGCTGTTTATTGAAGTGGTGCGCTGGAGTTATTAGTTACGAGAACGCCTACGCAGAAAATCGGCTAATTGTTTTGTACTCTCATTTGGTTGTCGTGGGATTACTCGTACAAGAGCAACGCATAAGCGTATTGACGCCTTTTAAATTTAGTTGGGAACAATTTACTTATCGCCAGAATTTTCAAAGGCCTTCGCAAGGCCAAGTATTTTTAAACATAGCTTTCTTACGATAGAAGTACACTCAAATATTATTTAATAACATCTTTAAAAACAATATAAAATTTAGGCTATTTTTGGCTATTATTGAAGATATTGTACGGTTACAATTTAGAGCAGGGATGGAATATTTAAAATTATTTTTGATAAGTCTACGGCTGGCAACTGCATTGGCGTCAACGAGAGTTATGAGGTTAGATGATTGGGGGCAAGCTCTTGATTCTTTGGCAAGCTCATCGGCTTTTTCATTTCCAAGGATGTTAACATGAGCTGGTATCCACTGTAACGTGCAGGTTTTCTTGGCTGCGATGACTTTGTTGATGGATAGGATTATTTCATGGCTGATTTGGCACTTGCCCTTCTGAATGGCCTGCAGGGCAGATCTTGAATCAGAAAGGATGATAATGCCGCTGGATCTGTGGATGCTTTTGGACAGGAAAATCTCCAACGCACTCTTGATGGCAACGAGTTCGCATGTATAGTTGGAGGCAATTTTCCCTACAGGAATTTTGTGACACTCATTTTCATCGCCTGGACCCGTTAAGAAAACTCCTGCACCTCCTCCATCAAGATTTGAATCGGAGGAGCCATCTGTGTAGGCTAATACTAAATTTTGGGCTTTGGTGGTGAGTTCATTGATGGTATGGGCGCCTTTTTCTTTAATTATCGAGACCGGTTCTTTTTTGGTGCAGGGTCGTAGGAGGTTTAGGTTTACGATTGTCTGCGGGTGAAGGTGCAAAGTATGAATAGGTTCTTTCGGAATTTCAAGTGACTTATGCTGGAGGTTGATATCTTTCCTGATTTCCAGATCATGCTGTAGGGTTGAGGATCTTTTAAGCCTGGATTTTTCGCTCCATGCTTTGAAAGTTATATTGGAAATGTGGTTTTCAGGTAGGCTCCGTATGTTATTTGTGAATTTAATTGTGGATAATTTTCTTCTGTTTTCCAAAGGAGTTAGGCCGCATTCCTTTTCAGCTTTGATGTTATTCGTTGATGAGACAGCTCCAATGATGATTTTTGATGCCCTGTACTGTATCCTGTCGATCTTTTCTCTTGCAGTGGGCATAGCTGGTGCCCAGATGGGTGCAGCGTATTCAAGAATGGGCCTGACTATGGAGGTATATGTATTAAGAAGGGTCTTTGGATTTGATCCACAGGATCCACCGCACAGTCTCTTAAGGATGTTAAGCTTTTTTAGTGCTTTATTTGAGACATGATTGAGGTGTTGCGAGAATCTGAGCTCTGCGTCAAGAGTGAGTCCAAGGTATCGTGGATTAGAAGTTTGTTTGATTTCCGAGCCAAAGAGCTTGATGGAAGGATGGAAGGAGCGTCGATTTTTCCTGTCAGTTGAGAAAATACAAAGGTTTGTTTTATCTGGATTAATAGTGAGCTTAAGCTCTTTTGACCACGTTTCAATGCCCTGCATGCATTCATTTAGGGCTGTTTGTGAAGTCTCCAAGTCTTTATGTGTTTTCCATACTGCGATGTCATCGGCATAACAGGCCACTTTGACTTCATTGCTTAAGTGGTGGTCGATCGTATTCATGTACAGGAGGAAAATCAGTGGGCTAAGCACGGAGCCTTGGGGAACTCCTGCCTTCGTATGGTGAGTGTGTGAAAAGGTGCCATTTACTTTGACTTTGAAGCTTCTTTTCCTGAGGAAATCATTTATCCAGATCAGAGCGTTTGATGATATGCCTGTTGCATGGATTATGTTGATCAGTTTTTGTCTCCATACTCTGTCGAAAGCTGCAGAGAGATCTAGGAGGACCATAGTTGTTTACTTTTGCGGCTTTTCTTGAAACCCATCAATCACAGATTGGCAGAGGTAAAACAGCTGGCCGACGGTACTGTGCTTTGCTCTGTATGCGGTTTGGTAGAAATGCAAGACATTGTTCTGTGTGATCCACCTCATCAACCTTGAGTGTATAATGCGCTCCATGAGTTTGCAGAGGATGCAGGTTAATGAGATGGGTCGGTAATTTTTGCGGTTGGTAGCGTCTTTTCCTGGCTTGAGGATGGGAATAATGACAGAGTTCTTCCAGATCTTGGGAAGCTTGCCTGAGCGCCAAGAGATGTTGAAGATGTTTAGCAAGAGTCTTTTAGCATTTTCCCCAAGGTGAATTATCATTTGGCCAAAGATGAGGTCAGGTCCAGGTGATTTTTTAGGATCGAGGCATTGAATAGCAGAATTAAGTTCCTCAACAGTAAAGTCAGATGTGAAAATGCCATTTTCAGTGTTCTTCCTGTTGCTCTTAATGATCGATTTATATTTTTTGTAGATCTTCTTGTCTTCTGCGGAGAATTCTAGTTTACTCGAGTCTTCATAGTGCTTTGCAAGCAGATTTGCTGTTTGTTTGTTCTAGCAGTTGACCCATTTGTGGTGATGACATTTGATTGCGGGCTATCCTGTGTTGTGATGTTGGAGTTATTTAGGACCTTGATCAAGTTCCAATACTGGGACTCTCCTTTTCTTGGGTCAAGACTGCTGCAGAGTTCACTCCATTTTTCTTGTTTGCTATCAGAAATGGCTTCTTCTACTCTATGACTAGCTTCGATGAGCTAACGAGGTTATAAAAAGAATAATAGACTTGAAAGTTAGACAACTCTTTTAACTTTGATATTTCAAAGGTAAAAAGCTTCTACTACTTAAGATACAATCATTAATACAAACAAACAAACACACACACGAAGAAACAGTATTTGCTGGGTATTATTATTTTTTATGAGATGTGTTCTTTCATTTTAAAAATAAATAAATTTCTATTGCGTCTTGTGAAAACATATCTGGAAACCAATTGTGTCATATTTAAGTTACTAAAACATTAAAATTTTAAATATTCTTACATTTATTCAATTCATAATTTATAATTAATCAAATTCAACAATAGATTTTTTAATTAATGTTCGAAGTAGAAAAAAAAACTATTACTTACGGCGCATGTTTGTACCGCGAGAGAAAAACCAAGAGAGAAACCGTTTTCTTGTCGCCAATGTCCGCCAAGCAGATTACTATGCAATGAAGGGGCCTTACCTGAGTACTCTTCACTTATTTAATGATAACACTTTCCCCTTTTTCATAAACTTTATAGACCGAGAGCCCAGGGCCGCCAGACCTAAGTCATTTTCTAAAGGATGGAATGTATCGGATTAGGTTCGGTTTTCATTTACTTTTAGTATATATATGCATATTGCATACCCGCTAGAGTGAACCGACGGCCAATTTACAGGTATCGGGTGCAAAAAGTAGGTAAATTATAAGTTAACTTAAGTCATTTTCTAAAGGCTGATTTTTACGTATGTTTTAGAAAATAATGTTAAAAGTTAATAATAAATTTCCCAGACACTTTCCGTCGGCCGAAACTTTTCCCAGACGCTTTAAACGTCTTTATCAAGTTCAGACTTTGTCCCACGCATCTGGCGGCGTGAGATGGCGTTGCAATCGTCCTCGGACGACAAGAAGGGGAAGTTAAGCAAAAAAGAACTATGTGTGTATTGGAGAGGTGGTTGGTTGGTCGATTGACATATATATTCCGGTTTGTGTGCTTGATCATTGGAGATGTGAAAATGTTGTAAGCTAAAGACAGCTATGGTAACTTATTTATTAATTTATTTTCTAATTAAACGAAAATTTAATTAAATCGAAACGATATTCTTTCTTAACCAACCAAGCACATCTTAATACACACATAGTTCTTTTTTGCTTAACTTCCCCTTCTTGTCGTCCCAGGACGATTGTAGCGCCATCTCCCGCCGCCAGATGCGTGGAACAAAGTCTGAACTTGATAAAGACGTTTAAAGCGTCTGGGAAAAGTGTCGGCCGACGGAAAGTGTCTGGGAAATTTATTATTAACTTTTAACATTATTTTCTAAAACATGCGTAAAATTCAGCCTTTAGAAAAAGACTTAAGTTAACTTATAATTTACCTACTTTTTGCACCCGATACCTGTAAATTGGCCGTCGTCGGTTCACTCTAGCGGATATGCATATACTAAAAATAAATGAAAACTGAACATAATCCAAAACATTTCATCCTTTAGAAAATGACTTAGGTCTGGGGGCCCTGAGCTCTCGATCTATTAAGTTTAGCAATTTTTTTCGGTTTGCAAGAACCGTTTTCAACGCATCTGAGTGCAAACTATAAACTATTACTTAGACGCATGTTTGTACCGCGAGAGAAAAACCAAGAGAAAAAGTTTTTCTGTCGCCAATGTCCGGCAAGCAGATTACAATGCAATGAAGATTAAGAGAAGTTAGATTATTATGCAATGAAGGGGTTACCTGTGTACTCTTCGCTTATTTAATGATAACACTTTCCCCTTTTCCAAAAACTTTAAGTTTAGCATTTTTTCGGTTTACAAGTACCGTTAACTAAACACTTCAAAAATCATTCTCTCTTTTTCACCTTTCTAACACTTAGCACGTTCTTCCACCAAGCTCTTCAATTGCGAATTATACCAGCAACCCTTTTTTTAAATTTTACATTAATACGTACCACTCTTTTAATTAATAAATAAAAAAATTCATTGTGACAAACAAAGCTCTTTTAGCAAATTACTTTTATGACAGCATCGACATACTGATTCAACAGCAGCAGAAACTGTATTTCAAGACAACGAGCCCCTCCGTCTCCACTGGAGTTACCTACGATGGAAGTTTGGAGGCTCTCGGGTCAAAACTATTGTTAGAAGTACGATACAAGTGCGAAAAAAAAACGATGTTATTATTCGTTAACTTAAAAAACAACTACCACTTCATAAATATTTTACAATTGGAGGGTTCAAAATACAAGTGAATCAAGTCCTAATTTTGTCATTTTCGAGTTAGCAGCGCAATTGTTATGCACTTACTATGTAGATTTTCAGTGCAATAATAAAAATAATTCCGAATTCAAATAATATCTGCTAGGCAGCAGCAATTAAAAAATGTTTTTATTTCATTGTTTTCAATTTTAAGAATTCATTTGAAAAATGAATTTAAATTCGAGTAAATTTTGCTATAAAGCTTTGACTTTTAAACATTTGTAGCACAAAGAAGTTTTTTGGGGGCTTGGTTCATTTGTTTAGTTTAGTTTGAATTATCGTCGCACTAGAGCTACACGAGGGCTATTGGCGACGGGCGTCGTATTTTAGAACCACAGTCAAGTGACGAGCCGGCACCCAACGCAACCGTTGGTTCATTTGTATTCTGAGCCCTTCAATAAGTGGTGCATCTTTCACATTTTTTAAAAAAAATTCAAACAAAAATATCACATTCTTGATCCTTCTTATGAATGGCAGTCACTTAACACAATTCTATTATTAATATTCCCATATTGATAACCCTGTACGTTAATTAAATATGACACTATGACTAAATAGCTTATCGTATTCTTTAGGGTGTCGAAAAAATGAAAAGACAAGATGACTAATGTTAGTATTAGTCTTTCATTTCAAAGAATCCATTCTTGGGATAAATAGTATGTTATAAATGCGTGAAACAACGACATAGAAGTACAATGAGTACCAAGTAGCAACAAGAAGTTCTAAAAGAACTAAAATAGCCTAATTTCCCGTGACTTAAAAACTTACTGAAATTCGTATAGGAAAACAAGTAGGTTTGTAACAGTAGATATCATCTACAACCGTTTCGACACAAGATTTGTATATATTTATCTGCATAGAAAAAAAAGTCTACAAAGTTTTAAACGCCAATAAAGCCCCGCAGGTAAAAAAAAACATTATACAAAAACTTAAATTTTACCTACATAAAAATTAGATAAATTATTTTCTTTGTATGGTAATAGGAAACAGGCTTTAGGCCACACTAACGTGACTTCGGCATGAGGTTAATGCCCGTAAGTTTACCATTTCACAATCCATTCTCATTAAAAGTCTTTGATTTGAAAACAGAATCAAAATGACGTTTCCGTTATGCAAATTTTGTAATTGTGTAGTTACTGTAGCTTTGTTCCATTTATTAATTTTAGGAATACCAGAGCAATATAATTCTATTTGGCATCTCAAATGGGAATATAGTATCAGTTTAAAACAATTTTGGAAATAACTAATTATTTAAAAGACTATCTTATTAATTAATATTTATTGTTTATGAGCTAAACATAAATTTGGTGTCTTTACTGTTATCACTTTACAACCATGTTTCGATTGCGCAATAAGCACGAAAACGACCCTTCTCGGGATAGAAATATCTACACCATTAATTTGCAATTCGTAGGGAATATGAATGAACAGAATGAAAATGTAATGTAACATTTAGAAAACCTTTTCGCCAAATTACAGTGTTACTGTACACACTTCACAAGTAAAGTATGTACACTTGTATTATACCGGAGTTCTACTCATACGAACTGCTTCATCCGAACTTAGCTCGTTTGCAGGTATAAAGAAAAAAAAGTTTTTTTGGTATTTTAATTTACTACCACTATTTTTTAAAAGAATGTTCTCTTATACATTTTTTTTCTCCACAACGCCTGCAGTATTGGCGGCCAAGCCATTGCAAACTGGGCATATTCCCCAAAACCGAGAGCCACTTTTGAGTGGCACCATCTAGGCGACTCTCGCTACCAATTTGTTCTATTATATAAAATAGTGCATTAAAATTCTGACATAAACCTGATCGTTAGCCAAATTAAAAAGAACGACATATTTTGTTGTCGCTGAAATTAAATGATTTTAACTTCATGTAATTATGGACATGGGCCAGCGCTGCTGTGGGCAGGTAAACTGCAGTATCTAAACTCTTTTATCATTTTTAAAACATTCATTAACTCTCACCTATAAGAAATAAAGTATACTACTGAAAGACTGATTATTTCAGAACAAACATGTTCTAGTTCAATAAACTATAATTATCCGAACTGAATCATCCTGTTCCATCCATTCGTACACGTATATAGAAATTTTGTGTCTTTTTAATCTTTTTCAACGTTGTGTTTCACAAAACATTTTTTCTCCCATTTTCAACCTGCAGATTGTAATTAAATAAATTATATATATTTTTGGAAACAATCTGTTTATCCGAACTTTTTTTTTTACATAGGAGCAGTTCCAAATTGATTTTTTACAAAAATTGCATTGGATGATTCATATTGGGATATGTTTTATTTATTTTATTGTGTCACAACTACAGGAGAAAATCCCAATTATAGGGGACACACACAGAAATAAGTTAAAACCATAGATATCATAATTAAAGTATTAGATTGGCTGATCACCTCCAATGCTAACGACGGTTCGCACATGGAGGCTTTTTAAGGGGGCATAATGGCCAGTGTTGCTGCCACTTTAAGGAGAAGAATACTACGAAAAAATACCATTTAATTCTAAATTTAAAAAAAAAAATACTAGAAAGGATTTAAAGTCACTGAAAATATTCCAAAATGCAGCTAGTATTTTTACGATATTTTTTTGTAATTTTAGAATAATTCTAAAATTAAGTAAAAAGTTTAGTTATAAAGTTTAACGAGTATATTAGTATTTTAGAATTCTAAAATTACAAAAAAATATCGTAAAAATACAAGCTGCATTTTGGTATCTTTTTAGTGACTTTAAATCCTTTTCTAGTACTTTTTGTAATTTTAGAATTACCTAAATGGTAGTTTTTCGTAGTATTTTTCTCCTTAAAACGGCAGCAACATTGGCCATTATGCCCCCTTAAAAAGCCTCCACGCGCGTCCCGTCGTTAGCATTGGAGGTCACGTGATCATCCAATCTAATACTTTAATTATGATATCTATGGTTAAAACAGAGACAAAACAGTAGTTTAAAAAACATTTGGTAACATAAAAAACACAAAGATCGTAAATAAACTAATTATACAAACGATAAAAACAATTAAAAAGAGAATAACAAGCAAACGCGGTAGAATCCAAACTTGTTGAAACTAATGTCTAAAACCAATAAATTAATCTATGCCAATAAATGATGGCAAAAATTCTGGTGTTAAGGGGCTTGATATTATGACATTGTTTAAACTGCAAAAAAAGGTTAAAAAATCAAAACAATAATGTCAACTATTTCTAAAATTGCAGTTGCCTTACATAGTACTAACTTTAGAAATCAGGCGTTGCACTGGTGTACCCTTAATAACGGGGTTTGTTTTTTAGGTAAACTTTTATTTTGTGGTAATCGATCCCCTTTAAACTGGTATCAGCACCTTCATCGGGATATTATAGTTTTCTTCCATTCTGATATCAGAATTAATTAAAAATAAGAGGATGGCCGATTGTATCTAGGCTCTTCCAAGTGTGTGTTAGACAATAGCTTTAAACATTAGACTGAATTGCTTTGGGCACGCTTCTCATTTATGTGTTTTCTTTTGTGTGTGTGAGAAGATGTCTTTGAAGGTTAGACTTTTGACTAAATTGCTTGTTACACACTTTACAACTATGTGGCTTTTCTCCTGTGTGTGTGAGACAATGGTCTAGAAGGTGGGACTTATGACTAAATTGCTTGTTACACACTTCACAACAATGTGGCTTCTCTCCTGTGTGTGTTAGAAGATGTCTTCGAAGGGTAGACATTTGACTAAATTGCTTGTGACATAATTCACAACTATGTGGTTTTTTTCCTGTGTGTGTGAGACGATGGTTTTGAAGGTTAGACTTTTGACCAAATTGCTTGTTGCACAATTCACAACTATATGGCTTTTCTCCTGTGTGTACGAGACGATGGTCTCGAAGGCGGGACTTATGACTAAATTGCTTGTTACACCATTCGCAAGTATAAGGCTTCTCTCCTGTGTGTGAGAGACGATGTCTTCGAAGGGTAGACTTTTGCCTAAATTGCTTGTTACACAATTCACAACTATGCGGCTTTTCTCCTGTGTGTACGAGAAGATGGCCTCGAAGGTTAGACTTCTGACTAAATTGCTTGTTGCACAATTCACAACTATATTTCTTTTCTCCTGTGTGTACGAGACGATGGTCTCGAAGGTGGGACTTATGACTAAATTGCTTGTTACACAATTCACAACTATATGGCTTTTCTCCTGTATGTGTGAGTAAATGTCTTATAAGGTGGGACTTTCGACTAAATTGCTTGTTACACATTTCACACTCATGAGGCTTTTCTCCTGTGTGTGTTAGAAGATGCATTCGAAGGGCAGATTTCTTTTCGAAACTCTTAGAACATACTTCACATGTGTGTTTCTCTTTAACAGTGCTTGTCAAAATGTGTTTCACAGCCGACATTTTGATAAAATCTCAGAGAAATGCAAGAAGACTTAGCATGTTTTGCTAACCTACTTCATGTTCTTTTTTGTTGGAGTTGAGGTACTGGTCGCTTTCATTTAGTGTCATATTGAAGTAGCATACAAGAAGTAGCCTTCCAGAAAACCTAAAATATAACAAAACCCGTTACAAAAACATTTAACACATAACACAGCTAGGGGGAGGGAGGGGTACACCCAAATGTGACGGATCGTGACATGGAGGGGTAATCGCTCGTGTGACGTAATGATTCGGAAATTTTTCCTCAGAAAAATTTCTTTGAAAGTTTTGGAGAAAAAAATCTGTACTCTTTTTATCATACAAAACACTTCATTTCAGAAAGAAGATGAGGAGACCATGACAAGCCACAGCGTTGGCATTATTAGTCTCTGATATTTTCCAGATCTCTTCCTTACAGCCACTACTGAACATCGCTGAATCGCGATGCTATCTTGACCAATCAGAGTACAAGCAACCACCCGAACGAACATCAAAGGACACAGAACTAGACAGATACGGTAACACCCAAACCTCTTTTTTTTTTGTGCGATGGGGTTTCAGAATCGCTAAATAGTTTTTGGACAACAGAAATGTCAATTCCTCCCTTCTGAATAAATTATTTAACCAAAATAAATTTAACTTTTTTTTTTTACTTTCCGAGTTTTAAAAGTGTCGCCAAGTCGAAATGATAACAAACCCGGCACTTGCTGAGATGGTTTCCATCTCGAAATGACCAAAAATACTCAAATTTCAAAATGGCCGTTCATTAAATTGCAGACCAGATTTATAAGAAAGTGGAACTTTAAAATGCCAAAGAATTGATTTTAAAAAAGTAAATAATTATTTAAAGTCATTAAGCATCTAATTAATAAAATATTAGTATAAGAAAACTTCAGAATAAAGTATATGCGTTTAAGATTTAAATAGATTAACATTTAGAAATTGTCAATGCAATTGCCAATTCTGCCAAAGGTTGCCATAATACCAATTCCTCGGGACTACCAGATTTGGTGTAAAATATCCGGCCATGATTCTTTAGGTTAACAGGAATATATTCGGCATAAATAATGAATTTGCACTTCATAAAACTTTTCTAACCATACAATAGGATGAATGTTTGTTTTGTTTTCTGATGTTAAGATGGCGTAATGGTCGATTGAATTTTGGCAAAGTTGAAAATTTAACGTAGGGTAACTATTCCCATCCAGTTGAAAGGGTTAGGGTTAGTTTGAATTATCGTCGCATTAAAGCTACACACGAGTGCTATTGGAAACGGGAGTCGTAATTTAGAACCACAGTCAAGTTACGAGCCAACACGTGAGTAGGTACCCAATGCAACTTTTAAGGGCGACATCGTACGCAGCGTTGGGAATTTGAAGGATATTTAAAGTGCCCTTCCTCTAAACGGGGTATTATTAGTTGGAAATTTTTGGGCTGCACGAGCCGTTTATAGGTCGGCAGTTATTTTGGCGATGCCCGGACCTGAACCTGAGACTTACCGTATACAAGACGAAAGTCTTTACCGACTGGGTCCGAAAGCCCTATTGAGTTATATAAAATATGAAGTGGAATGTTTACCACATTTAAGCAGTTTCGTTTTGCGCTAATTGTGAAATAGAAACAGGCTATTATATCATATAGCTGTTCTAGCAATTTGAATAGGGGCCTATGGGAAAGCCCTCAAACTCCTGGAAGTGCCTGAATAAAATCAACCCCTCATATTAGAATGGGAGGTGATTATAATATCCTGATGGAGTGGACCAGTGGAGGGATCAATTGGTATAAAATAAAAGTTTACATAAAAACTATTAATTAGGGTTATTAAGGGTACACCTGTGCAACGCCGGGTTTATAAAGCTAGTTTTCTTATAAAAATGGATTTCGAATATAGCAAACCTTTTACAAGCCAAAAGCATTGTATCTTTAAAAATTTAAAAATCTTTCCCAAATGTAAAAATTTGTAATTAAATCGCTGAAGCTATTTACCTGATAAATACCTCCAAAGGCAAAATCAATTGTACTGGCTAGGAAATAGCGAAATAAACACCCATTTTTAATATTGAAAAATGTTTTGAAAAGTATATAAAAAGGCTGGGTTAATTCCTAGTTTCGGTATACGGCGACTTTTTATTTCTCGCCAAACTTGTTGGCGAGAAAACATCGTGATTGGCGATTAGACGATGCTACTGGAAACCGCGAAATCAAACAACTGCGTTGATAGATTGGTATTTATCGCCAACGTTCCGAAAAAGTCGCCGTATACCGAAACTAGGATTTAACAAAAGGCTGAAAATTACCAATAAAATTGATTTAAAAGTTAGACTGTTTTCGAAAAGCAAATAAGTTACAAAAACAAACAGCCAATTTTAAACCTTTTTTTATATCTTGCTCAATCTTACAAACAAAAAGCAAGTTTCAATTTCAATGCTTACTAACTTTGTTGATAATGTTCTTCGGTTTAAAGCCAATGCATTCTAGTAATATTTAAATTAACAATTGAATTATTCGTTACCAAGCACTCATAAACAAACAAACTATTCTTTGAACTTTGACTAAAGCTGCGTATGTGTTTACTGGTTTTGAGCTACTGATCTCTAGGTATGGATTGCGAAGCACCTCCGCTAGTGAGAGTTTGAAGTATATTTCACGCAGTCACCCCAATCCGTTTTCATGGACACTATCGAATTTGCCACATTTAAAAAAATTACTGCGCAATGAGTTTTTCCTTGTTTTGTAAAGTTTTTGTTTTGTAAAGTATCCTTGTAAGACTTGTACTTTGTCAACCGTAGTAAACTGGTCAAGGCCTAATGCAATAAAATTATTATCTATCTATTCATTAGTTTTAAAAATTGTGGTTGATAATTTAAAAGAAGTTTCCACCGGCACCATATATTTTGTTGCGTCTTGTGAAAATAAATCTGGAAACCAATTGTGTCACTGTCAGATTGGAGTTACTAAAACATTAAAAATATTAAATATTCTTACATTTATCCAATGCATTACTTATAATTAATCAAATTCAACAATAGATTTTTGAATTAATATTCGAAGTAGAAACAAAAAACTATTACTTACGATGCATGTTTGTACCGCGAGAGAAAAACCAAGAGAAAAACCGTTTTCCTGTCGCCAATGTCCGCCAAGCAGATTACTATGCAATGAAGGGGCTTTACCTGTGTACTCTTCACTCATTTAATGATTACACTTTCCCCTTTTTCAAAAACTTTTAAGTTTAGCAATTTTTTTCGGTATGCAAGAAACGTTTTCAACGCATCTGAGTGCAAACTAAAAACTTTAAAAATCATACTCTCGTTTTTCACCTTTTTAACACTTAGCACATTCTTCCACCAATCTCTTCAATTGCAAATTATACCAGCAACCCTTTTTTTAAATTTTACATTAATGCATACCACTCTTTTAATTAATAAATAAAAATTAGCATTTTTTTTCATTGTGATTTTTTTTTCTTTTTTGGAAAATTACTCTTATGACAGCATCTACATACTAATTCAACGGTAGCAGAAACTGTATTTCAAGACGAAGAGCCTATCCGTCTTCACTGGGGTTACCTACGATGGAAGCTTTGGTGGCTTTTGGGTCAAAACTGTTGTTAGGAGTATGATACAAGTGTGTAAAAACTTTAAAAAAAACCGATGATTGTTGTCTAAGAAATGTTATTATTCGTTAACTGGTTATTAGATTTAAAAGAAATATAGCGGATAAACTTATTAAAATCATTCAACAAATAATTATTAAAAGAAAAATATAAGAAAACTTCATAATAAATTATATGCATTTAAGATTTAAATAGATTAACATTTAGAAATTTTCAATGCAATTGCTAATTTCGCCAAAGGTTGCCATCGGAATATATATATTCGGCATAAATAAGGAATTTCTACTTTATAAAACTAACTTTTTTTAATATGCGCTTTTTTGTGTAGCTCAGATCGGTAACTTACTCCAAAATAATTGAAACACACACACACATATATTTTTATCAAATGTTAGTTTTTGCGGTTGTAAAGATGATACCATGATTTTCAATTTGACATACGAGAAATAAAAAAAAAACAATTTTCTTATAAATTAGTCAGTGGGGTAACGCTTAGAAATTTTATTTGTTATACAAATACGCTTCCGTTAGCAATAATTCGTAAATGACTGCTTCAGACGTTGTAGCATAGTTATTGGCTAGATTTTGAACTTTTAATCGATTTTTTTTATTTATTAATAAATATTAATATCCAGGAAAAGTCCATTCACTGGACTAAAACAAGACTGATCACAAATACAAAAAACTAAAAAGGAACACAAAAAAAAGGAATAAAAATACTAAAATACAATAAATAAAATATAGATAAAACAGGAAAGCCAGCAAGTGTACAACAAGAAATAAATTAATAGGATAAGATATTAAAGAAGCATCTTTTCTAAAACTTAGAATATGGCATAAAATTATTTCAACATCTGAGCGCTAATAAAATATTTATAAAATTTAAAAAAACAAAATATTGATATTATAATTTAATTTCGTCGTCGGATCTGCAATGCCCCATCAATTGGCATTTTTCGTAATATTGACCGATACCTGCACAATGCATTGCGCACATATTTTTTCATTGTATCATCATTCGATTTGCAAGCGTATTTATTATTTTTTCAGATTTTTTGAGGCTAAAAAATATTAAAATTGCATTAACTTTTTCTAGTATTTAGTAATAGAATTTCTAAAAGTATAATACCATAGAGTTATATAATATCCAATGATGTTGTGACCTGTTGATGTTTCGACCGTATTCTTCATTTTAAAACCTGTTTTATAATAATTACACTTATTGATGACCATTAAATGTTGTGGGATAATCAAATTTAGAATTCTGATGATAGCAGCTATTGTATAAATTTTAATATTAAACTAGGAATCGGGTGCCCATTTTTTTCGAAATACGAATATGCTCTCTTTATTCTATAATTCTTCTTATTCGAAGAAATTCCTAGTTACAATAAAAAAAATACATATTTATCTATTTTCTTTTTTTAAACAAAGAAAGTTTACATAAACGTATTGCAGGTTAAGGTTATTCTTCCCGGTGTACGAACATTTTTGGATAACACTTTTCGTTTATCATTGCATGAAAAATACCTTTTTTATAATTCTACTGCAAATGGTGTTTTCGCAGCTTTTAATAGTTATCAGCATCATCTATTGTTAAGCTCTTTAATTAGGAAAATAAAAATCAAATTTAGTTAAAGCAAAATCAATAAAAGTGGTAGTTATTAAATTTTTTATGTAGGTTAAACTAATAATTTATTGTTTAAATATTTGACCAAACGAAACTTGAATGAAAGAATTCAATTCACTGTTAAAGTTTGATAGATAAGGCAGAAAGACACTATATATCAGCTGGAATGGTTTTGTCTGGAAAAAATATACAGTACTGTATTGTACAATGACAATACCGCTATATTGATCGTTGTTTAAAAGTAGCGAAAAAACAATTTTAATGAAACAGTGAACAGTGAAATTGACTTATCTTTATAAGTCATATTTCAGAATATATTTCTTTCATAGAAAAAAAACGATATTATTTTTAAAGGAAAAAAATACATTCGTAATTAGGAATTCGAATGCATTTATGCATTAGAGATTTTGAATGTTGTGATTTTGTTACATTTATCTTTATATTTTTATTGTTTAGAATCGTTTAGTTTTCTAAAATCATATCAAATATGGATAATGGACAATTACAGCGTTTCACTAGTGACTAGAAGGGTAGTGTGTCACGCCAGCTATTCTAGCATTAGACTTCGAGTTTTAAGAAAAGTGCTCCGCGAGATGGCGCTGATGCAAGCAGCGATGCTTTGTTTTGAAATTCTCGACTCTTTAATCAACTGTTGATCATATACTTTCTGATGTGACTTTTTCATTTAAAAAATGGATAACGATAACCAACTTGAAAACGTTAAAAATAAGAGCAGACATTGTTTTGTGCCTGGGTGCAAAACGGGATATAGGAGCAACCCTCGAAAATTGACTTTGTTTGGAGCACCTAGTTCAGAAGAATTTAGGCAGAAATGGAGAAAAGCCATTCCTCGTGCCGATCGAGAATTCGAGAGTCATTGCGTAGTATGCGAAATTCATTTTGACACAGGCCTAGCACAGGCCTGGCAGCGGTCCTGTAATTTCTTTATTATGCAAAGAAGTTAGTTTTAATAATATGGAGTTCTTCTTGTTAATAGGGTAGTGCCAAGGTCCAAGGTCTGTAAAAATTCAGATTAGGCATGTTTTTTTTTCTGTTAGATTCTTTGATTTATACTTAAACTAAAATTACATAAGCAGTGTCAGTTGATAACATCAATTATTTTTCGACAAATCAGTACTATATACATGAATGTGTTTTTTTTATAATACACATTTGAATAAAATGTTTGAACATGTAAAAGTTTTATTCCCCCCCCCCCCCCCGGGCATGTATTTTCTATACTGTTGTTGTGTGTTGTGACTAATCCTCCTTGCAGACAGACAAGTCCAAAAGATCGTTGACCCGAAGAAAGTCGATAACCAGAAGAGGAAAAAGGAAAACATCCTCTCTGGAAAGGCCGACGCAGTCCAGAATGTGTTCGGGAGAGGCCTGCTGAACATGACATTTAGAGCAAGTTGTAAAGATCTTCCTGCCCTCCGAGAACGAGAGACATTTTAGGTGCACTGCCATCTGGACCGCGTGCAGGTGGTCTGCGCAATGAAGCCAGAACCCGCCTGCCACCATGTGACGGAGGATTCACTCCTAATTTCGGGACAATGATGTTCGAAGTGGCGAGAGGTGGTTCTATCGCAATTTGAAGTAGCCAGTGAATGGAGCCAAAAAACGCAGTCTCCAACCGCAGTCCAATTATAGAGGTGTTGAAGAGAGCTGCGACTGTCTGAAAAAATCCAAAGGTCCTCATAGTCCACTTCGTGAAGGATAGCCTCCAACCTTTATCAATTGCAATGAGCTCGCACTTAAAGACTGATGAAGAGTCAGGATTTCGAAGGCTCATTCGCAAATTATCCCTGGGTTTCTCAATATAGATGCCACTGCCAGCGCAGCGATCCAGTTTGCTTCCATCTGTGTAGATTTTAATAGCAGTGTCGGGGACCATATTAATGATTTCCAGAGACAACTGCCAAGATGGGCAGGGATCGAGTCCTTCTTGATAACAGGGATAGCAAGGTCAAAGTGAAAGTGGACTCTTGGAAGTCCTTCTGAGGGATCCAAACAAGATTTAAGAGAGTGGGGTTCAATATCATGAAAAGGAAACCGCAGTTGCTTGGCAAGACTCAAAGGACTGTTTTTCTTGAGCCTTTGATTGTTGTTCCAGTTATTAAGGTATAGAGAGGTTTTGTTGTATTGGCCATAGCTGGAAAAGCTTGTTGAAGTATTTAGTAAGATTGGCCTTCCTTCTAATTTGAAGTGGTTTCAGGTTAGCCTCAAAGAGAACTATATTACTAGGGCAGCTACGCCTTAGACCAGTTATGATTCTCGCACCACTAAGTTGAACTTTCTCCAATTTAGCCAGGTTGGTAGCTGAGGCACAGCTATAAACAGGAAAACCATACTCCAAGACAAGCCTGATGAGAGACATAAGTGTTTCTTAGTGTAACTGCATCAGCTCCCCAGTCTTTTCCAGCAATGTATTTAAGGATATTCAATCTATTTCTGGCCTTTGAAGCAATGTGATCTATGTGTTTGTTGCTTGTCCATTCAGGATCCAAAATATAGCCTAGATATTTAGGGTGCTTCTCATAAGTGAGGTCCTGATTGTCCATTTTTAGTTTTGGCTGGTAATTGTATAATTTTCTATTAGTGGTGAAAAATGGGGCGATGGACTTAGTAGGATTGAAGCAGAGTATAGAGTCAGAAGCAAAGTCTGATAAAGAAGAGAGAGTGTTGTTGAGTTCTCTTTCCAATTTGGTTAAATTGCTGCCAGAGCTCCAGAGAACGATGTCATCAGCAAACAAGCCGATGTTCACCCCAGGGGGTGGTAATTACTCAATGCCTGCCAAAAAAGGGAGAAGAGCAATGGCTGAGGACTGAGCCCTGGGGGACGCCCTATCTAAGCACAACTCGGTCGGAAAAGGTCTTGTTATATTTTACTCTGATAGATCTATGATGTAGGAAATCCGAAATCCAGGCCAAGGTATTTCCACGAAAGCCAAAAGTATCATGTAATTTAATTAATAACTTATGTCGCCACACTCTGTCGAACGCTTTCGTAAGATCCAAGAGAGCAGCAATTGTATGGTGGGTAGGTTTAAGATTTTGAGCGTCTCTGATGTTTTGGCAGAAAAGCAGGATTTGATCAATGGTGCTATGACCCTTCCTGTAGCCAAACTGTTCGATTAGCATAAGGTTTTTACAGTCCAAAAAGAATTGGATTCTATTAAGGATCATTTTATCCATGATTTTGCAGGCTGCGCAGGTCAGCGCAAAGGGTCTGAAGTCCTTAGGGGAGCAAGACTTTTTGCCAGTTTTCTTAATGGGAATCACAATTGCCTTTTTCCAGTCTGATGGAAGGCGTCCAGATTTCCAGGAGAGATTGATAATGTCAAGTAGATGCTGTTTCCCCTGATGGCATAGGTTCTCGAGCATTTGACCAAAAACGCCATCTGGACCAGGAGATTTGGTCAGGACAAGGAGAGACATTGCTGTGTGTAGTTCCTGCAATGAGAAATCTGTTGATAATGCTAGTTCGCCTGCATCAGAGCTACGACAGCCGTTAATGATGTTTTTAGCTCTTCTCAGCACAGGTTTGTTCTCGGCTGTGAAATCTAATTTGCTGGTTTCCTGGTAGAAGTCTGCAAGGCCATTGGCTGCAGCTCTATCATCAGGAAAAATTTGACCATTTGAATCAATGACTGAGTGCTTTCTTCAAATTTATCTTGTTCTCGATTGATACTCTTGACTAATTTCCACAGTTTGGTGTTGGTAGAGTCCAAATTGCTGCACATATCTTTCCATTTGGATCTCTTTAGCTGTGCGTAAATAGTCTTAATTTCCGCGTTAATTTTGTTGATTTCTGTCTTATATCTTTACTATTTTATTGGTAGATTGGACAAGAAGTTTTCTTTTATCAAGAAGTGGTTTTAATCTTGAGGCAAAATGTGTGAAGTAAGGCATGTAACGTTTGACGTTACTCTAGGGATGGTAACCTTGGCGGTGTCAATAATAGTGGTCTTGAAGTTAGTCCAGTCATACTTTGAGGTCACCCAGAAGAGGGAAGAGGCCAAGCTGTTATCAACTAAATCTCTAAAAGCACTCCAATTAGCTTTCTTAAATTCCAGAATTTATCACGAGTAGCTTGTACCTTCTGTCTTTGTCTAAGTTCGATAAGGACCGGAAAATGGTCACTGCCAATAGTTTCTAAGACTCTCCAAGAACACCGAGGAAAAATTTCCGACGTAGTAAAAGCAATATCCAGTGCATCGGACGTGCTATAGCTGTAGGAGATGTGGGTAGGAGTATTGGCCCACCTTGGTGTTCCTGCCTTGTCGTGGCGGTGAGGCTTGCGTGCACCTATGACCCGATGGGCTATACCGGCGGTAGTCTTCTACCGGCAGGGTCACCCAAGCCGGGCAGGCCAGAGGGTAGGCGCCAGACCAAAAAGAACACCAACATGAGCCAAGACAGTCTTCTACCTCTACGGTGCTCAAATCTTCGGATCAACAGAAGCTGCTTCTTTCCTCCTCCTTATGAAAAAGTTGATTTTCTATACTAACAGGGCATATAAAATTTGTGACATTTTTCTAGCCCTGCGTTGGGTAGATAATTAGCTTAATTGGGTTGTATCTTAGATTGGTTAGTTTAGAAATTTGGGTAAACTCTGTGAGGTATCGGGTTAAGAAGTTGTAGTTATTAATTGTTTGGGTTAGCCTGGTAGGGTCTCCAACCTGTCGCTGACGTCAGTATTTGTATTTCTATCCTGTTTACTATTTTGATTCTACTCAACCTTCCCTTTATTTTCAAGGGGGGGTTCGTATGATTTCATTTCATTAATAAAGCCACAAAATTAATTTCACGAATATTTCAAGTCATTATCTGTAAATTAGTTTATACAATTGATTCTCTGTAAATATATGTATTTTAATTCCCAACTTTGCAATGCAATAAATTGTGTATTAATATACTATATGTGATGTGTAATGAATATATTACTTCATTCACAATTTATTATTAAATAAAGGTATGTAAAAAATACATTGTTTTTTTTTATTTATATAGTATTTAGTAGATTTTCATTTTTGATTGGATTGCATGTTTAATTTGTCTTTTAGAATTAGATAAAATAAAAATTCAATTGTCTCTAAATTTTAAAAATAAGTTACAAATTCTTGTTTATAATGAGAATTACTGCTGTAGAGAATAGAGATTGTAGCATCGCTGCTGAGATGAGCGCCCTCATGCGGAGCATTTAGTACGGAGCCAGGTTTTCGCTGGCGCGACACACTATCCTTCTAGCCTCTATAGTTTCACACAACCATTTTTATTCGATTAAGCACATTAAGAACTCAAGTATTTATGGTTTTTAAGATGTATTTATTTTTAAATTCTTTTTTAAAGTTAGTGTTTTTTTTTCACTTTAGTTAAGCAAGTTCTTCTTGGCATAACAAATGACGTCATGTTTGCCTTTTTGTTTGGCTTGCAGGAAGTGGAATTTTTATTAAATCTTCTACCCAGAATATCACACTTCAGCAGCGAAATCCCGATACTTGCTCTGTATTTCGAAGTGAATTGCTGGCAATTAATGAGCTGCTGTTATGACCTTAGACCTTGACTTGAACTGTGGATTTTGTCAAGCAGCTGCCGACAACATCTGAGCAACTGGCCTTCAAAAAATAATGATACTAGTATTTCTATACTTCTAAAATTGAATTTTCAATTTCTCAACAATATACCATACACCTGCAGTGGGTTCCATCACATGTTGGTATCCATAAAGTCGCAGACAGACCGGCAAAGGAGGGCTAAAGTAAATTCGCCCTAATTAAATCTACTTCTTTGTTTAGTTTAGGTTGAATAAACGTCGCACTAGAGCTACACTAAGGCTATTGGTGCGTCGTATTTTAGAACCACAGTCAAGTGACGAGCCGACACCTGAGTAGGCATCCAACGCAATCGTTAAGAACGACATCGTACGTAGTGATGGGACTTTGGAGCATATTTGACGTGCACTCCCTCTACACGGGGTATTATTCGTCGGACAGTTTTTGGCTGCACGGGCCGTTTATAGGTCGGCAGTAATTTTGGCGATGCCCGGCCCCTAACCTGGGACCTTCCGCATGCAAAGCGAATGCCTAACCGACTGGACTACCCAGCCCCCATAGCTAAATCATATCTTTAGTTAATTCTGCAACAGATCTCGCTCATCTTGTTGCTTGGAGCAATTTTTAAAAAAATAATTTGATGAAATTGCATACATGTGGCATGAATAAAACTTTCTTACTAAGAAACTGCTATTAATGCATGGTTACGTTTATTGTTTTTAAATTTTTCTGATACGAACGCTTGGCTTTCGTAGCTTTTATAATTTTTATACAGATTATATATTCTTGAAAAATAAGTTTTGACCTTTTTCTTCACTCTCTGTGAAAAAATATTTGTACGTTCCTCAAAAACTATGGAGTTGGTACGTTTTTTTTTTTAATTTTTATATGCATTTGAAAATATAGGAAACTACAAGTAATTCAATAATTTATTGACTAAGTCATCTACAAAGTAAAAAGGTGATAAATGAATTTAATTTGTTATTTAAGATTTTTTTTAATACGGTAGTGAAAGATCGGTTGTGTAATGTTATGTATTGAAAATTAACAAATTTTCGAACCGATTTCAAAAAGTGGGTCGATAGCGACACATAAATCAGCTACATTTGAGCCGGCGAAATGTGGCTTAGTAAATATTTTTTCCCATTCGCATTTTTCCATTAACACAGGTGCACTTAGGTTTGGAGACACGCAATTTGTCGGGCCAATTCGCCCTTAATACTTATAAATGTATTATTTTCATTATATAAAAAAATTAGGAAGTGCTAATTTTTTTTCTTCTTCCATTTATCCAATTCATTACTAATAAAAACTAATTCAACATAGATTTTAAAAAACTTCCGAAATAGCTCTAGTTTTAATAAAATGGGACATTCGTTTGTCTCTTGTGACAATTCCTTCTTTACTAGCTCGTGTACCGGAGATGCTCGTTAAGAAGAAAGGCGAGCCTTCGTCAATCAGTGCTAGGCCCTAACAAAACGTACTGCCAATACACGACGATTGATCGACAACCTATAAATAAAAACACTTAACTCACGAACACGTGCCATCATCTCTATATAGTGAATTATTTCGGTGTCAATAAAAGATATCATTTTAACAATGGCCATGCATTCAAAGTAATTACTTTTACAGATTTTGAAGTGAAAAATCAAAGCTGATTCACACAAAGAAACACATAAAGTTCTGAGGCGTGACATCATAAGAAATCAATGAGCTTGTTTCAAGTAGTAAGGAAAGAAACAAAACAACCAATGAAATCGCAGTATGAAGAGCGTGACATGATAAGAAATATTCCCATTGTATAAAAGTTTATATTATACTTGGCATCGGTTAAAAATATTTTCAAGAAAAGAATATGCTTATTTTTAGAATGTTTTAAAAGAATTTATTATTTGGGCACATTTAGAGTTTAATTAAAAAATAACCATTTTAAAATTATTTTCTTTTTATAAAGTATAGATATACATTTCATGGTCTTAGGGGATTTGTAGGTGTAAGAACATTTGTGTTACTCACTTTTCCAGACAAAAGGTTTCCGAAAAGATCATTGGACATACTTAATTATCGTGAGTAAACCGTTGCATTGAATAAAAATTAGTAAATTATTACAGTTTTGACAATGATCTAATAAGCCTTGAAAATACAATATTATAAATTATTCACAAAAAAGTGGGATGTCATTATAACCTCTTTGAAAGAAATGTCATAGACAATCCTGTAAGGCAAAAGAAATGTGGGATCAATTTGTCCTTATTCAAAAATATTAAACATATCTTCAAGGTTAAACATTGTACTGTGGAATCAAATAAATGTTTTCAATTAAATTTTCTTCTTCAACTTATTTTTATCGATTAAACCAATTTTGAAAAAATGGTAATTTAAATTGTTTCAAACATCTTTTAAACTAAATCTAATTTTAATATCGAATCGTTGAAACGCAAATCGCTAACACATATTATGCTTTAAGAACTAATGCATCCCAAAAACTTTAGCTAGCAGTCTCTTACACCAATCGCTTCTGCGAAATCCCGCTTAACCCGAACAAAAAATTCAATAATCGACTTTTTATTCTTAGCAAATCGAAGAACAAATTAAAAAAAAAAAACATTTAAAAAACGGCAAACGAGCATCATATAAATATATTGTCTTCTACTTCTGAGAAAATCACGAAATCTCCCATGATTCGTCAGTTTTAATTCAATTGATGTTTTTAATTGGTGTTCCTCAAAAATGTCCTAATTTTTCTAAGTGTGTACTACTCCAAACGAACTTTATTAATTGAATTACTAATTGCATACATGTATTATTGGTGTATTACATTATAAAATTAGAATAATTTTTAGACGTTATTATTTTGAAACTATACACGGGTTCCATGTTAAAAAGTTCCTGACGGTTAACATGATATTCGGTTAACACCATAGATATCATAGTTAAAGTATTAGATTGGCAGAACACGTGACTTCCAATGCTAACGACGGGACGAGGCCAAAATAAGGGGGCAAAATGGCCAGTGTTGCCACCACTTTCAGGAAAAAAAAATGCTACGGCAATAATTCTAAAATAAATTCTAAAATTACAAAAAAATATCGTAAAAATACTAGCTGCATTATGGAATCTTTTTAGAGACTTGAAATGCTTTTCTAGTATTTTTTTGGTAATTTTAGAATTAAAGCGCGTCCCGTCGTTAGCATTCGAGGTCACGTGATCTGTCAATCTAATCTTTAACTATGATATCTACGGTTAACACGAAATGTTTATGTGCTCCCTTCGAGTTCATGTTAACGAGGTTCGACTGCATATAGTTTTGTGACAGATAATTAGTATTTCATTTCGAGATGTATGGTGAAGTCTTTAGAACGTTAACGGTGCAATAGATTTCCACATTGGTTTGACGTGAAATGCCTGAACATCATGCAATCCTCCAAACCTCCGCTCTTACTCTGCAATAATTGACCCACTAGTTTAACCTCCTAATGTATGTGCAATACTGGAAACATGTATTAAATTTCCTATATTATTTATAATCAAAAATTTCTTCAAAACTATTCAATATCTCCAAAGAACATCTTAATAGATCCATAAAATATGAAATTGTTCCAAGTAAAAATATCATAGGATAAATTTCGGCTGTAATTATTCGACATTCACCAAAAATACTTTTAGGTATTTCAAACAAAATTTATTTTGAACCATATTTAACTGGGCAAACAAAATATCCCGCCAATAGATAACGACTTCCATATCCTTAAATATAACTAAACTTGCAATCCCCTATTGAAAAGAGTTCTAGAACGACATTAATACAACCGCAACACTAAAACATTCGATGTAGATAGATAGGTAGGTACAGATATTTTCCTGTTTGTGGGTTTGATCAGAGACCCGCTCATAAAACTTCGTCAAGTAAGACAGACACAGACAGAATTTTTACTGACACAGAGAGAGAAGGTACACCCAGGGCGAAGGGGGGAATCGAGCCCGCACCCGGTACAGTGCGCAGACTGTTAGCGTATTGGGCTGCGATCAAACTCACTACGCCACCCGGGCCCCACAATCCATGTTATTCAATGCCACTTCCCCCCAATATCCTAAACATCGTATCCCCGACAGCTGTTAACGGAAACGTCTACGTTCCGATGAAGGATAAGACGTTTTCCCCGTAAGTCCATTTAAAAGGCATTTTAGAAATCCTTCTTATTTCTAAAACTTATCCCTTTTCCCTTGCTAGAGCGATGCTTTTTGTGTTTCGGGAGAAATTCTCACAGCAAATGTATTTTGTCTTTGACCCTAGGGCTACGATTGAAAGTATTTTTTTTTTTTTTGGATATTATCGTGTTTTCCACCAAAAGGGGATTTTTTCTACTTTTTTTGTACTAGGCAAAATAAATATTTGTTCGAATTGATGTGGAAACGTAGATAAGTCTGAGTCTGGGACTTTTATAGGCTGGAACTTTATCATTTGATCATAATGTGCATAAAGCGCCATTCTTGAAGGGATTTTCTTTATTAAAGATTTTAATATGTTCGATGGGTCTTCTGTTGCCAACTTCATAAAGACGTTAACTTAGTGCTAAGAATTATATTGCTCTAGCCACCCAATAAACGGATTTGTGACAGTAAAAATGTGAGTTTTACAATTCGCTGATGTTCCCAAGTACATTGAACATACGAGCTCGTCAAGTTTGTGGAGTCCAAAGCCCCGAAAGTGGCAGTGCACTATGTCGCATAAAGTTTCATTATGTGCCATCTCAAATGTCAACCTCGTCACTTAGCTATGTCTAAAATACAATGTACATGGCTTTGTTGAAGTGATCAGGGCTATATTTGTAAGGCTAGTCCTAATTATCGCAATAGTTCATATAAAGGAGAAGAAAATACTTTTTTATTAGGAAAAGAGGAAATATTTGTTCGTAATGTAACGCTAAATTTACGTCATAACGCCACTTTTTACGTCCTAAACGTAGTTTATATTTTGTAAACGATCTATTACAAAATAGGCAGCGATGGTTCTATGAACTGAACTTTAAATAATCGAGATTTTCAGATATGTTATAAACATTATAAAGCTATACCCCATACATTAAATATTAAAACATATAATTTATATTAATTTAAACCTCGAGATCGCGCGAGATTTAATATCTTTTTGAATAAAATTTCAATAATGTTAGTTTTTAAAACAGTTTCAAAATTGAACCCGTACGCGCTTATCCTTTCTTTGACAACGATTGCTAAAAACCTTTTTTTTATTGTAATCATTTCAAGGTAAGCTTTATATATTAAATTGCTCGTTCAGATTGCTAATATTCTTCCAGCGTGCATACAAAGTCTTCATTTACTTTGTACTGTACAGGGTGGCGCAAATAAAAGTGGCCCTGTCGTAGAGATAAAAAAACCTATGTAACTTTTTATTAGAGTGCAGTATCAGTACAAACTTTATATCATTTTAAATAGGAAGAATTGGAAATTCTAATGAACTTAAACACGAAAAAATGCCTAATTTGGTTATTTTTGTCCTTTTCTAGTGTGTATGTATACCTTAGTAAACAGAGTCGTAACACCCCTCTGAACACACTCAGAACAAATTTTAAGTTGATTTTCTAGAAAAAATTTTGTTTTTCTAGTTTATACTTTGTGTTGAAACAATACAAAGATTGTATTTCTATCAAATAATAAGGTATGGTACGGGATGAAGCTGACGGGATAAGGCTGAATTTTGATAAGCAGGAACTAAGGCGTTCCCAAAAAGTACAAGCGACTACTGCTCTAAAGTACTCTGTTTGGCGAGCTCTGGAAAAAGATTTGATTCCAAATATTAAGAACATGGAAACCTTTTATTTCATATTGTGAGTTTTCTTCAAAAAATACCATTACATTAGTGCTTTGTGCAAAGCTTGGAAACCCCTGACAAATTTCAACTAAGACGACGACGACGTTTAACAGGTTAAGGAGTACATGGTAGCGTAGCTACCTCCACCTCCGGTATGGCGGGAATGGAAACATGGCAGAATGGCAATGAATGGCCGCGAAAAAGCGAGTAGGGGAGTAATGGCGGGGAATAGGACAAGGACAAGACAAAAAGGATGCAGCAAAATACCCCAAAAGAGAGGCAGATAACAGTGCGTGGCAATTGGGCACCCTCCCAGGGGAGTGGTGACAAGAAATAAAAAGGGATCATGGCAGAGAGTGAGGTGTCGATCGAAGTTCAAGATGGGTGACTGAAAAAACTAAAGGACAGCCAACAGGCAAAGAAAAAGAGGTTTGTTGGGTAGGAAAATTTTCAACTAATAATACGTATAAAACTCTATATACTATAATAAAATCTCAAAAATATTAGTTTTTAAAAAGAAATTTAGCATATCCATACATGATTTATGAATAACAAAATTTTCAGTTCCACATGACACCGTTAGGCAATTTTATCAACATCAAAAAATATTTCAACGGACAATATCTGCGGATCAGCTTTGATCAGTTAATAAGATGTCAGCAATGAGTAAAGGGGACGCATTACCCAAAATTTAGGGCTGCCCAGAAAATAATTAAACCAAAAAGATGGATTCTTTTATAATGCTGGTGGTTTATTGAAAAGGATATAGCGGTTTGGTAAAATGGTTTTTGAAATGTTATGTTGATTTTTTAAATTTTTAATTTTTTCATTGTGAAAGGTTAAAACCCTAAGGCTGTTAGGTAAATTAATGTAGAGTTAAATTTTTTTTCCTGTGTTGAAACATATGCGTTTAACAAAAGTTGGTATGGGATAAAGTCTAGAGTGAATAGATTTTTAAAAAAAATTATGAAGGTGAAAATTTACAATTTTTTTTTTATTTTTTGGCCATTTTTATACATAAAGCTACATAACTTTTTTTTGTTAAACTGATAGCTCAATATCCATACCAACTTTTATTAATAGATGTCGTGGAAACATTTTGAAAAAAAATCCATTACAAAATTCTTTAAATTGTAGGAGGAGTAGCATTTTGAAAAAACGTTAAAATTTAAATTTTTTTAATTTTTAAAAAAAACTTGCCTTTTAATATTTATCATTTTTTCGTATATGTTTACTGAATGTTAGTTCTTTGTAAAAATAGTTTAATTTGAATGCTAGCGATAAAAATACTGGATTTAATTTTTTGGGTACCGCGTCCCCTTAATTTTGTCCAATGGCTTACTTTTGTTTAGCAGAGCCGATAAATAATTCTATGCAGAAGAAAAATGAAGATCGTATAACAAATCGCGTTTGATTGCAGTGATAGTGACAAATAGTTTGGATGCTTGCATCGAATTTCAAATTTATTCATTTTAAATTCATTTCGATAACAGTTTAGTCATTGTACCATAGTTTAAGAATAAATTTTATACTAATCTAAAATTGTAATTTGATTCCTTCCATCATAGTATAACAGTCTAACTACTTATTTAAATTTAGTTTAAAAGAGAATAACACATACCCATGGAAGTAGATACAATCTACACAAAATTAATGTTTCTTCATTCTGGTTCTAAGCAATTTCAATTTGAAAAAATCCAATTCTTTAGCCAAATATCCGTTCTGGGAAACTTAGTAGTGAGAACTGCAGCTGAAATAAATAATAAAGGATTGAACATTTTAATTATTAGCAGTCATTCTTGAAAAAAATGTAATAGGAAAAACAATGTATGTAAACGAAACCATTGTTGATAAGGTTACTCATTGTTTACTAATTAAGCTATTCGATAACTAATATTCTTTTGGAAATTTGTTACGAAATATTTATTTTAAGTTACAATTATCTTCTCTTGTTCTTTAATTTTTCGTCGTGGAATACGTGAATTTTACCGACTATGCTCCTTGAAATGAAGTCTCCAACTTTTGTTTTAGTAGTTTTAAATTATTGGTACAATAACTTAAAAGTGCGTTCTTTTATGCAGCTCAAGTGAAAATTCCGTTACAATAAAACTAAAAATACTACAAGCGAGGAAAGTTGTGGGACACCATTTGTAACATTTTTTTCGAGAATGACCCATATAGGAGAATTTTCTTTCAAAGCTCTTTTTCTTATAGATTTTAGTGAAGAAGAAGCTTGTGTGGAAAATTGCCTAAGGTCATGACCTTTTAGTAGAGCAGTGGCTGTTCTACTAAAGGAAAAATATGTATATAACATAAAAAAGGTTTTCCAGTCGCTTATTTTCCATTTTGCAACAATAATTTCCTAGAATATACCAGTTTGTTTAAAGCCAGTAACTTTACTGGAAATGTAAAAATAGTATATTTCAATGCCAAAAGTGATATGACACCAATATTCTTATTACATCTTTCTCAACTATGATTGTAGTGGTATCTGCCGGATTCGATCCACCAACCTTATAATCCATTCATTAAACCACTTCATAACTGTGCTCCATGCATCAAGTTCATAATTGTTTATTAACAATGTTGAATTACAATGATCTGTTCAGAAGGATTCTGTTAAATATTTTTCTGAGGATAACCTGAAAATTAAAAAAAAAAAAGAACGTTTGCTATATGTAAGAGTAACGTTAGCATTTTTTTGCAGTGATCCGTGCCATGCTAGCCCTATACTAGCTCCATACTACAGAATTTTTGCTATATTTTTTTCTCCAATTTCGGTGGTTAAGCCTTTGTAGCCTCGACATATTCCCCTGAAGTGAGAGACATTTTTTTTTTTGTGGCACCATCTAGGCAACTCTCGCTACCAATTTTGACGCTCAGATTGCAATGAATCTGAGCTCTTTGTGGAAGTTAAAGCATGCCGAGAGAACCCAAGCCAAATGGGTACTCCAGGGATCTTTTACAAGCCACATAATCATATGACATGCGTGCCTTTGATTTTCCCATCCAGAAAATCCGACGACTCAGCCGGGGCTCGAACCCGCGAACTTGGGTTTATGAGGCGGACACGAATAACCTCTCACCCACTGAGCCACAGCTTTTGCTATTTAACTTTGACAACTTTTACAGTCGCTTTTTGAAACGAAGACATCGACGAAGTACTCTTCACAGAATTTTTTTTTATAATACTATAAATCAATTTTCGAAATAAAAATAGTGGTATTAGTCTAAAGCACAAATATAAAAAAGGTATTTTTTTAAAACCCGTAACTGATGAGAAACATTTTGAAGCATATTCGGGGAAATGAGGTCACCCAACCTTAAATTCTTAAAATTATTTCTTAAATATTTCCCCGTAATTAGAAAAACACCATTAAAATATGAATTCAAATGGTCACCAATTTCAAAAAGAACCAAAAAAAATTTGATAGCGCCAAAAAAAATTTAATTCCATAAAAATGTCAACTTTTTGAAAAGTCACTTTTTTTCAAAAAATATTTACTAACTAGGTTTAAAAATCTATTTAAGCTTTCAAATTATGGTTTAAGAAAGCAGGGGCGATAAAGGACATGTATTCACATTTCCCGAAAAAGGAGACCGATGACTGGACAAAAAAAGATTTATTTTCTCAGCAAATTCAGCCGCATTTCAACTAGTTGGAAATCGACCTCGATAAGTGTTTGAAAAACCTTTCACATCTGAATAAATGAATAGACGTAATATTGTAATATTTAATATCTTATGAATATTCTAGATAATAAAAAAATTAAATTTATTACTTTACACACTTTTAATTTAGTATGAAATTTATGAAACTTTTAGTCATTCCGTAACGTCAAATGACAGTAAATAAATGAAACCATGTTATAGGTAGATTGCTCTAAATTATAATTTACATAGCTTATATATCATATTTAAGATATGCATTAGTTTAAAAACTCAACGTATTGTTAATTCACAGAAATTTCCATTTTTAAGTACCAGGATGCAGTCGTGGTTGCAAAAATGTCATTCCGTAACACAAAAAGTAGTCAAAAGTGAAAAAAAAAGTTTATATGGAAATTATTTTTATGGATATCTTTTTTTTTCACAGTGGCTATTCCATTAAAAGAAAAATATGTTTATATACATAAAGAAAGTAATCTTTTCTAATATCTTATTTTCTTTTTGTCCGTTTTACATCAATAATTTCCTAGAACATTTGAGTAAGTTTACCTAAACATTTAGAAAATCTCACATAAAACCAGTAACTATCCTGGAAATGTCAAATAATGTCTATCCGTATGGAACCACTATTATTTTTACATGTTTCTCAACTTGTTTTGCTGTGGTATCTGCCCGGATACGAGGTAGCAGACGATCTGGAGGCTCTTCTACACTCCGGTCTTCCAACCATACTCGCTGGTGATTTCAATGCTAAATCCGATACCTGGGGCTGCAGGGCTAATAATGTCAATGGAAAAACTCTTCAAAAATTCATTTTAAATAAGGGCATTACTTTAATTGCTCCTGATGAACCTACGCACTTTCCAGGCACCTTATCCCATAGACCTGACATTTTAGATATCATGCTTCTTAAGGGAATTCCAAGCTTTCCTACATTAAAAGTACATAGTTCCTTGTCTTCCGACCACAGTCCGGTAACTTTCTCTCTATATGGCCTCACACAATCCCCTGAATCAATCAGATTTACTACAAACTGGGAAAAGTTTCACTCCATCTCAAATGACAGTATCAAAATCATCCCTCCACTTCAAACCATAGACCAAATCGACACTGCTATAGAGGATCTTGTATTTAAAATCAAAAATGACATTGACAATAGTTCCAGACCAATAAACCATAGCAACAACTATAAATTACCCCAGGAAATTAGAGATGAAATAAAAAACAAAAATAAACTTAGAAAAGTTTACAAAATAACCAGACAATCGGAGGATAAAAGCAAGTGGAACGAAGCATGTAGGCGAGTCAGAGCAATTATTGCTGACCACAAACAAACAACTTGGGAATGTACAGTTATGAAATTATCCACCCAAAATAGTGGGGGTCAATGCATTTTTAATTATAATATTTCACTTCTTATATAGTTTCTTTTAGAATTCGTGTAAAATAATTTAATACCACTATATTTAATTAAACTTTGGAAACAAAAAATAAATAGTATTTATATGGTTTTTTTTTATGACGGTTGAAGTATTTAAAACAAAATGGCTAATGTCATTGATCAAGTATAGATAGGATTATTCTAGATAGTATAGTTAAGTACTTTAGTATTCGTAATGAAACTTAAATCACTAATGTATTTCTGAAGGGGTCAACTTCGGCAGATCTTAATGGACTTTTAACGTTTCAACTCATCCGTAGTTATGCAGTTTTTGACCCCTGCATACACCTTATATACTACAGATGAAATATTACAAAAATGTATATAAACTTTTAGGTGTTCAATTTCAGCTCTTATTCGTAAAACTTGAATCTTGCTGGATATATCCCATGGCAGTATATTTACCATAGTATGATTTGTCCGTATCTTGGCGTTCACGGTTTCAATGATCAGCCCGCAACACATAATTTTTCTTTCAAATAAGTTTTTTTTTTAAAAATTCCATTTATGTTTATTTCATTTCAATTGAGCTGTTTCTTTTGCACTTGTGGGACGTCGATGTTATTTCAAAGATGGAGAATTTTAGTTCATATTAAGTTTAATAACTAATTTGATAATTTAAGTTTAATAACTACCGCATATTATTTAAATAGAAAAGCTGTTACAGAGTACCCCCACTCCAAGGCCTAAACAAAATAGCTTACACAGAAAAAGACATGGCAGAAGTACTTTCAAATAGCCTTCATAACCAGTTTTCACCCCATATGACAATCCAATAAATAATGATATGGTCGACAATGTTACAGAAGAGGTTCATCGATACCTAAGCTCCAAACCCAATGCCACTATTCTAGAAACTTATCCTGAGGAAGTAGCACACATTATTAAAACCCTTGATTCTAAAAAGGCATCTGGATACGATATGATTTCTAATAAAGCCCTAAAAAATCTATCCCAAAAGGTCATTGTAGTCATCACGAATATTTTTAACGCATGCCTCCAACACAACTACTTTCCGACTAAATGGAAAAAGGCCATTATAATACTTTTTAAAAAACCTGGCAAAAGCCCACTTGCACCTGGTAGCTACAGACCAATTAGTCTCTTACCCTGCTTAGCAAAAGTACTTGAAAAAATTATTCTGACTAGATTAAACACTTTCTTGGACACCAATAAGATTATCAGTCCCAATCAATATGGTTTTAAAAAGGGACATTCAACAACACACCAAGTTCATAGAATAGTAGAAATAATTGGAAATGCCTTTAACAACAAAGAAACAGTGGGAGCCGTGTTTTTAGACATTGAAAAAGCTTTTGATAGCCTCTGGCATAAAGGCCTAATTATTAAACTTGTCAAACAAAACATACCAAAACCTCTAATTCATATCATTAACTCTTTTCTCACAAACAGATGTTTCCAGGTTAGAATCAATAATACATTGTCCAAAGTCTTAACCATTAACGACGGAGTCCCTCAGGGAAGCACTCTGAGTCCCACCCTATTTAATCTGTATATAAACGATTTCCCTACTCAGACAGACTGTATTACTGCCCAGTTCGCGGACGATACGGCCATACTAGCCAAATCTAAACATGGTAATATAGCCTTTGACAAATTACAAACAGCTCTATATTTAATTGAAACTTGGTGTGAAGATTGGAGAGTCAGAATTAATGCACAAAAGAGTGTCTCAGTCCTCTTTAGAAAGCACAAAACATTGACAAATTGCGACACCGATCTTGAGATTTTTAATACTGATATCAAAAATGAGCCACATACCAAATATCTCGGAGTACATTTGGACAATAGACTCAGCTTTAAAGAGCACATTAAGTAAACAATAGCTAAAGCCACAGGTGCCAGCGTCAGTCTAAATCCCATCATTGGGAAACACTCCAAAATGTCCATTAACAACAAGGTTCTACTTTATAAGTCCATGATAAGGCCAATTTTACTTTACGCCTCTCCAGCGTGGGCCGCTGTTCGCAAGACACACAGACACAAACTACAAAGATTTCAAAATAAAACCCTGAGAAGAATGACAAATGCTCCTTGGTATGTGCGAAATAAGATCCTTCACAGAGACCTAAATATAGATTTTATTGACTCAGCAATTCTTTCTGCTTCACATAATTACAAGACCTCTATTGATAAATCTGCATATGAGAACCTTAAAGACATTATCTCTTACGATCATTTAGTTGAACAAAAATACAAACGTCCATGCACCGTTCATCACGACCCTTCTTGGTAATACCGTTATGACAGTTAAGTTTTTCCTTAACTAATATTATTTTTACCCTGACGACAAGTTTCACTTTGACTAGCATTGTTATGTCCAGTGCTTGACGATATGTGTTCATTGTCCTTTTTGCACTTTTTTGGTGTTCATTTTCATCATTGTTTTATTTTAAACAAGCCTATCGCTTTGCCCTGGGGTCTCTCCTACGGGTTTTCCACATTATTTTTATATGGACTTTTAGTTTAATTTTGGAAATCACAAACTCTCTCCCATTTTGGGATATCTTAGATGGAGAAGTAAGGACGCTTCGCGTCGATACTTCGTATTGTTAATTCGATCTCCGCCCGGATACGAACCAACCTTTGGATTCATTCATGAAACCGTCATAACTGCGCGCTACGGTTGCTTGTTGACAACGTTGAATATATTGAATTGTACAAAAGAATTTTGTTAAATGGATTTATTTTTCTGAGGAAAACTTGAAATGTCAACTAAGCGATTTTTAACCGGAAAGAGTCAGAGCCTTTTCGATATCTTAGAGTAACGTTACGATTTTTTTTTTACAGTGAGCGCGCCATGCTAGACGTCAACGACT
Source organism: Oedothorax gibbosus (assembly GCA_019343175.1). Classification (NCBI taxonomy): domain Eukaryota; kingdom Metazoa; phylum Arthropoda; class Arachnida; order Araneae; family Linyphiidae; genus Oedothorax; species Oedothorax gibbosus. Next base: position 26,944,338 of record CM033275.1, read on the forward strand.
TCTACAGTCGCTTTGACACGGATTTGCATGAACAGCTGCCGAAACAGCACAGGAAAAACTTATAATCAATTATAACATTTTTTTAAATAAAAAATAGTGGTATCAGTTTAAAGCATAAATATAAAAGTATTTAAAACATTACGAAGCATGAGGAAATGGGGTCATACAGAAACGAATCCTAAATTCTTAAGCAAACGAAATAAGTTTCACAGCTGATTCTGGTGTAGAAAGTTTTGTTCTGTTTCTTCTGGTGTAGAAACTTTTGCATAAACACCACCGATTAAATATCTTTTTATTCATAATATATTTTTAGAATACTCAGCATTTATAGAAAGAACAATATTGAACACTTGATCCTGAATTGCGATTTGGTGATCACATCAAGAATTGTGGAAACAAGGCTCTAAAGAAGCTAAAAATCCTTAAGAGCTTAAGTAACACTAACTGGGGAGCAAACCCTAAAACTCATCGAACAACCTTTACAGCCTCTTAAGTATGCCACCCCCATTTGGGCCCACACTTCTGCCACAACACTCCACAACTTGGATAGCATCCAGGCAAGAGCGGCCAAAATCATCTCTGTGGTGCAGTTTCCTCTACAAACAATGAAAAAGTAATACGAGAATGTGGCCTAGTATCACTCATTAACAGAAGGAAGTACCATACCATAAACTTTACTAACAAAATACGAAGTCGCGACTCTGACCACATCTCACTTTTGAAAATTGGTCCAAGAAAAGCACTTTAAGATCAGACTTTAGAAGATTTAAAAGATCATCCACTTCACAATTCGATTCCGATACGAGACGAAAGATTGGTTTCGAACACAGCATACTTGACTTTTTGAAAGAGCCTGCATTCTCTAAGGACTTGCCCCAAAATACAACTATCAATACCAATCTCGCTGTTCCATGTTCTAAAAAAGAACTAACATCAGTTTTCTTTGAAAACGGTATGCAGACAATCAATGCAATGTCTGAAAGTAACCGTGTCCACGCATATACTGATGGCTCAGCTGACGAAACCATTCAAAAAGGTGGCGCGGGCGTACACTTTGTTTTACCAAACGGTACAACCACAAATCATTCATTGGGCACTGGTTCCATCGCCTCAAATTTCACTAGTGAACTCAGAGCAAATATTTAATGCATTGCATGAATACCTCTCACTGAACAACACTGACAAAGCCAATGGGCTAGTTATCTTTCGTGACTCCAAAGTTGCATTAGAAGCTTTAAGTAAAGGTCAATCAAGACTAACCCATGATATCCAACACCAACTGGAAGAAATTGACAAACAAAACAAGGTATGTATTCTGCAGTGGATGCATGAGCACGTCGGTATCCCCGGAAACGAAAAGGCAGATCAACTTACTAAGGAAGGGAGAAATCGCAATAATGAAATTACCGCCAGTCTCTCTCGATGATGTTAATGCAATCGCAAGGTTCCAGTCTGAGAAGAATACCATTAAAAAATACTCGCAGATCTGCGAAATCAACGCAGAGACCTTGCGAAAACTACAGGGTGAGGCAAATAAAAGCGGCCCCGGTCTAGAGATAGGAATACGTTGAAATGCTTGGCGAGAAAAACTCTAGAAGCCGTCTGAAAACTTTCAAGTGGAAATAAAAGATTATTCAAGCGTGTAATGGTTTCACTTGAGAAACCTGTTTTTGCATTGGTTGGATTGGATTAGCATCACATTAGAGCTACTCATGGACTGTTGGCCAGTTCAGATCGTAGTGCGTCAGTGTGAGTTGCGACTGTGTGAGTGTAAGTTGATCAATTCACAGGTGAAGATGAAACTCACAGTACAGAAGAGAGTTTTCATTGTAGAAAATTATATTAAAACTAATTCATGTAAAAAATGTGACCAGTTGTTTGTTCAAGTTTTTAAAAGTGTAAAAGGGCCTAAAAAGAGTACTAGGCAACGATCAGTTACGAAATAGCGTCAGCCAGGATCTGCTGTCAACAAGTTCAAAAACATTCCGAAACGGGTCTGAACACCAGATTCTGGGTCTTGCAATCAATTTAGAATGTTTTGCATTAACAAAAACAAAAAAGTCCGATTCTTTACGATAAATAACAACCGAAATAATCACTTGTGGGAACTTTTTGGATCAGCTCTACAAACCTTGTTTATATTTCATTTCAACTAGCTTTTCAAACCATAGCGTAGTTGCCGGCAAATAAGTCGCCAAGCGTTTGTTTGGGCTTAATATTGAAGAGATCAATGGCTTCATGTTAGCAAACTTGTTTTTGTATTGGTTTTTGACTTGGCAACATATCTGTCGTATTCTTATCTCCACCTTGGGGCCGCTTTTATTTGCTTCACATTGTATCACCCGCCTTAGAGCTGGTCACCATCAAGGCATGAAAATACTGGAAGTGAGATTATGTGGAACTGTGATTATGTTTCACTTACACCAAAACATATTTTTGATTGTCCCGCCATTTTCAGATCGTTGGCTCAGCTTGGGCAATTCCCCCCTCTGGCATCAATCTGTACTCAGACAACATCAAGAACATTGCCGGCTGTGTTTTGAACACTCATGGACATAAATAGTTCTCCCCATGGACACGACACCAACCAACCAACAATATTTTTTTGTTCCATTTCCAGAATTATTTCCAATAGAAAATGATTTATCCTTATGGTGTAGTATGAACACTTTTTTTTTACCCACTCTACATAGCCCTGTGGTTACAGACTTTTGTTAATATGTACTGGCTGCAAATGCTAGGCAATCACAGTTTTGGTGACTCTTTTGGGGAACCTGAACTGAGGGGGTATTTTCGCAACTCTCCCATCATCGAAATAAAAGGGGAAACAATCGAAGGAATTTGACAATCCACGAACGAATCACGAGCTTAATATAAACTCCAAATTCAAAATGATAGTAAAAGTGGATGTTATTTGAAATAGATCCCTTTAAATTACCAGCTTTTGCTGTACCTCAATATTATCTAACATGGAACAATAAACCAAAAAATAATGAATGTTAAGTATCTTCTACATGTGACGGAAACCCTACTTTAAGTTTTACCTGTGGCTTTCTATCAAGTTGTGGCAAATGTATTGGAAGTGCTGAAAGAATTTCTGCCATATATATATATAAACTGCAATAGCGTTTAACGTTTGTCACTAGGTCGATGCTGTTTGTAGGGATAGGGATCTATGTATTTAAAGGATAGGGAACTTCCTATTTCAGATTAAAACGAAAGGTGTATAATCACACGACTTTCATTTACTACTCAATAAATCAAGACATGTAAAGGAAATGGCATACCCTACCTTTCAATAACTTTAAAACCTACAAAGGCAAGCTATCCGTTGTGTATTTTTCGCGAAAACCTTCTTATGACGTACGACATAGAAACTCGTGTACCATTTTTTAAGTACGTAGCTCTTTTAGTTCGAGTCGCAGTGTGGTTTGTGATAGACAAACGAAAGTTGAAAAACCACTTTGTTAGAATCTGTATCCCCCAAAACATGTAGAAAACACAAAATCTTTATTTCAGATTTTCGGACACATCGCAATAATTCTATTTCCGTATATTTTCTAGAAGATAAATAAAATTGAAAATCTAATCTATATTTGAAATAAATGCGAATGTTACAAATGAATCTAACAGTTATGCAACGGTTTTTATAATAAATTCATCGAACGATTAGTTACACGAACCACTTAAATAAACAGCTACGGCTATTGTTATGTGTGTTCCAACGTTGAAAACATACTTTGATACCCATTATTATCAATTGCATAAATTTTTTACGCCGCGAAATCGCAGCGTTATTTTTAATAGTCTGCTCTAACTAAATTTGATTTCATATCACAGAAAATTTTTAATTAACTTAAAATTTATGTTTTAATAATAAAAGTGGTAGTATTTTTTTAAACTCATTTTATAACTTCGTTCAAAGAAGAATTAACTTTGCTTTTGGTGCGTAGGATTTTAGAACTGGTTTCAATTATATTACTGATACATTCTTAATCTTGTGCTTCTTTCTAGTAGTGTTTCGCTGCTACTTTAAAGAGTGTTTGTCTGTCCGTTGTGCAACACTATAATTGGGTCCTTGATCTGTTGGGTATGCTTTTTTTAATAAATAAAATAAAAAAATAAATTCTTAATTTTTTTTTAAATAGCGGTTTACTATCAGCTGTAATTTCGATAATGTAAAGTAACATTGTCTTTTAAAATACTTAAAAAATTGAACCCGTACACTTATTCTTTCTTTTACAACAATTGATATATATTTTTATTTTAATCGTTATCACGTAAGCTTTGCGTACTAAATTGCTCGCTAAGATAGCTAATATTCATCCAGCGTGCATACATAAAGTCTAGATTTTACAGCCTTTGTACAATAACTATGAGATGTTTTTTTAAAAATGAAACTATACTTAGTATCATTTGAAAAATTAAAACAGGTGTCGGCTCGTCACTTGACTGTGGTTCGAAAATATGACGCCCGTCGCCAATAGCCCTCGTGTAGCTCTAGTGCGACGATAATTCAAACTAAACTAAACTGAAATATTAAACCACTCTTATCTTATGCGACTCTATGATATAGATTTAATAATTCTCTTTATACTCATTACGTGGTTCATGGTTTAGTTATGAATTATCATCGCACTAGAGTTACATGAGGGCTATTGGCGACGGGCGTCGTATTTTAGAACCACAGTCAAGTGACGAGCCGACACCCGAGTAGGCACCCAACGCAACCATTAAGGGCGACATCGTACGCAGCGTTAGGACTTTGAAGGATATTTAACGTGCACTCCCTCTACACGGGGTATTATTCGTCGGACATTTTGGGCTCCACTGGCCGTTTATAGGTCGGCAGTTATTTTGGCGATGCCCGGACCCGAACCTGGGACCTTTGGCATGCTAGGCGAATGCCTGACCGACTGGGCTCCACTATCCCCTACGTGGTTCGTAGACTCGAAATAAAACTGTATACTAAAAACTCAATGAGTATATGAGGAGTCGTGATTTACATTGATTCAAGAAGCATAATGTAACAACACATTATCAAGATACAATGAGAGGAAGATTGAAATTGAATTAAAATATTCAAACAGAAATCACAAATAAGTACAAAGGAAACTTAAACTTACATTAATTTGATTCTATATCTATATAGTCGGATAACTGTTGGACGAGTGTTTGTACTTTGAGCTGTCTTTGGGAGGGAGGTCATTGTTTGCGGCTGTCTCTTTCTAGTCTTCCGTGAGAGTCTTATGCACAGACGATTACGCCTCGTAATTTAGACACAACTTGTTTTTTTTTAACATTGTCAACTTCATTTATCGGTAAAACGTTTGTTAATCTATTTATAAAATCAGATTACTTTAATCTTAAATTTTTGAAATTTCCAGTAGAATGAATTATTAATGCTAATCAAGACAATCAAAAAGTTTAATTCGTTTAAACAATTTTAATCTATAATTTGTTTCCTTGGTTACAATTTCCATTTTCTGGCATTTTAAAATGTGACTGTTAGTTTCGTTACAATAATTCCAATCATAATTGGATCATATAATGCCCATTTTAATTCTTAAAACATTAAATATCTTATTTTTCATATATATGTACTTATAAATTTATAACATTACTTAGATTAAAAAATTCCAATCCAACAATGTATTTTCGAATCAAATCTAAAACGAGAAGAAAAGTATCATTTTTAATTCGTCCGTTGTACAACAATAAGTGCTAACAATGAAAAGTGACTACAATTGTAGAATGTATTATTATTTCGGCTACGGATCTTGCGTATTAGATTGTTCGCAGTTATTTTCCAAAATAAAATAAAGAATTTTCGCTAAAATTGCCTAACTATGTGATGAAGAAACACTGCTAGCAAATAACTGCTTTTGGTTTCTGTATTAGCAGCTTTTGGGTATGTCATTTTTTTTCATGAATGAAACAATTTTCTTATGTCTTGCGATAATTATGAAGATCCGACAAAAGGTAATTCAATTTGGCCTTTGTTGTTACGCAAATGGTTCATAAACTGTTAACTTCGGCAATGTGATTTTACAGAATTGTACTTTTTACTTTAAAATGCGGTGATAGTTTTTAAAAAATAAGATTTTTGCTACGACATTTATAGATTAAAATATTTCCAAATATATTTCCGATTTATTAATCTAGTTACATGAGACCTGCGTGCGTGTGATTTCCGCACAGTGGCATTTGCGCCAGGGACGCAAGAATAACATGAAGATGTTTGATGCGGCAGTCCTTATTAAAAAAAAATCATCGGTTAAATATATTTTATTCCTACTTCTTTTTTAGAATACTCAAAAGCCTTTAGAGTATGAATATAATAATTTTTTATTCCTTTTCCAAAAAATTTCTAAAAGAAATTTTAATTTTTACGCAGGTGTATTGATCACTTTCAATACCCACTCTAAATTGCTGTGTTTTACAAAATTATAAACTGTTAACAATATTACTGCTGCAAATACTAAGCATTCGCAGCGTTTAGAATGAATCAACTTTTGAATCTGACAATATTTGAAGGTAGGAAATAAAAATTTAATAAATATTTTACAAAAACTTTAAAAGTGGTATCTACTTATATTCACTTTTAAACATTCTTCTAAATGCAGGGTTAATTTATAATTTATTAACGAAGCCAAATTACGAAACAAATTAAAAATTTGAAAGAAGGAATTCAATTTACAATTAAAGTTTTGCAATTAAAGTATCAAAACATCATTCAGAAGTGGTGAACCGTACTTTTTCTTATAAAAAAGTTTAAAGGAATTTTAAATGCATTTATTTTAAAGTTGTTTTTAAGTAAAGCGTTACAAATGATTTTTGGTGTATGAACGAAGTTATTTATTGCATTTTGTTTAAAAATAAGTATATTGGTCTTGTATAAAAAAAATTCAAATTGACGAAATAATTGGATACGTTTTGATGAATATTGATTATTGTTCACTTTCTTGGGACTAATATATTTTCAATTACAGTTTTCACGTTACGTTTATTATGTTTGAAAGTAAAGGCGGCAACTAGTATTTCAAAAAAATCGAAAAAATATTCAAAAAACAATCCGGAGATATTTAAAAAGCGTGCAATAAAGCTAACAGCACATTGGAGCGATTTCTCGCTAGCGACAAATCGCTAGCGGTTTTTCGCACTACGCATGCGTGAAAAAAATCGCTGCGAACATATTTTTCTCGCGTTTTGTTCGCTCAGGCCCTAGCGGCAGAATTGTTGGTGTTGTTAAAATCGCTTTGGCGCATGCTCAGTATGTAAGAAGCTGCTTGATTACTTAGTCACTCTTTGTTCAAAGTATTTATATCTTACATATCGGTGGAATTTTATTACCAATAAGCTTTTAATCATCTGTAAGTATGTACTTATTGTACTTTTGAAAAATTTAGATTTTTTTTAGTGTTCTCTGGACATCCAGAACTTGAAAACAACTTCACTAAAAAAAAATCCATGGAATTTCTTGGGTTTCTTTCTTTTACATAGTTGAATAGTTATTGAATGAAAGATATTTAAAATTTCTAATTTAATTGAGATGGAATTTTTTTTAATTCAAAGTACGTTTAACTGGGAAAGCGCATGTGATACTTTTAACTAAAACATATAACATCATTTTAATAAAAGATTTAAATTGGTTCAGAAAATAACATACAATTTTTCCTCTGTTGTACTTAATTTGACGTCGAAAATTAAAAGAAATATTTAATATGAATTTATAGTTATATTGCAAACCTATAACCAATTTTAAACACTATTTGTTAATAAGCCAAATCTGATTATTTAATGATACGACTAACAAGCATTATTAAATAATATTCTTTAACGTCATGACTGGAAGCATATAAACAGCTCCTTGGATGTGTACAGAGAAAAACTCTAATATCTATAACTACGCATGCGCGAAAGCGGTTTCTAAAAATCGCTCCCAAAAATCGCTCGGGGAGCGATCTGAAAATTGTTCGCCGCGGTTTTCCAAGCGGCGGCCAAATCGCGCATGCGCAGTAGGGAAAACCACCCTCAGACCGGTTTGTCGCAGCGATTGTTCGCTCTGTTTATCGCTCGCCGCTCCAATGTGCTACAGCCCTAAGTTGTCGGAAATAAACAAGGTACAAAAATCGAGTTGAGAAACAGCTTGCTTCTCCCAAAGGCGACAAAAATAAAACATACTAAAGGCTCTAAAAATAGCAAATACGTAGTTTGGTTTCTTTTTTAGCAGACGACTTTGGGAAGCGCGCATGACTACCGGTCAAATATCGAAAGAGAGTTTGACGTTTTGATCAATATTTCAAAAACTAGATGGAATTTTGTCTTGTATGATACCTTAAATTGAGCAGAAATGTTTGGACTTTATTTTACGTGCATTTTTAAAAAAACATTTTTTTTTAATTTTAAAGGTCCTAACACCCCTTAACGATACAGGATTTCTTCTTTTTAATAGTTCATAATTTTAACTCTGTAATTATAACTAAATCAAATGTCTCAAATAAATATTTAAAAAAGCTTACAATAAACGCTAAAAAATATTATATGGAATTGTTAGAAAATTAAATTTTTGCTGCAAGTCCTTCGCAGCGTTAAATACCTACAAGATTGCATTTACTGATACCACGTTTTTATTGGAAAGATTTTTTTTATAAATACAATGCTTAAAAAATAGAAGTGGTAGTGTTGGTTAAATAATTTAGATAATATAAATGAGAAATTAAAAATAAATTTATAAATAAGAATTAATATTTATAATTTATAAATGAACAATAAATAAGATAATGAAAAAGAAGTTTGATAATTTGGGTGTCTAAACGCCATTCAGAAGTCATGAGCCGAAACCATTAGTTGTCATAACTCTAGATTATGTACTAATAATACGAGACAATACTGAGTGCTCCTAGTAAGCAAAGAATCATTTTTTTACAGAATCAATTTTTTCTTCCCAAATAAGATGGAAATTTTACTTTGGTTTTGAGGACATTTTCAAGTAAGTTATAAACATTTAACTTAATATATAAGTTATTAAAAGCATTATTGCAACAAGAAGGCCATTTGCGACGGGCCTCCTAATTTAGAATGACTTTTTAGCAAACGACGAAGGGGACACCTGAAAGGGCAGCCAACGTACCTGTCAGAGCGACAGCGTAAGAGACGTCGGGATTTTTTTAAAAAAATAGTTAACGTCACTCTACACGTATACGGAGACCATTGGTGAACATACCACTGAGTATACACATACCGTTTATAGGTCAGCAGGTTACTTTGGCAGTGCCCGGGCCCGAACCTGGGATCATTCGCATGCAAGGCTAGCGCCTTACCTGCTGGGTTCCCCAGTCCCTTCTTTAGCTGGGACTATGTAAGTTTTACGAACTGATTTTTATATTTGTCCACTTCATTATGATAAAGAATTAAAATTCATTAATTGATAATCGAATAAACTTCGAAAATAGGATAAATAATTTTTTCCCCAAATTTTTTTGCTTTACAACAAAGAATGCCAACAATAAAAAGTAGTGCATCTCTAGATCATTTTTTTTTATTTCAGCTACCCTTAATAAGCTTACTTCGTTTTAATATTAATATCGATTCAGTTTCTTGGTCCAATTTAAATTTTCTGACATTTCTAAAGAATGATTTTTGGTTTGTTTTATTAATTTGGAAACCAATTGTGTATATTTGAGTTAAGAAAACGTTAAAATATTAAACATTCCTACATTTATACACTTAATTATTTATAACGAATCAAATTCAACAATAGGTTTTTAAATAAGCATTTGAAACAGAAGAAATATGTTAAATTTTATTATTTTATAACAATGGGTTGATAATCTATATATAAAAGGCAAAGTCCTGACTGACTGACTCGCGTATCAACGCCCAGCCAAAACTACTTGAGGTACAGCTACCAAATTTTAGCAAAATATTCTTTTTATATCGTAGGCGTCATTTAAGAAGCGAATTTTCGAAATTCGAACCCAAACGGGTGTAAGAGGGCAAAGCGTGAGCCGATTATTCCATAGGAATAGCATTGTAAGATTAGAATTTATACTTTTTTATTTTCAATTTACCGGGGTCTATGAGAAGGCCCTTTAACTCATGGAAGGGCCTGGGTACATTCGGACAGGGAGAATCGGAATGGGAGGCAACAATTGGTATAAAATAAAAGTTTACATAAAAAATCGCTGTTATTAAGGGTCTACCCGTGCAACGCCGGGTTTATAAAGGTACAGCTATGTAATATCTTATCATTTCATTTACGGATTTCATGTACTAGGTTGCTTGTAGATCTCGTCAAACGAGATTTTTTGACGACAATACACATATTCAGTTTTCAAAATGTGGCAGCTAAAAGTTACCATTGGAATTATTCTGTTTGGCGGCGGTTGTGCATTTTGGCTACTTTTATTGCTTGCGCCCGCGAGGTGGAAAATTACCTTAAATTAATGTTGAGAAACTTAAAAGTGTTCAGATAACTATTTGTTTAAAAAATATGTGTTCATAATATGTAGCAGTATTCCAAAACAAAGATTGGCTCTCATACAATAGTAACCTTGTATGAATACGCCAAATATACTTCTTAGAGGAATCGGCTAATCACGTTTTTCCAGTTGTGGGAAACCTGCGTTTGTGGCACTTCCACACAGGGGCATGGAGATGCTCCGCGGAGTCATGAATAACATGGAGATGCATGATGAAAAAAAAGTGTCTTCGTAAAGCCCTTGAATCAACCTTGTTACAGATTAAAACTAATTGCCTATCCTCGGAGATATTTGTACAAAACGTCACTTATTGACTTCATTCGTTAAAATAATGTTTTATTAATTCGCATCAAACGAAATATCGTTTGACTTTAATATGTAGATGCGTATAGAAAACACTGCAATTAGCATAGCCTCCTACATAGAATGCCATCTAAACTCGAGAAATAACATGGATTCACAGGCTGTCCTCAAAAAGTACTCTGGTCGCGCCATCTCTTGGTAGTCGTTCGCATATTTTAGTAGGAATGTATTCGCAATTCGCGGTGAATGACGGATCCAGCGGGCTATTTCGAATACCGTTCGGTACGAGTAACATAATAAACAAATGAGTTATTTTTTTTTACTTTGTTTCTGCTTCCAAGCAATATTATTTGAAAGAGAAATTCATAAAATACCATTTTAAATTAAAAAAAAATCCCTCTTCAGTCTTCATAATGTTTGAATAGTGTAAAAACTGTTACAGAATATATCTGTCAAAAATCACAATTTTTAGAAATTTAAGATTAAAAAGCTAAAAACAGCAAGCACATATATTTTTAAAAACCTAATCATGTAACGAGTTTCTTTGTTTTTTTAACTGTTTAAAAAAAAATGCTATAGAACTATACATTTAAAATCCCCGTATAAGAATATTCTACTGGAGACTAAAACACAAGTAATGATAATCTTGTTCAGAAGTTTCATTATTAAAAAAAATTAGTTTTGGCTTCTTAAAGAAAAATTAACAAATACTATAACACTTATTAAAAATGCTTCTGTTAAGAATAACAGTCCCTGAATAATAATACCATAACTTCGAACAACAACAAAATTTTAAAATGAGATAGATCATTTAAATTTGTAACTCAACTATAAAGTGCATTTAAAGAAGAACAAAAGCAAATGTGTGTTTAAACTATATATTAGGAAGGGAAAAACAAATAATAATAATTAATTCATTATAAAAAGTTTTAAGAGTAAAAATATTTAGAATAAATGATAAATTTTCATCAAAAAAGAATACTATTTGTAAAAATTCTTTACCTAATATATTCCATTTCGTAGGCATTCCTATATAGAAACACCGTGTTCTTTCTTTGATTTATAGGATGGTATGATGCAAAAAACTAGCCATTATTTGTAGCGTTTACAAAAAAATTATAAATTTCGAACTCGTTACCAAAATTTCATACCACAGCGAACTGGATGTAAACAAACAACAACAACAACGCATGCACGTTGTTGCGTGATGGCGCCATCTATTGACAGCTTTCTCATGACTTCCAATTTTGATCGAGCTTGGATGGCATTATATGTAGGGGGCTATGCAATTAGTTGTGTAAAGTTATTATATTAATATTCGAAAAATAGATTTCCTGGTAGGTAACATAACCTTATGCTAGCCGAGAGAGATGGTGAGGACACCTGATGCATTCTATGTGAAATTCTAAAACATGTCAAAGCATAAGTTAGCTATGTAAGCATTTTTTTCACTGATAGGGAAAAACATAAAATGAAAATTAAGTAATTAATTATACGTAATTAACCTGCAGCATTTGCTTAAAAATGAAATATATAGACAGATAAGTAGCAATTGAAGTTTCAATGGATATTAATAATTGTTCTTCTACCTGTGACTTTAAATATTTATATTAGTTTTATTGGGTTAGATTTCCTACAACTGTTACAAGCTTTACAAAAAGTGAAACGTTGCCTGTATTTTAAAATAGGCGTCAAGTTCGTTAAGATGGAGTCAAGTAAATTGCATCAGAAATAAGCTATTCAATTCTACTTAGATGTTATTTCAACCAAACCAAACTGAAAAGATCACATCTCTTCGTCAATACTGCTATGTGTTGTCCTAGTACGAGTAATCCACGACGAAAGTGTGTTAAATACGAGTTCACTACCAAAAGTGTGTTAAATTGAATTGTTTATTTCAAAAACCAGTCAAGTGACTTGTCCCTTAGGTGGTTTCTGAAATAAACGATTCAATTAAAAAAACGGGTGATTTTTCCCCTTTCAAATGTGTTTCATTTTAACCGTTTTTATTCTTGGAGGAAAACGCTTACATAGCAAAGCAATACTTTCACAGAAGTTAGGATGGCATTGAAGCTGAATACATATATATTAAGTTTCACTGCAGCAGACCCAAACTAACTACTTTTCTCGAAGATATCTGTACAAAATGTCACATGCTCTGAATTCCATAACAAATTTTTTTAAATAATCTTTTCTTATTTTGCATCAAACGTAATTTCGTTTGACTTAAAAATATTTTTCAACAATATTCTCTGATCTCAGCAATTTCAATTGTAAAATTTTATACAAATATTTAAGAAATGGATTTCCTGAAAGTTTTAACCCAACCTTTTTGAAAAAGTTTAAAAATACATTTCTCGTCCTGGCCACATTAAGCCACATAAAGGATTAGTTTTTGGCGAGCATGTCCAAAATTGGTACTGCTGACAAAAAATTCCTCACTCTTGATTAATCGGTAGCTCTCAATCCTGGATCCAGGTTTTGGTATTTAGTTGAACGAAATAAAACATTTGTAATAAGAAATGACGCTAAGCGCTTCCGCATTATTTGGTTCGTTGACCCGAAATAAAACTGAATACTAATCACCTAAAACTCAATGAGTTGCGATTTGAATGAGTTGTGAATTACAAGGATTTAAAGAAGCATGAAGTGACAACCCTTTAATAAGATACAATTGGAGGAAGAGGAAAATTTAAAAATATATATATTTCGACAGATAATGCAAATAAGTATAAAGGAAGTGTGGCGGTTCACCACACACGCAACCTTAATATGCCATCAACAACTAGGTGACGCTGATTTACCATCTTGTTACTACCACTATTCTTAATTACAAAGTTAATAGTAGTATATAAGCCGAGGTAACTAATATTCTCCTTGAGGATACTTTTGGGAGACTGTGAGCTAGACCGCTACAGAAGTTTGAATTTACATTAATTTGATTTTGATATCTATACGGTCGGATGGCTGTTGCAAAGTGTTTGCAATTTGTGTAGTTTTTAGTAGGTAGGCAATCGTTTCCGGTTGTCTACTTCTAGTCTTCCGTGAGGAGCTTAAATGCAGACGATTACGCCTCATTCTTTCAAAGACTGGTCAAGTGAAGAGGTCGACACCTGAGAGGGCACCCAACGGAACTTTTAGCGACAATACGCTGACGCCGTCGGGAATTTGGATAACACAGATTCAAAAAGCACGCCTGTTCTAGTGTACTCGGGGACTTCTGTGATTTTAAAGAAAAGTACACTCTTTGATCTGGTTTGAATGTTTCCGGCTATCTATTTCTAGCCTGCAAGAGGGTAGAGTTGAATAAACGTCACACTAGAGCGACACGAGGTCTATTGGCGACGGACGTCATAATTGAAAACCACAGTCAAGTGACGAACCTACACCTGAATAGGCTCCCAACTCAACCTTTAAAGGCGACATCATACGCAGCGTCGGGACTGAACACGGCCAACGTCAATAACAAGGCCAGAGAAGCTCTCCCAAACATGAGCGTAGACGGAAATTTTGACGTCACTGTTCCCAGTGCCGAAGATCGAGAAACTAGTTCGGACGCATTCGGAAACCTAAAATTGTGGTCAGCCGTGAACGAGTGGCTCCGAACAGGGTTCGAGACAGGTTGTCTTCATCTTAGGAACAACGTCACTCGGAACTATGACGTCAAAATTTCCGTCCCCGAGCTTGTTTGGGACATAGACATAAATAGAAAGGACTGCTCATTGCTCTGTCAAGCAGCTTCTAAAACGTACCAATCATGAAAATCGCCAAGAGGAGAAAGGTTGCAACATATGGCAACTTATCGCTACTGTTTCGTTTGAACTATGCCAATTGTCGCCAGATCTGAAAATCAGGTAAATCTAACCTGGCAAACCGCAATGGTGACTCACATCAATGTCCAAGTCACGTGGGTTGGCTGTTGTGTTCAATTAGAAATATTTACTTCCATTCGTTTTATCTCTGTTAGATGCCTAATTTTTGTGCAGTTTATAAAATGTAAACATAAATTAAAAAAGATCTGTGATACTTTACAGGTAAGATTGTTTAGATAGGTATATTTATAGTAATTTATTCCTAAAAGTCTATACTTTGATTAGAGTAAATTATTCAATAAGCTCTTTTTAAGGTTAGGGATTATTTTCTTGATAAAAATATTCTGTAAAAATTCGAATTATCATTCTGCGTCCCATGCATTGATCAGATCCACGATAATATAACTATAAAAAATAATGTTTAGCTTTTTTTCTTAAAACTGCTATAAGTTGCCAAAAATAGGAATCTTTTTCACCGAAATAGCAATTCATCTTTGTTCCTTTCCCAACTTATTTTTCATACCACTAGATTGTCGGCCTCATATGTTCAAGTCGTTGCGAAAAAACTCGCCAACTGGTCGTGATTACGTGCCGGGGTAAATCTTACCCCAGCCACTGCCCCAGCATGTGACTCATGAGGGGATCGCTTTAGGTTTGCCAATGCGCAGTCCATTCTATTATATGTCTCTGGTTTGGGAAAGCTTCTTCGGGCTTAGTAGTTGAGTAGGCCGTGAAGCATTTCAACGTGCAGCACTTCCTCTAAACGGAATTTTTTCGTCAGACTCTTTGGCTGCACATACCGTTTATATATCGCCTGTTATTTTGGCAATGCCCGGATCCGAACCTGGGATCATCTAAGACAAGTGCCTTACCAACTGGGCTCCGCAGCCTTAGCCTTCAAGAGGATATTCACAGTCTTAATTACTTCTTGTAATCTAAAACCATGGCCAAGTAACAGGGTGATGGGTTGTATGGACTTTCCAGGAACATTTTTGAGCGTTGCTTGTACAAAATCTTTCGCCCGAAGTCAGATAACTCCTCCCAATTTCTTGTGATATTGATGGGGACGGTTACTGCAGCTAGTTTATAAAAGAGAGATCGTCTGAAATGGTTTTTTTTACATCAAACCAGCCAACAAAATCCTTTTTACTGAGAAATTGTTAATCTCAACGCGTCTTGCAACTTGTCTGTGAAAAACGAATGCCTTGGGTCGAAGTTTTAACAACCCATCATTAAATAAAACTCCATCACTAATTATGCCGTTTACCATACCAACCCGTCATATTAAAATATGAAGGGTTCATAACTACAGTTTATTTTTAAAGGAAATACCACTACTTTATATAAGAATATTTTGTTATATAATAATATAATAGTTTATCTGAATATACTTAACATTAACTTATTATATATTGTCAATAAACACGACGAATCATGTCGTTGGAATAAGTTAAATGCTTTGAGACTTTGAGCTGTTTGAATCAATGAAGCGCAATGGGTTAAGGCGCCATTCATAATTTATCAATTGAAAATAGCATCTAATTAATAAAAAATACATCAGTGAAAGATTTAAGAATCCAATTCATTAAAGGTAAATATACAGCAATTGGAAAGCCTTTTAGCCGAGCAACACAATATATAAAGAACTCTTTGAGTTTTAACAAATAAAAAGCTTTTAAAAAAATACCAATAACATTAGTGTAATTCATGTTTTTCTCTATTTTATCTTTCAATTGTGTGGGCCGTACTTTGTATTAACTAAAAAAAATATCAGTTGGCGTGCCAGAAAAGTACTTTAAAATTTACAGAGATAATCTGTTTATTTTATACGAATAATTTGTATAATTTTAACGCAGAATCAGTTTTTTTAAAACAGCCAAATTATAAAGAAAAAAGAAAACATTGCCTCCTCTCTGTCACCCCAGTGACAAGCGGGGATACTAACCACAATTCTAATGAGGATTAATGAAGTACCTAAACCGGATTCGAACCATGGACCTTTAGATCTCCAGTCCAATGCTCTCCCAACAAAGCTAATTTGGCACGCAGTTTCCACAAACAGTTGAAATGCCTTTTCGGTTCCTGTCTAATACAGTTTATGCGATTCAAAACAGAAATGTTTTACTTAAAACAGTTAATTTTACAGGAAGAAAACTGTTAAAAGAAAATAACAGGATAGTAAACACATAGTATTTTTCTGTAAAATTATCAGACTTTATTTTACAGTGTATTGTACGACATATTGCAAACACACTCGATGCAGCCCCAGAATGCATTATTTGCTGAAGTGAGGAATTAAAATAAGTTGCTTAAGGGAGTCCAGTACCTTGAAATTGGTAAAATTGCACTTTTTTTGTTTTATTGTATGAAAACATAAGAGATAATAGTGTACAATTCATAGCAAACCAGATAACAAAATTCATAATACCAAAAGAGTTGTGATTGATTTCATTCAATAACTTTGTATTCTGGAAACGTTAAAATGAAACTTATATCTTATATATATCAGAGGCTAATATCTCCGGACGAGATTCATATTTTGATCGATTTCAAAATGCTAAGGCTTTTTAACTATAGCACTTTAAACTTCTGTCTTTACATTTTTAAATACAAAATAGTATTTCTTATAAAAGTATGCATTCTTTTTGCTTAATTTTCATTTGATTTTTCGTAAACAATGTTCAAAGTTGCAAATTCGTTTTTTCCCATGAAAATCTGAATTTTTTAGTAATATTTTTTTCCAAAACAGTAGTGCGTGTTAACTAAAATTTGAATGCATACATCTATTAGGATATTAATAAAGAACCTATAAATTTTTAAACACACAAAACTGAAAATTCGAAGAGAAGTAGGAATTTGAAAAAAGGCAAAAATTTGATAAAAAATTTGAATTTTGTCAAATTTTGCACATAATTTGAATTTTTTTGAGGGCTAAAAAGAATTGTTTATAGCCGTTTCTCACGTAGAAAAAAAATTTGGATTCAGTAAGTGTAAAAATAAAGAAAAACTTGTGCAAGGTACCGGACCCCTTAATAACGACCAATCCAATAGCCCAAACTTAAAACATACATGTTGCAGGCAAATAATTAAAAAAAAGCCTATTTTTTGTGCGACGTAAAAATTAATAGTGTATTTCACAATTGTTTTGTATACTAGACCTTTGTTTTACTTTTCATTGTTCTTTTAAGGGAAAATAGATGGTATTAGGGATTTTATTTATGCAGTATTCAGTTTCAAAATATTAGAGACAAAAATAGTAAATCACATTCCTTCAACAAAATGTCGTTGTTTTTCAGTGTAATTTAGCTACTGTAAATAGAAAAAAGGAAATAAACGAAAATAAATTCATCATCAAGTGCATTTTATGTTCTAACTATTATTTTCCCTGGTATATTATTATTAATTGCACAGATAGCTTTAAAATAGGCAACAACCAATCATTACAATTAGATATTAATTCAGTGCATAAAAGGGTAAAGTTAAATAATATCGTTTCGCTTTTCGTACACTTTCAACGCTTTTCCAATACGATTAACGACTTTTTACAAAAATCCTTATCATAGTTATCAACAGAGGAGGAGTTGAAACCGACCATGAAAATGACCATTTTTATGGTGGGTAGACTTTTTTTTTAATGTTTTTAAGCGAACGTAAAAATCCGGTTTATCTTTGAGCTTACTCGATTCCATTTGAAGTATGAAGCCGGGTTTATGCGTAATAAATCTCTGGATTTTAGAAAAAGCGAAAAGGTATGTATTCCTTACTTGAGTGGGCTTTAAAAAGAATCGATGTTTGACCCTCATTGACTGGATTTGTTTTGCTTGGTTAATCAATAATTATCACCATAACTATTTACTTTAAAGGTTTTAGTTTGAACTCATATAATAAAAAAAAACATTTTTCCTCTTGCATATAGAGTATTGTATGTATTTCTTACTTAGAGTATTGTAAAGACATTTTACTTAATTTAGAGATTCTTTAGAGTATTATGTAGATTTACTTTTTGCATGCATATAACTTTATATTACTTGAGTATAAATTTTAAAAGCTCTAAGATTACAAAAAAAATCAATATTTGACCGCTATATTAATATAGACCCACCGCATTTATTGCATAGTCCGCATGTCACAACTTAAGCATCCCAAATATTTTGATTGTGGAAGCGTCCACTTTGTAAAAAGGTAAGGACCTAAAGGAAAAAGGGTTGCCAATTCCATGGTGTTTGGCGAGCCTGCGGATTGTTGGGTTAGTTTGGTTGGAAATAATGTGCACACTAAAACTACCCGTAGGTTTTTAGTGAAAGGAGGATTATAGTTAATGGCTGAAGGTCGTCATCAATTGCATGTGCATTTCTTTTCTATCTTGACTTTATCGTCAATAGATTTGCATCTGTAGTATGTATTATTTACCATATTCAGTATCACCTCGGGGAACGCTATAAGTTTTAAAAAAATAGCTATGTAATAACAGTGAACCCATGCAAGTTCGAACTGCCCTTCAGTTGCGAAACTTTTTCTAAACTTTAAAGAAATATGCACCTGCAAAAGCGATGAATCACCAAATATAGTAACTCTGCCTGAAACCAAAATCTTCCTCACCCCTTTTCGTTTTAAGAGTGATAGTTTGGACTCGTCTAAAACACGTCATAGATGCTTAAAAGTGGTGGGAGGACTATACCTGCCAACAATAATATTTTTTTCTAAAATTAGTGGCGCAGGTGATCCTAGTATGTTAAGGCATTTGCCTTGCATGCAAATGGTCCCAGGTTCGGGTCCGGGAATTGCCGAAATAACTACCTACCAGAAAAGGTATGTGTAGCCTAAAAAAGTCCGATGAATAACTATCCCGTGTAGAGGGAGTACAAGTTAAATATGGCTCGGAACTGCCGACGTTCGGTACGATGTCGCCCTTAAAAAAATTGCGTTGGGTGCCTCCTCAGATGTCGGCTCGTCACTTGACTGTGGTTCTAAGTTATGAAGCCCGTCACCAACAGCCCTTGTGCAGCTATAGAGTTGCGATTATTCAACTCAACTAAAAATAGTTACCGTCAAAGCGGGTATCTTTGGCCATGAAGGGTAACTTTGGCCACGCGTCGAAAAAAGATTTGTTCTAACATTTCTCTGCTCAAAATCATCAGACTTTAAATTAGTTAGCATTTTTAGAAAGGTGGCAACATTGGCTTTAATTTAATATAAGATTTTTTTTCTATTTTAGTTTTGGCAACACCAAAAAAGTTTGTTTTATTTCTGCAAGCGTTGAAGAACAAAAAACTACTTCAGTAAACTTTCATTTAGAATTGTTCGAAAATTATTGAAAATTGAGCAAGTAAATACTCTATGCGATTCTTTAATCTATTGGGAATAATATCCCACCATTTATTTTATTCTATGTTGAATATTTCGAAAGCTGTATTTAATTGTTGGTCACCGGGAAACTTTTGACCACGAATGCGGCTAACTTTGGCCATAGCTACAATGATTTCCTTATGCTATATTACACTTTAAAAAATGAACGAAAAGCGAGATTCTTTTTTAACTTAATTTTAAATAATACGTTTTAATCTTATTCTTATGGATATTCTATATTATTATGTCTTTTTAAAACTGTTTTTAAACATAATACAGAACGACATTTAAAATTGCAAATGCTAGAAATGTAAACTTTTTAGAATTCCAAATTACTAATATGTTATTTTCTTTTCATTATAATATCGTTTGCGTTTTGATTATGAAAATAATTATCATTAAATCTGGTTTTCAAAAATACATTAGTTGATTTTCTTATTAGAACTGTAAATTAATTTTAAAAAATGTCAGCTAAAAGTGTTCTAAAGTATTGCGGCTAAATCATTGGGCGATGCAGCATAAACTGAAACAAATAAGAATTTTTCTTGTATTTATCCTGAAATCACCTAATAACTTTAAAAACTAATAATTCTAATGTTTAGTAGTTTTATTATTGCAATTTAAATCTATTAGACAGCCCAAAAAGCAGTAAATGGTACGTTTTGTGAGTATTTCGTGCTTGTGGCCAAAGTTACCCTCCTGGACTCGAATCGTATCCTAATTTTTTAAACTAGTACCATTTTTTTTAAACTCATAAAATGTAACAAAAATGCCTGCCAATTATTCCTAAAAGTACAATACTTAAAATGCATAGTGATTTTAAAGTGTTTAAATCGGTTTTGTAGTTTAATTTTTCTTCTTTTGTAAAAAAAAACAATGATTTTGGCCAAAGTTACCCGCACTGACGGTACTTTAAAATAAATAATGGAAACTCTTAAAGAGGATGCATTTTTTTCTTCTGTTTTACAGTACGATTCCAGATTTTAATAACTGTTAACCATTCAAATATAAAAAGTATAAGAAGGTCATTAAAGTAGTATGTATTTTTGTTGTTGGAGTTTTGTGTTACATATCTTCGGTCAAATGACAAAACCACGAATGTGCAGATTCTAGGGATTGCGGTTTTTGAAAAACAAAACCGCTTCTGGGTTTAATCGGTTTTGTTTTTCTCCGGCTATAACTGGGACTTGTTAAAAGTAACTAAAAACCGGCCTTTGAAAAACCGCTTCTAGTTACTTGGTTCATTGAACGATTCCGACTGTCGATTTACGTTAGGTTTGAATTATCGTCGCACTAGAGCTACAAGAGGGCTACTGGCGACGGGCGTCGTTATTTAGAACCAGAATCACGTGACGAGTCGACCCCTGAGTAGGCAATTAACCGGTTCAGCTAAAAAAATATTTCTGCCCATTTAACCGAAGCCAAAATACGGTTTAACTGTTCCCGGTTTTCCATCCCTTTGCACATTTGTGTTTTTGCACATTCGTGGTTTTGTCATTTTACCGACGATATGATATATAAACGTTAAGCACTATGACCAGTGGAAAAATGCAGATTAAGAATTCATCAAAACTGTGGGTTACATAATTTACGGTTTCATAGTCTTATAATCAACAATGAAAATAACTGAAATACGCAGATAAATCCACCTATGACGTTTGCTTATCAATGTCATAAATAATGGTTAAGAATAATTATCAAAAACTAACTTTTATTTATTGAAACGTTAACTATTATTTTTAAAATACAATGATGGTTTTATTAAACAAACGATAAGTCTTAATACTTAGCATACAAGGAATAATAAATTTATGTTATTCTTACTTAAAATAGTGCCCTTTTTAATCACGCGAATATCCTTTTTATACCTTAGAACTAAAAGCGCCAAAGTATTATCTTAAAACACAATATCCTTTTTTCTAATAAAACATTTAATAAAAATACTTTTCTATCATTCCAACAAAAAACATATTTTTTTTGTCAGTCGTTGATTTTCACAAAAGAGCACGCTTTCGACTCGAATTCCTAAAAAAATTGAAAATAACAAACACTCTGGATTTAAGTTTTTACTAATAAAAAGCTTTATTGACTTAAAATAAGGACATATTTCAGTAACTAAAAGCTAAAAGAAAATATTAAACTTTTTATATTGAAATGTCTTAAAGAATTCCGACTATTTATAAGATTTGGAGATTGAGCATTGTTTTTATCGTAACTTTTATTCAATGTTTTAATCGATTTTTTATGTTCATTTCTTCATTTTTAAGACATTATTTTATTCGCATAACAGGATTCTAAAACTATAAAGAGTATTGCACAAGAAGAAGAATACACAATTTCACTGACAAAAAGGTTTAATAAACAATAACATAAACATTATGCAATATAAAATCAATCAAATAAGAAACGGATAAGAACTATGTTGGCAAAAACTGCTGTAAAAAATATATTAAATTTAAAAACCGTATGATGGCCAAAGTTACACTACTTAACACGCGTCTCCTTTTAGTAATGCTAAATGGCCTTACATTTGAAGCCATATTTCAATAAATATACTAAACAAGTTTATTTTCTATCACGATCAATTTATCCCTTTCTAATAACGTATTTATATCAATAGTTTGTATCCGAAAATGCCCTAGATACTCTTTTATTGCGCGTCATTATAGGTTTAAAATCATTCAACCCTGCTGCGAAGATCATTTATGGAATGCCCTTTTTGTAGAAAATCGGCTTTTTTCATGGAGGCAAGTCGCATGACCAGAAAAAAAAATTGAAGATGATCGGCAAATGAATGAGAAAATGTCGCCAAATCATGAAGTAGGCCTAGAGTTCTTAGATACGGCTCTACATAAGTAAACAGAGTTGTTACACCTTTGATCACACTCAGAACAAAAATTTTGTTGACTTTCAATAAAAAAAATTGTTTTTCCTGGTTATTACAAGTTGTTTTGAAGTAATATAAAAATACTATTTCTGTCAAATAATCAGACATGGTTGGCATAAAATTTGCATTTGGCTTTTACATTTTTCCTAAATGTAGCTCAAGTATGAAAGTTCAACAAAAAAGTAGAATCCGGTAACTAAAAAACCGAGTTCGGAAAAAATCCTTTCATTTGATATATATTATTATTACATTAAATGTTCTATTACCATCATTTGAATATAGTCTGGCTAAAACTTCTTAGCATTCCAAATACTTTGATTGTGGCATATTCCACTTTGAAAACAGGTAGAGAACCTAAAGGAGGCAGGGTTGCCAATCCCATGGTGTTTGGTGAACACAGGGAATATTAGGTTGGTTTGGTTGGAAATAATGGGCCACACTAAAACTACACCTCGGTTATTTGTGAAAGGAGGATTCTAGTTAATAGCTGATGGTCGTCATCAACTGCACATGCATTTTTTCTATCTTGACTTGATCGTCAACAGATTTGCATCATCTGTAGTATGTATTATTTAACATATTCAGTATCACCTCAGGGAACGCAATAAGTCAAAATATAGCTATGCAATAATAGTGAACCCGATGTAAGTTCGAAATATACACTTCACTTGAGAAACTGTTTCTACACCTTAAAGAAATATGCGCCAGCAAAAGCAATGAATCGCCAAATATATTAATCGCCAAATATATTAATCGCCTAATATATTAGATATCATGCCTAAACCAAAATCTTTCTTTACCCTTTTTAAAAGTGGACTGTTCCACAATCAAAATATTTGAGATGCTAAGAAGAACTAGCGGACTATATCACTAATTATTAATTATCACTAATTATCACTAATAATTTATTTAGTATTATAAATAAATTAAAATTATTTAAAATATTATAATTGGCATCAGAATAGAATAGCGGGGTGTATTGTTGTCGGAATACCGCAAACAGACTGACTTTTTATAATAAGCAGATACCAAAACCGTTTTCAATCGAGATCTCAAAAAGTAAATTGACTACAGTTCTTGAGTACTATTACAAAGAAAGATTTGACTTCAAACAGGTGAAAACATTCAGATATAGCATCCTTATTACTATCATTTGAGTATTACTTGTTTTTTTCGGAATTTTGTTTACAAATATTGACATTTATTAACATGTATCCAAATAGAGAAAAAGTCTGATCCTGGCTACTTCGGCCGGCGCATAGATTTTGTACCATTGTTTAAGAATGACCTATATACTTATCCAAAATTGTAATTTGATTCTATCTAGCACAGTTTAAAAGTCTAAGTACTTAATAAAATTTAGTTAAAAATATTAACATACCCAAGGAAGTAGATACAATCTACAAAATATTAATGTTTCTTCATTCCGCGTTCAAGCAATTTCATTTTGAAAAAAATCCAATTCCTTAGCCAAATATCTTTTCTTGGTAACTAAGTAAGTGAGATCTGCAGCTGAAATAAATAATACAAGATTGAACATTTTATAATTAATTATAAGCATTCATTCTTGAAAAATACAGAATAAGAAAAACAGTGTATTTAACGGAAACTATTGTTGATAATGTTAATCATATTGTTTAATAATAAAGCTATTAGATGACTAGTATTGTTTTGGAAATTATATTGCTTTAATTATAAAATCATTTCTAAATTTATTCTAGGAAGTATTTTGTAATTTTAAAGAATTGTGAACTTTTGTAAATCCAATATGACACAAATAGAATACGATATAACAAAACAAATCTGCAAAGTAAAATTTCCTTCAACTTCCGTCAGAATATATGAAGCAACGCACCCTCTTGAATATAGCACTTCAAAGTTTAGTTGGAAGTTTTTCACTATTCATTTCAATCAAACAATGCCTATGGCATCTTTTTAAAAACTAAACAATTGGAAGTTTATAGTAAGCTAAACTTATTAGTAAAATATTATATATAATAATTTCTATAATAGAAATAGTGGTGCTGTATCTTAAATTTTATAAACTGCATATTTTTTGATAAATAGATGTACAATAGTCATAAAACAGATATTTTATAAATTAAAGCTTTAAATAAACAATTTAAGCTATTTAAAATATTGATGCATCTTTCAAAACATTACTTTTATTTCAAATTAAATTTTTTTAGTGAACTTTTTTTGTAAGCACTTTTGAATCGCGTTAAGGACGACATCGTACGCAGCTTTGGGACTTGAGATCACATTTAACGTGCCCTATCGTTACACGAGGTATTATTCGGACATTTTTGGCCGCATGGGTCGTTAATAGGTCGGTAGTTATATTGGTGATGCCCAGAACCGAACCTGGGACCTTCCGCATGCAAGGCAAACTCCTTTACCGACTGGGCTCCCCATGCCATGAAACTTTCGGAAAACATACAATAGTGTTTAAATAGTATTTTCAGACAGTAAATTCTTTTTTGTGGACATTTTCATCGATTTTGAGTTACCGAGTTTAGGTACCCCCTTTAAGTTGACAAAAATCTATAACTATTGGAAACTCTTTCGGTATTTGGGGGATATGCTGATACGACATATTTACTGCTAAGAGCTGTAGTTTCGGAAATAGAATTTCAAAGTTTAGAATGTTTTAAACTTAAGTGTTGGTAGGAGTGTTTAAAGTATTTTCAGACAGTAAATTCTTTTTTGTGTGGACATTTTCATCGATTTTGAGGTACCGAGTTAAGGTACCCCCTTTAAGTTGCGACATATTTACCGCTAAGAACTGTAGTTTATGAAATAGAATTTCAAAGTTTAGAATGTTTTAAACTTAACTTAAGTGCCGTGCGCAATAAAGGTCATTGAAGTTAGATTTTTTTTCAAATAAGCAAAGACAAAGAACTGGTTGTCTTTATTTTTTCGAATTTCAAATTATATTTTGAGTTATTAGCTTCCACTCTACGTTAACGTGAAAAGTTGAAGGTATTATAATCGTTCAGTCCGTCTGTCTGTCCGTCCGTTACCCACTTTCATTGCCCAAACTACAAGTGCTACAGGCAATGATGCGTCAAAATGCGTGTGATGCGTCAAAAAATTTAGCGCATCGGAATTAGAAACCATTGAAAATCTCAGCCATTTTTATTAGAATTAAATCACCATTGCCATTCGAAACAATCGCCCGAGGAACTTTATTTCTTTAAAATAATAAATTAAAAGAATTTTATTTTTGAAAACATAAATCAGTTTGAAATGACGTCAAATATATTTCACTAAGAGATTCTTTGTATGTTGATATTAAATGTTTTGCTTCTATTCAAAGACTGCAGTAAGATATCTGAAATAATTCAAATCTCCAATAATTCCTTTCGTAGCAAAGATATAATTTTTATTTATGTAGTTCTAATATATGCACCGTTGTTTGGATAAGTGCAAAAAATACCGCCAAATGTTTCTATGTGGGCCTATTGGGAAAGTGATACATGGCGTCATTTGGCAACCTTGCTTCGCATAAATTTTCTACAAGAAGCACATAAAATATATTCTTTCCTCCGTGGCTACTAAGCTGGTATTTTGAATCAACGCCATACATAAATCGGTACAGATGGGCTAAATCGTCAAGGCAAATATGAAAAACATCCAGACTGCAAACAACGATTTAAAAAAATTGAATGTAATGTTGGTTTAAAAAAAAGTCTCAGTTTGTCATACTTATTCTTTAACATCGACAATAACACTATGTTATTCAGTTATCGTTTTTTTTAAAAATTCTTATAACTTATATCATTAAAAGAATTTAAGTAACATTTGAATTTCTATTTAAGAAATGACAATGCCCTGATATATATTATAAATATTTCATCAGATTTAACGTAGTAATTTAACTTTTCCTAAGATTTTAACGTATAACTATTTGACGACTTTAGGAAACCTTAACAAAATGTGTAAACTAGAAATACCAGAGTACCAGTTTTTTTTAAAGTATTAATATTTTTTTAAGTGAAATTAAAATTTGAAAGATATTTTTTTATTTAAAACAATAAGGTGAAAGTGTTTTATATTGGTTCCTTAAAGATTTCATAATGTAATAATTTCACGAACTTAACAAACTCTAAAATAATCAAGAAACGCAAGCCTTTGAAACGCACATTTAAATATATTAATACTGAATTGGATTAAGATTTAAATGTTTAAAATTTCATCAAAAGTAGTAATAAAATAAATATAAGACAATTACAACTAAAAACACTTTTTTCGCAGGTAGCTATAAATTTAAAGCATTCATACAAATATATGAAGGTAAGTATATGCAATTTTAGTTTCAAATAATAAATATAATTTAAAAGTTTTAAAGTTTGCAAATAACAAAAAAGAAAAATCTAGTGTCCGAAATTTACGGTTTGTTTGTAAAACAAACAATATAATTTTATTTTTGTAGCACTAATATTGTTTAAATTGCATTTTAATAAGCAATTTTAGGCATAAAAAACTGAAGTAAAATTAACATTTTAATAAAAAATATAATATTTGATAAAAAACATGTTCAGCAAATAATTGTTTTTTGTAATATGTCTTTGCCAAATCACCTAGTCTCCATCCAACAGATCTAGCAGTCATTTTGTACCAGACTGTTGGTCCTGTAAGAACATTTTACCAAAATGTATTTGTGAAGTTATAAATGGTATTTTGCTGAAGCTGGTGTATATTTGTCTTTCGTAAAAAGCATATATTTTGGACATTTGATAGGACGTTTTTGAGTGATTTATTTAACACATAGAGTTGTAGATGTAAAAGCAGGTTTATGTATATAGGAGAATTTTCTTAGCTCTTTTCGAGGGATACACAATTTGGATGAAGTGAATAAACTTTGGTTTGTTTTAACTGCATGAGATTAAAATTTAAAATGTTAACAGAAAAATAAATTTCTATAATTTTTTTTGTATTTTATCTCTGTAGCATATGATTGAAAATGACTTCTCCATACTTTAAAATTTAATTTTTAAAAAAAATTACATGTGTTAGTGGAAAACCTGCTGACGGGTTTATACGTCTTTATCCCTCAGCCTCAGAGGGTTAAAAAGTTCAGTGAAAAAGAAGCTTGCATGGAAGTTTGCCTATGTAAACGACTTTTACTCTAAAAGAAAAATATATTCATAAGAAAGGTTTCTAATCGCTTATTTACTTCCTGCTCATTTTTATCAATAAGTTTCCTTAAATATTTAGAAGCAATTCCACCCAAACTTTTCTGGAAATGTCTATTTGGATGCCAAAACCGGTATATCAGCAATATTCTTTTTACATCTTTCTCAACTACGCTCTGTAATTTAAATAAACGATTTAAACTTGAATAAGTCTGGAAGGTTTGTGACATACACATCAGTAACGTTAGGATTTTTTTTTACAGTGAGCGCACCTTTCAAACCCTAACAGTTACATGCCTCCGAACTTTTACTATGAAATATTAACGACTTCAGCAGTCGCTTTTTGAGAATCTTACTGAAGATTTGAGACTTACTGATAAGAAAAGCAAAAAAATTATAGTTATATATTTCATTTTCCTCAATACAAGTAGTGGTAATAGTTTAAAACACAAATATAAAAATTATTTTTTTAAACTCTTAACAAATGAGGTAAACATTTTGAAGCATAACCGAGGAAATGGGGTCATCCTGTGGCTCCAAGTAATGGGGATTACTTGGAGCCACAACCCAGCACATATATGGGGCAAACTCTTACAGCTCTATGCTGTCGAGCTTTTGGCATTTAATTTTAACAACTTCTACAGTCGTTTTTTTGCAACAAAAGAGAGGTTTTTACCTGGAAGAATAGTTGTAAATTTATATCATAATAATTTTTTTTTATAAAACTGTGGTATTACTTGAGAGCACAAGTTTAAAAAAAAGTTTCATTCTTTATTAATGACATTTTTTTAAAAATTCACAACAGAGGAGGACAATACTTCAACTGAGGAAATTTGGTCCCCCAATCCTTAATTCTTAAACCTGTCACATGTTCGGTACATATGATTAACCAACTGAGGGATAAGAAAATTTGATGTGGGCAGTAACTTTCCTTTTTATCCTTTGAGGTTAACGGATTATTATTTTTTTTTAATTTTCCTTCTATCATTTTTTGGGGGATCGAAAGTGGACCTTTCTTTGCCTGAACTTCAGGACTGCGCAATTAACCAGCGAAAAGCTTGAGCTTTTGCCATTTAATTTTAAGAGAGTCGTTTTTTTAGAGAAAAATGATGAACTTGAACAAAAAGGGAAAAATAAATTTACATTAAAACAAAATATATATTTTTAAAAATGGTAAAATTAGTTTAAATCACAAATAAAAAAAGAAACTTAACCATCAAACAAACTTAAACGAATCCCGTAACTGAGGAGGTAATTATTTTAATGTAGGCAATATGGAGGAATGGGGTCATACACACCCAAACCTTAAATTCATAAACTTGTTCCTACTTTGATACATATCCTCTGAATGATCAAACAAATTTAACTGGAGTGTTTAAACATGTTTTCACTGCATGAGAAAAAAAAATTAATGAAAATTTAACACACACGCAATATGTAAATTCACACAGCTCAGAGTGATGGTAGTACTTTTTTTTTTTTTAAATCACAATGTGATGACAAATTATAAGATTTCTTCCAGTGTTCATAACATATTCTACTTTAGTTACATTAAATTCATGAATGATGTACGAATCTTTCTTTAACCTATGCGCCTTTACGAAGATTAGTTTGACGTCCAAAATATACCTGATTGATATCGCCCATCCACCCTTCCCCCACCCATAAAAAATACTTATGTCCAGGCTCAATTCATAGAGCAATAAGGGAAAAAAATAAGTGCATTAGTATGTGTTGATATTGAGAAGATATAGTAACAATAAAAATTAAATAAACTAAAAAAAACAATTTTGAAGTTAGATATCTACATTGTTTTAGAGCAACCCAATGCAATAAGTATTACTTGTCCGACAAAAACTGGAGATGAAATACTTCCCAAACTTTGATTAATTTTATTGATTATGACACACATTTTCATATATATGCACCAGCTATTTAAATTTCAAAAAGGAAAACCATTATGATTATTTTTTAGACTTTCCGGAACAAAATGGATTCGCAACATTTATTGAAATTGTATACAAAATGTGCCCACGAAAACATGTCATTAAAACCAATGCATTATTACTGAAAAAATACTGACTGAAAAAATGACTTTTTAGATCTAGATTATTACCAAGATTTCTATTTTTGGAAAACATTTCCTATGTAAGAAACAAGAGTAACGAGGCTCCCCTAAACACCGCCAGATCCAATCGACACAAAAACATCTTCCCATGAAGCTTTTACAAATTTTTGCTGAATGATACTCTTTCTTTTTTATGATTTTGCCACTTGCTATTTCACCCGAAAAATAATATTAATTTTCTGCATCAAAAGCAAGCACCAAATTGCATTATGGCGCTTTTTACACCCTGCCCTCCCAAGCCGACGACCGCGACTGTTGCCGCCTGCCCTGCGCCTGCTGCATCAGACCGCCCAAGTGTTGACGACCGCTGCTGCTCACTTCTTCCTCGGCTGCCATTACTCCACGTGTTTTTTTGAATTTTGGACTTTTGGCGGACTTACACAACTTTTGAACATTTTCTCAGAATTTATTTTTGCCTTAACCATGATTAATCCATGTCACTATCTTCAATGTATACGGGTTTAGGCGCCTTCGGCGCCAGGTGCCGTTTTGAATAAAATTGTCCGTAACGAGAGACCTCTCGATTAAAGCCCTGGATTCTCCTTGGCTTAAGTAGCGACAAGCTCAATCGTCCGCCATCTTGGGTCCTCTCCCAGTGGGTGGAACGGAATACGCTTCGTTTTTCTCCTCATACTTCGCTCTCGTTCTTTTCTTTACAAATTGATTAAAAACTTAAATATATCTTTAACGAATTAAATGTATAAAACTTCATACTTTTAAAGCATAAAAAAGGACTTTTTGACTGATTTTTGATTTATTAGGAAGTTAAAATCTCAAACCTTCGATTCTTAAATGGTTCGCGTTTAGCAGCCAAAATGATCGATTTCCTTGTAAATTTTGCATTAACTGCATTTCTTTAATCCTGAGTAATAAATTTTTAACCATGAATAATCTATATACATAAAAGGCAACTTCCGTTTGTTTGTATAAGATACGAGATCTAAAGAACCACGCAACAGATCGTTACGAAATTTGGCACAAAAATTATCTCATCTCCGGAACAAATATAGGCTAAGAATTTTTCGAATCAGACCATTCCTTCTATCGTTTTCGAACGTTTTTATTCGAATTTTCTGAAAAAACTACACCACTTTGGCTCAAATCCGATCTTTTTTTACTTACCTGATGCCATCGGCTGAAAAAATTAAATAAAACTTTTAACGAAAACATTTAAAATTGAAAATGTTTATTTTATTCTGTTGCCATTACCTTCAGAAACTAATTTCATTATTTGAAAAATAATTGACATGATTCAAGTGACGTATTTCCGCCAGTCTCCATTTCCGGATTTTATTGTGGTTTTATTTGATGTGATTTTTTCATTGATTTTTCTGTTGACTGCATGTATGCATATTTAAGCAATAAATTTATAGTTAAGCTATTACTGAACTATGATGGTTAATAAAGGCCATCGCACTAGAGCTGCATATTAGTGTTTTATGTATTTATTTTTTCGCCAAATAATCTGGTCGGTTGTTCGAAGGTCATTGTGTTAGAGCTGTATAATGGGTGTGTTTGTAGCTATATATATTTTCTTGCCAAATTATTTCCCAAAACGCGCCAAATGAGCTAAAAGGTTTTATGTATTTATGAGGGAATTGTGATGACATTTATGAGTGCATTTTATAGCGTATTTTTCATTTTGGAATTTTAAGGCAATGAAACGGGATTTTATACTTTATAACGAGCGGGAACAATAACATAAGTTTATGATCCTATAACAGGTTATATGGTACACATATTTGGAACGATTTGATATTTTTTAATCCATGCGAAGAACGGGTATAAATTTGCTAGCGTTATTATTGTATTTATTTTCATTCAATTATTGTACATATCTGCATTGATTTAGTACTGTATACATATGCATTGAATTCTTAATTTTTCAGCATTTGTATTGAATTATGGTAGAAATTTGTACTGCTTATATTGTATTTATATTTATAAAGTGTCCAAAAAAGTTAATTTATTATAGAACTCCCTTGAATTGCGTTAAAATAAATGTTTGAGACCCTTTTAAGATTTAGCTGTTTTTCCATTTTTAATTCTTACTGATTATTTTTTACTTAAATATGTAATCTTTTTAATTTGAGCTTCTTATCAAAGGTATTTTTGAAATTAATATTAAACATTACTATATCCAAGTTGGGTTATTAAATGGAAAATTACTGGGTAATCTTCATATCTTATGTAACTAAAATGATAGAAAAAAATAGTTAAATTGACTGTTAAAATTTGATGAAATTGGGAAACCTTCGGAAATTTTGTTAACTATAAATGCTAGTATCAGTGTGTTTTAAAAGACTGCTATTATATTATATTATATTAAAAAACGTTATTTTTAAATAATCTATTTGTTTTATAAACTGCAATACCTTCAAAAATTGTGTAATATCTGCTTCTTAAAGATTTTATGATGTAATAATAATTTTACTATTTTAACAAACTTTACTTGCAAAACGAAAGCCAAAGTTGACTTAAAACTGTTAATCATAAATTTCATAAATATAGTACTGGAAATTAATAAACTTATTATATAAAACAACTAAGACTAAAATTCCTGCTATAATTTCAAAACTTACAGACATTACCATTCATAGATTTGTATGAAATATTTTTAAATGATAAAAGAATATAAGTTTATCAATAAAAATGAAAAAGAAAAATAATGTCCGAAATCTAAGGCTCCTTTGTAAACAAACACCATAAAAATATTTTTGCCGTAAGAAAAACGTTTTCAATTCATTTTGATATGTAATTTTAATCCTAAACAATATGATTAAAATTAATATTTTTATGACACAAAACAGTATATTTGATAAAAAAAAAACGTCACATAGTCTACATCCAAACAATCTAGCAGTCATTTTGTTCCGGTCCTACAAGAAAATCTTCCTGATACGTATTTGCGAAGTTATAAATGGTGTTTGCCTAAAGCCGGTGTACATTTGTCTTTCGAAAGATTTTAAGTTTTGGACATTTGATAGGACGTTTTTGGGTAAGTTATGGAAGGATTACAGAGAAAGTTCTACATGTAAAAAAGCTTTATGTATATAGGCGTATTTCTCTCCACATTCTTTTTCTTAAAGAGTTTTGTGAAGAAGCAGCTTATGTGGAAATTTATCTATGAACATTATCTTTTTTACAGATTATGTAGGACAGTTGCTATTCTACCAAATGAAAATTATGTTTATAATTATGTACATAAGAAAGGTTTTCCAATAGCTTATTTTCTTTTTGTCCATTTTTTATCAATTTCCTGGAATATATAATTCCATGCAAAATTGCCCTCTCTGTAGTGTTAGTCACGTGTGTAAAAATAGATTATCACTACGATTTTTGACATTAAATGAAAAGAAATTAGCGGAATAGCTGATCTGCACTTATTGCAACTAAATAATGTAACGTGATTTATTTAATTTGATTTATTTTTCAAATTAAAAAAGCTCTTTTAAATTGTGACTTACACTACAGTTGCATGGAATTAACAAATAAGTTTCCCAATCAATCCTACATAAAGCCAGTAACTTTACTAGAACTGTAAAAAAAAAAAGTCTATTTGTATTCCAAAAACAGTATGGCAACACTATTATTTTTAGCATCTTTCTCAACTACTTTCGCGCCGCCGACCCGGCGGCGCAACGGTTAGGGAGCTAGCCTTTGAAGCCTCTGGGTTCGGGTTCGAATCCCGGTAAGGCATGGATGTTTGTGTTTGTCGAGTATATGCGGAGTACGTGCTCGTTAAATCTGTTGGGTCCGAAAGTCCTGTGGGCGGTCATTGCGCAGTTTCCCACGGGTACAGGTCCCTGGAGACTATTTCCCTCCCCTTCAGGGACATGTCTAAATTGTGGAGGTGGCGATAGATGGCAGCATCTGTCATATATGTGTGTGTATGTCGTGTCCGTCCTTCTTGACGATGGTTTATAAGCGGGTCTTTGTGACCAAGCACACAAGCCTGAAAATATATGTCTAATACCTACCTACCTACTTTCGCGCCGACCCGGCGGCGCAATGGTTAGGGCGCTAGCCTTTGGATCCTCTGGGTTCGGGCTCAAATCCCGGTAAGGCATGGATGTTTGTGTTTGTCGAGTATATGCGGAGTACGTGCTCGTTAAATCTGTTGGGTCCGAAAGTCCTCCAAGTTCCCATACCAAATCAATACCTCTGGGGGTGACAAGCCAATTCTGGGGATCCTCTAGTTGGCCTCTGTCTCTAAAATTAGATGGATCCACTTATGTGTGTGTGTTGTCTGTTGTGTCTGTCTTACTTGACGAAGGTTTATAAGCGGGTCTCTGACCAAGCACACAAACCTGAATATATATGTCTACCAACCAACCAACCAACTACTTTCGCAGTGGTATCCGCCCGGATACGATCCACCAACCTTTGGATCCATTCATTAAACCACGTCATAACTGCGCGATATGGTTGCTTGTTGACAACGCTGGATATATTGAATTGTTCAAAAGGATTCTGTTAAATAATTTTTGTTTATTTTTCTAAGGAAAACCTGAAAATTCAAATAAGCTATTTAAACTTAGGTCAGGTATGTGATATACAGGGAGGCGCACAAATAAAAGAGGCCCCGGCATGAAGCTACGAATGCGGAGAAATGCTTGGCGAGAAAAACTATTGAAGCCGCCTGAAAGCCTCCAAGTCGAATTCATAAATTAATCGAGGGTTCAATGGCTACACTTGGCAAACCTGTTTTTGCATTGGTTGTTACTAGACTAGAGCTGCACATGGACTTTTAACGAGTTCAGATCTAAGTGCAAGCTGTGTAAGTTTGCTCTGATCAGATCAGTGCACAGGTGAAGATGGCATTGTTACCGGCAATTCATTCACCAAGAGTATGTTTGGACATTGAAGCGATCAATAGCAAACCTGGTTTTGCATTGGCTTTCTACTTGGCAGCATTCCATGCCTTATCCCTCTAAAGTAATGGTTTCCTAAGATTACGGTGCCGTCATCCGCCAGATTCGTAACGGTTACGTATGACGTCACAGAAACCTTTTACGTACAAATGTATGGCGATGGTTTCCTAACAACACGTTAATCGTAACCGTAACGGATCTGTACCATCGTCACGGACGTTCTTGCTTTTCCGACTCTTCTTCACACGTTTTTCGGACACGTAACGGCTACTTTTGCGAGGGAAAAATGTTCGAAAAGAGCGCTTCTCAGTCGGCCTTTCTCTTCTGGGGCTATAGGATTCTTGTGGCGATTGTAGGGCTTCGAAACTAAATCTTCGCGCACATGATTTAAAACAAATTATCTTTGTTCGTAGATGCCGACGTATGAGGATATGGAAAGCCCCTTCAGTTGTCCTATGTTTGAAAATTTCACTTTCCCTCTGCCGGCTACTTTCTAAATCCGATTCCTCATCCTCCATCAGTATTAGCAGAGCTAAATTTTCATAATCCAAACTCATTTTTATATTGATTGAAGTTACGAACCGGCTAAAAAATCACGATGTGTCGGTTTGTTTACGTTTGGATCGGTTGCGGATTACGTGTCTTCATTTCGAGGAAACCGCATTCGCCGTAAACATTACGATCGGAGTTGTAGCAGAGCGAATCTGTGACGTCACGCGTAGAGTTACGGTGACGGTGCCGTTATCTTAGGAAACCATTACTTTACCGGGACACTTTTATTTGGGCCACCCTGTATAAGAATACCGTTAGGACTTTTTTACAGTGAGCGTGCCAGGCGAGACCTACCAGGTCCATGCCTCCGAACTTTTGCTATGTATATATATAAAAGGCAAAGTCCTAACTTACTCATTCATTCACGTATCAACGCCCAGCCGAAACTACTGGACATACAGCTACCAAATTTTAGGAAAAAATTCTTTTTATATCATAGGCGTCATTTAAGGAGCTATTTTTCGAAATTCGAACCCAGCGGGTGTACTAGAGCAAAACGTGAGTCGATTTTCCCATAGGAATAGCATTGTTAATTGTTATAAACTTATAATTTGTACTTTTCGTTTTCTAATTTGAAAGAAATTTCAGCGCGTTAAGCGTAAGTGAAAATTAAGTATAATTACGTAAGCACGTGAGTTTATTTTGTAGGATTGTTTTTTGAATATCATATTTATTTTAATAGTTTAAAACCTTTATTTTTTGATTGAATCAGATTTGAATGAATATTTCATTGCAAATAAAGAGTTTATACTCCAACCATACAAGATGATACATGTCTGTTTTGTTTTCACAGGGAAGCCCTCAAACTCCTGGAAAGAGCTGGATATAATCGGACATCCACTTTTTTTATTGAATGGGAAGAGATTATAATATCGTAATAGGTTGCTGACCAATGGAGAGGGCGATTAATTGTCATAAATAAAAAATTACGGCATAAATAAAAGTACGGTCTGCTCATTGGCGAGCTTCAAAATTTAATGCAAGACTGTTATATCTATCGTGTTGTATGGTGGAACAGCTATAATATAATAGCCGGTAGCGATTTGTGTTACTTTGCAAAGCAGCGAAAATCTCCGTATATGGTCAACATTCCAATTCATATTTCATGCAACTCGATAGATACAATTAAATTAAAATGCAAACATTACCGTTAAATTTAATTACACGCCAAACATTACAGTTACATTAAATTCGATTAAATACTGATTAATTAAATTGCAAAACTTTAAAGATCGCCAAAAGTCACCAATGAACACTTCGGTATTACATCATAGCTGTACTAAAAACAAATCACCGTTATTAAGGGTTCCACCGTGCAACGCCGGGTTTTTAAAGCTAGTTTAATTATAACGACTTTAACAGTCGTTTTTTGAAAGATATGAAGAATCGCCTGGTCTGCAATAAACAATTTATAATTTTATATAACACTTCTTTTAAAATAAAAGTGTTGGTATTAGTTTAAAGCACAAATATAAAAAAGCATTTTTTTTAAAGAGTTGGTAAACATTTTAAAGCATAACCGGGCAAATGGGGTCATACAGAACACAATCTTAAATTCTTAAACTTGTTCTTTAAAAAAATGTCATATACCCATAATTAGAAAAAACAATTAAATATGAATACAAATTTCGAACAAACATTGAAATGTTCACTAATTACAAAAATCACCAAAAAAATTCATAGGTGCCAAATAAACGTAGTTAAAATAGAGAGTATTCGTTAGAATCTTTTTAAGAAAATAAATTTGTTGGAGGTTGGTTTTTTCATATCACTGCTTTTTTAGCCACGACTTTTTATCTTTGAGGTTAACGGATTTTCGTAAAAAAATTATAATTATTATTATGATTGGGTGGGGGGAATTAGAATAATGATACTTCTATGCATAAACCTTAGGTCTGTACAATTAACCATTGAAAAGATTTCTTGTCGCCTTAACCCAGCACGCAACGCGAGCTCTTACAGCTCCGTGCTTTCGAGATTTTATCATTTAATTATAACAACTTCTACAGTCGGTCATTTTCAACAAGGAAAAAGGTTTTAACCATAGATATCATAGTTAAAGTATTAGATTGGCAGATCACGTGACCTCCAATGCTAACGACGGGACACGCATGGAGGTCAAAATGGCCAGTGTTGCTGCCACTTTAAGAAGAAAAATACTACGAAAAAATACCATTTAATTCTAAATTACAAAAAAAATACTAGAAGAGGATTTAAAGTCACTAAAAAGATTCCAAAATGCAGCTAGTATTTTTACGATATTTTTTTGTAATTTTAGAATAAAATGCTATTTTTTCGTTGTATTTTCTCCTTAAAGTGGCAGCAACACTGGCCATTTTGCCCTCTTATTTGGCCTCCATGCGCGACCCGTCGTTAGCATTGGAGGTCACGTGATCTGTCAATCTAATATTTTTACTATGATATCTATGGTTTTAACCAACAAAGAGAAGCTATACTATAATAATATATATATATTATTTTTAAAAAATAGTGGAATTAGTTGAAAGCACAAATAAAAGAATGAAACGATTTTTTTTTAACTCGCTACTGATTCAACTGAGGAAAAGGGGTCGCACAAGATATACCAACCTTAAATTCTTAAACTTGTCCCATCTTTGGTACATATGATTAATCCTCTGAAGGTTAAGAAAATGTGATGGTGTAAACTTATTTTCACTCTTCGTTACGTGCATACCACGTCACATGGTTTCCACCCTCCCGAACATATCATTCATTCCGTACTGGACTGTTGGTCCTATAAGAAAATTGTCTTTAAAAAAACGTATTTGGGAAGTTATAAATGGGTGTTTGCCTACAGCTGGTGTATATTTGTCTTTCGTAAAAAGAGTAAAATTTGCCATATGATAGGTCGTTTTTGATAAGTTATGGAATGATTACCTAAAGTTCTAGAAGTAAAAAGAGGTCTATGTATATTGGAGAATTTTCCTCAAGCTCTTTTAAAGGGATACGCAATTTGGATGAAGTGAAATAACAATGGTTTGTTTTAAATGTATGAGATTAAAATTTAAAATGTTAACAGAAAATTAAAATTCTATATGTTTTTTAAATTTTATCTCTGTAGCAGATGAGTAAAAATGACTGCTCCATACTTTAAATTTATATAAAAATTACATGTATTGCTGGAAAATCTGCTGATGGGTTTATACGTCTTTATCCCTCAGCCTCAGAGGGTTAAATAGTTCAGTGAAAAAGAAGCTTGAGTGGAAGTTCGCCTATGTAAACGACTTTTACAGTAAAGGAAAAATATATTTATGTACATAAGAAACTTTTTCTAATCGCTTATTTTCTTCCTGCTCACTTTTTATCAATAAGTTTCCTAAACATTTGAAAGGAATTCCACCCAAACTTTTCTGGAAATGTCCATTTGGATGCCAAAACTGGTATATCACCAATATTCTTTTTACATCTTTCTCAACTACGCTCTGCAATTTAAATAAACGATTTGAACTTGAATAAGTCTGGAAGGTATGTGATATACACATGAGTAACGTTAGGATTTTTTTTATACAGTGAACGCACCGAAAAAATAATTAAATAAATAAATTTAGCCGATACAATAAATTCCCGCAGACAAAAATTGTAGATGAGAAATAGCGTAAATGTTGTTTAATTCTATTTATTTTGACGCATAATTCCAAACATATGAATCATATGGTATATAATGTAGATCAAGTTAGAATGACCTAGCTAAATAACCAGCATTACTGACAGCAAAATTCAAATATATGTTTATATTTCAATTGTCTCAAATTAATACCACTATTTTATGAAATACTGTTTTCTAATATTATAAAGTAATTATTTCTCGCTTGTGAGAATAGGCTGCCATATCCTAAGCTATTTAAAAATACGGCAAAAATGCCGTTGCTACTGAATAATAACGAACGATGACACGGATTAAGGACAAAATTTCATTTTCCTAATATGGAATATATAAGGTAATGACAGAAATGCCATGGGGTCGAAAATGGAGATTTTGTCTATTCTACACGTTTTGGAGGGTGCTGATTCTAAAAAAAAATGGTATTTGAATATCGGTCTGCCTGTCTAAAACAACTCTACAGTTCGTAAAAAAGAGCTAAAGACTTCAAACGTTTTACACGAGTCCCCAGTACCCGTCGGACGTGATAATAAGGTTGTCGGGAAAATTGAGCAGGCGCAACGAGTAGCTGCCATATAGTAATTTTTAGGTTTAAAAGGTATTGCTGAAAAATAGTTTTTTAACATATCCCTGGGTAAAAATTGGACCAGTTCCATAATGTGTGTGACCCTGAGAAAGTCCAAAAAGAAAGTGGGTCGTCGTTGACGTCCTTCCACGTCAAACCGCGGCAATGGAGTATGTGTTCGGGACTGGCTTGAG
Organism: Oedothorax gibbosus; assembly: GCA_019343175.1. Taxonomy (NCBI): domain Eukaryota; kingdom Metazoa; phylum Arthropoda; class Arachnida; order Araneae; family Linyphiidae; genus Oedothorax; species Oedothorax gibbosus. Next base: position 26,984,243 of record CM033275.1, read on the forward strand.
CACCTCCACGACAGTTGGGGCAGTCAGGGAACAGCTTGGTTCCGGCCTCAAACTTCAAACTCTTTGTGTGTCCCGTCCTGAATCCGGAGAGAGCAGTTTGGTCTTGCCTATGCATAGTTGCAATTTAGAAATCTCGCCTGGTTTCTTAGAGCCATACCAAGAGTGCTGAGGGGGACGCCAGTCTATTGGAGTGGGGGAGTGGATGCACCTACCTACCGGTAGCAAGCTACCGCCGGCATAGCTCTCGGGGTAGTCAGAGCACGCAAGCTTCACCACCCACGTCAAGGTAGAGACACGGTGAAGAAATGGTAAAAAATAGCATAAATAAAGACTTCAAATTTGGTACACGAGTTCCCACTAGCTGTTGAACGTCTTAATAAGGTTTTCGAGGAAGTTGCACATGCGCAAACTAGCTGCCGTAGCACTTTTATGTTTTAAAGTTACTGAAATGATAGTATTTATTTATATTGTATTTGTACCTTTAAAGGCAATTATAAACCTTATAATGTATATAATTTCCTTTAAATAGGTTTATTGAGCGGTAACTGGTTTTCGTGTAGTGTTACACAACCTTAGTTTTACATAAAAATCTCATTATTCCATATTTAAAAAAGCACCTTATCACATTGTAACCATACTTGAAATATGGCATGGTCACAGGGAAAATCCGGACTAGGAGTAGAATAATTCAAATATTAATTTAAAACATGTCAAGAATGTGTGTGAATAAAAAGAAAATGCAATTCACTTTTTGGATAGCCTTTTAACTGAGCTAAACACTTACGTTCCGTTTTCTCTAATTTAAAGCTCATATTAGAATAATCAGCATCATTGACTAGAACTTTTAACAATAGCTTTATTGCAATTTAATATAATAGCATTTACGCTATTAACCAGGATAAGTCACTAAAAATATCAACCCTTCAAAGCTTTACCTAGATCTACTACAAAGCTGCCTTTTTATTCGTATATGGCCCGTGTACTTTATACACATACACAAATACGCTTTTCTTATACAGGGTGAAGCAAATAATTGTGGCCCCAACGTAGAGATAAGAATACGACAGAAATGTTGCCAAGTCGAAAACCAATACAAAAGTAGGTTTGCTAACATGAAGCCATTGATCGTTTCAATATTAAACCAAAACAAACGCTTGGCGACTTATTTGCCGGCAACTGCTCTATAGTTTGAAAAGCTAGTTAAAATGAAATATAAACAAGGTTTTGTAGAGCTCTCTGATAAAAAAAAGTTCCCACTAGTGATTATTTCGGTTGTTATTTATGGTAGAGAATCGGACCTTTTTGTTTTTGTTAAAACAAAACATTCTAAATTCATTGCAAGACCCAGAATCTGGTGTTCAGACCCGTTTCGTAATGTTTTTGAACTTGTTGACAGCAGAACCTGGCTGACGCCATTTCGTAACTATTTGTTGCATAGCACTCTTTTTAAGCCCTTTTACACATTTAAATACTTCAACAAACAACTGGTCACATTTTCCCACGAATTCGTTTTAATAAAATTTTCTACAATGAACCCTCTCTGATGTACTGTGAGTTTCATCTTCACCTGTGAATTGACCAATTTACACTAACACAGTCGCAACTCACACTGACGCACTACGATCTGAACTGGCCAATAGTCCATGAGTAGCTCTAATGTAATGCTAATCCAATCAAACCAATGCAAAAACAGGTTTGTCAAGTGCAACCATTGCACGCTTGAATAATCTTTTATTTCCACTTGAAAGCTTTGAGGCGGCTTCAAGAGTTTTTCTCGCCAAGCATTTCAACGTATTCCTATCTCTAGATCGGGGCCACTTTTCTGTTAGACTGTTTGGGCAGATGACAGTCGAATAGGATTCGTTTCCAGAAACATATTTCTTAAAAACTACTAAAAATAAACTTTCCTAAAGTAATAACTAAATTTAGTTTAATATTTAGGTCATAATATAACTAATTATTTAAGCAATACAAAAACCTCTCTTTGAACTCAAATTCCAAACTCTAAAAACGTTCTGTTATTAAATAACAATTTAACTTCGTCATTAATATCCTCAATTGATGTATTCATCGATAATTGAGTTTTGTATTCAGTATTTTTTTTCAAATTCTACACTTTCATAAGGAAATCAAATTGCTGAATAAATTGCTCCTGGCTTTTAATTAGAGGAAAAGGTACGCATTTGTTTAGCTCGGAAAAAAGGCTGGCCAAATGGTGTATTGTATTTTCATTTTATTTGCACACATTCTTTATAGGTTTAAAACTAATGGTCTACTTGGATTGGAAACTACTTGGAAAATTAATGGATTATTTTACTTTTAGTCAGGATTTTCTCGTGCCCATGCATGTTTTAAGCATGATAAGGTGCCTTTTAAAATATCGGATAATGACATATCTATCCAAAATTAACCTTAGTTACGTGCCCTTAACACGCGTCATAAACCGTTATTATTCAATTACAACGACATTTTCTGCCGTATTTTAAAAACTTAGAAAGCACAACTACCGGAAGATACGGCAAAAAACAATTTCATTTAATATATAATAAAACAGCATTTGTTAAATAGTGGTAATAGTTTGAAGCAAAAAGAACCGAAATTAAAAATCTATTTAAAAATTGTTGTTTGACATCACTCGTCAATTGAGGATTTCGGAAAGAGCCCTATCTTCAGTTTTTTTTCTGTCTCTTATTCTCGGAGATCGAAACAGAACTATCGCAGCATCGACGCGGAGCGTCCTTTCTGCACATCGAAGATATCTCAAAAAAAGGGGCGGCAATGTTTTTATTCTCGGAATTCCCGCCTAAGTAGGCACCAAAAGCAACTCTTAAAAGCGACAGCTCTACCAAGAGGTTTGTAATTTAATGTATATATATATTTCTATAAATGGTTTGCATTCGTGGCATTAACAGCTTTTAAAAGGCAAATTGTATTATTAATATTAACAAATAATTACAAATAAAATATTATAAATACTATTCAAAATTAATTAAAGTTGTAATTTTACTTAAAAAGGTTTTAATCCTCAATTATCAATCGTTTAATATCCTCAATTGATGCATTAATCGATAATCGGGTTTTTGTAATCAACATTTTTTTCCTTCAAATTCTACACTTTCAAAAAGAAATCAAAATGCCCCTGGCGCTTCATAAGAGAAAAATTATTACAAATGTTTAGCTTAGAAAAAAAGCTAACCAAATGTTGTATTTCATTTTATTCACCCACATTCTTTACAGGTTTAAAATTAATGATCTAAATTATTTTACTTCTAGTCAGGATTTTCAAGCAAGAGAAGGGGCCTCTTAAAATATCGCAAAATGACAACTCTATGTAAAAAATAACTTTCGTTTTGTGCCCTTAATTTGCGTTTTCACGCGTTATTATTCAATAGCAACGACATTTTTTGCCGTATTTTAAAATAGCTTAGCTCTGATGTACTAATAGAAATACTATTTAAAATGAAGAATTTATTATATATTAAAAAAGTATTTCATTAAAGAGTGGTATTTTTTTAAAGCAAAAAGAGCAAAAAATGAAATATTTTAAAAAAAATTTATTTTCAGTAATGCATTCTATCTTTTCTACATTATGTTATTTTTTAAACCATGTTATTCATAGTTTAATAAAGAGTCTCAGAATTATTTCAAATTTAAACATATAGTACATATGTGTGAAAATAGGCATCACAATAAATATAAATGAACAATATTTTCGTAATATATCATCTACAACCTTTGTCATCAAGAATAATTTATTTTGTATCGGCCATATAGTCATACTATATAGCTATTGAAAGTATGACTTTTTGTACACGTTTTTTTTTCAGTTTAAACACGAACTTTTTCTTTCAAAACGTTAGATTTTTTAACCATAATTTATACCTATTTTTTAAAGCAATTAATACTTTTGTGAAAAATTCGTATTATTTTTAATTTTAAGTTAATTGTATCAAATATTGAATTTGAGTACAGTCCACTCTCTCTTATCTGTTGCTTTCGGTGCCAAAAACCTGTCGGATTACCGAAAGCACCGGATTATAAAGTGGTTGGTCGACTTTAAAATACGTTGCCCTTCAGCCTACATGTTCTTTGCCCGTGATTTTACTATAGTCTTCTAAACCAGTGGTTCCCAACCTTTTCTGGACTATCGCCCCTTTCATTAGGTTGACTAACACATATCGCCCCCTTTTAATTTTCATTTTTTGTCCAATTATAATTTGAGTTAAAGTGTAACTAATAAAGCAATTTTATCATTTTAAACACTAACTACCATATATAAAAACAACCAAAGCAGCTGTATCCGGTCACTTAAATACAATAGAAAGAAATAAAATGTTTATATTTAACAGATTTTTTTTAAAGAACATCTAGTGAAATAATTAACTAGATCTTTAAACTGGATTCTGCAAAAGTTAAGAGAGTTGACAATAAAAATTAAATAAATAATTGAATGTTGAAAACTTTTTTATTATTTTATCTTTTGTCAAGTTCATGCGCAAGTCTTTGAGGCAAATGTCCAACTGATTTCTTTGTTTAGTAAGGAGCTGGGTGATAACAGAACCAAATCCTTTTTCAACTAAATATGTTGACGGGAACGAGATGAGAAGTAGTTCGACTTTTTACCACAGTTGTGGATAAGTGTAAAAAAGTTTCACGCAGGCTAACTCATAACCTCTCTGCTTGAAAAGGATTTTCGCCTCACAGTTAAACTTCAGATCTACAAACTCCGTCTGCAAAGTGCAAAGAGTTATCAAACTACCAACCCCCAGATTCAAACGAGAATGGATCTACAATAGAATCAGGAATTTCTAACTTGGTCAAATCTTCAAATCTTGTAAGCATGTCAGTTTTTAACTTGTCAAGGTGATAAATAAAAATTAGAATGGTTTTACTGTACTACGGTACAGTATATTATTTTAATTTTCCACCTTCGAGTACTCATCGCCCCCAAACTATTTATTGCCCCCTTGATAACACAAATCGCCCACTTGGGGGCGATCGCCCCCAGGTTGGGAACCACTGTTCTAAACTGTTGGTTAGAGAGCACTCGAGATATTGGTGATGACTCGGGATCCTGGTGGTTCGGTTTGTACTTAAATCCTTTTTCCAATTCATTTTCTCATAAATAGACCTAAACCTGATTATAGAACCCAAACAGATGTTATCACAAATGATAGGTGCTATAGAAATTTTTAGACTTTAAATTTTATTTTATAATAAAGAACGTTTTTCTCACCTATGGTTGAAACTTGAAGCTTTTAAAAAATACGGTAAAATGTCGTTGGTATTGAATAATATCGCTTAACTAGTGCATATAACCGGCGCTTCCGGGTCATAGTGAAATTTCCATATAGATACGGTATATAAACAGTTTTCTGATTTATTGAGGGGAAATTGAAAGTCGTGTTAAAGTGCAAACTCCTACTCTTTATTGCTTGCTATTTTTTAATTTTGCCAATGGAAAAAGGCGGAAACGTCCAATTTGCTAACGCTCTTAAAGTATTTCATTTGTTTTTTTAGTTTAAGTTTGAATTATTGTCGCGTTAGAGCTACACTAGGGCTATTGGCGACAGGCGTCGTATTTTGTATTTCATTTGTAAAGGAAACTCAAAACCAAAATAAATATTTTAATGATTGTGTTTGTAATCAAGCAAATATTTAGCGTTCTAAAAGCTAAATTTTTTATTAAAAATATATTAAATAAAATTTTTGTAGGTTAAATTTAGCTGATGCCAGTAAATAATTTTGATAAAACTTGGAGACTTGATATTATGTAAATATTGTTTGATTCTATTTATTTGGACGAAATATTTCAAACACATGAACCATACATTCAAAATTGAATAAGTACTGAAATTTTATTTAACTACGGCTAATATAGTACACATAATGTAGAAAAAAATTAGAAAGCTCAGCATTATTGAATGAACAAATATATTTTTATTACTTTTTTAATTTTTTTACTTCGAATCAGTACCACTATTTTATGAAATATTGTTTTGATTAATAATTAAATATTTCCCATGGTCAGCTAGTTCAATCCCCGGCGGCAGGGACTGTAACCCTGGATGCCCCGGCGGCCAAGAAAATCAAGCCTAATTCGGATGCCCAATTCCCGAAGGCGGTTGATTTAAAAACGCCTGATGCCCAATTCCAGGCCAACATCCCCACTTCAAACAAGTTCATGCCCCTGGCTGAGTCCATGGAGCTGTCGTCGGATGCCCAATTCCCGACGGCAGGGACTGTAACCCCGGATGCCCGGTCCCAGGAGGGAAGCACGGATGTCCCGGCGGTCAAACCATTACCGATTCTCTCCCTCGGAGGGGCGGCAGCATTGGATGTAAACCTTTCCACAAGTTCGTAAAGATTTACCCACGAACTATAGAGGAGGAGGCTAAAATCCTTGAAATACTGGCCGAAGAGAAGTCAGGATACTTCCGCCACTCGCATCGCAAACAATCTTTCTTTAAGACGGTTGTCAAGGGCCTGCCCCGAGCGACTGATCCCCAGTCGATTACCGCCGCTCTTGTCGCGAAAGGTTACATCGTCAACAGGGTAGTCCAGCTGACTCAAGCCCCGCTCCCGTTTTTCCAAGTCCTTGTTGTTCGTACGGGGAACTTCAAGGCAATCTACCAGCACCGAAACCTCCTGGGCAAGAAGGTCTTCTTCGAGCCATACAGGAAAGTTCCCAGGATCCCGCAATGCTACAAGTGAAAAAACTTTGGCCATGTTAGCAGCCATTGCCACATGGAAACCAGATGCCGATATTGCGGCCTCGGCCACGATTCCCGCACCTGCCCTTCCAGAAACAACCTACAAACCCGCCGCTGTGCCAACTGCGGTGGCCCTCACCCTAGCTCTTCGGCGACCTGCCCGGGCCGACCGAAGCCACCAAACAGGGAGCTTCCGGAAAGTACCACCAGGTGGCAGCACCACCCAAAGCCCCGCCTCCCGACCAATGACGACTCGTCGTCAATTTTCACTGCCCTGCGAGCCGTAAAACATAGAGTAAGGAGGGTAAGAAGAGGTTTCACCAACCGGTTTTGTAGACAGATGTGAGCGCCATCTACGGAAAACGGGATTGGAATGTGGCCCTACCCACCCCTCCACACACACCTCCCCCCTCTTCGAAACGTCACGCCAAGTAGGGGGGGGGGGGGGGGGGGTTGAGGGGGTATTACGAAGCGGGGCGGGTGAGGAGAAACGTGAAGGGACTTCGATTCGAGTTTGGAAGACAAAAAAACGCGATGATTCGACCGTCAATTATTATGTGTGCAGTAAACGTGTGCATTATTATTTATAAATTATTAAAAAGACAAATAAGAGCATAATATTTAAAGTTTTTTAAAAATTACAGTCGAAATATTTTTATTAAAGATGTTTATGATAAGAAATATAAAGAATGTAAAAGTGTGAATAAGTTAAATACAATATTTTATTTAAAAAAATATCTGAATAAAAGTATCTTTAAATTAAAATTTTTAATGTATATTTCAGAAAATATTGTAGCTTATAAAATATTTTATAAAACAAAATGTGCATTTAACTTTTCATTTAAAATATAAAAAAAATATTTTTTTTAAATGTTATTAATAAAACATACAAATTAAATTTAAAAAGTTATAATTATATTTTAATTTAGCTTTCAATGAAAAAATAGATTAATAAACATTACAATAATTTTTAAAACGAAACTTTTTAAATGTTAGTAAAATGTCTTCGTATCCTACTCAATTTAAAATCGTAAATAATTTTAAAAACGTACAAAAGAACAAACGTATAACTGAACAAAGTTTCGTTAACTAACAATGTAAAATAATAATTGTATTCATCTTCATGCACACACATTATCTATTTAAAAGAGTTTTTGTTTTTTTGTTAATAGATTCACATGATGCGCATAAAAAGGTGTACCTCAATTTTTTTTGTTTTATTAATTAAATAATATTTTAGAAAATTATTAAGTTTTCAGTATTCTCTTTAAAACATATGAAAAATTGTTATCTTTGAAACTAGTTTTTTTCTAATTTATCGTTGCATTTTACTAAGAATATTATATTTGTATAAAAAGTTAAGAAATTAAAAATTGTAACACTATCAGTTATCATAAAAATAAAATTTAAAAATAAGCGTCTTAATTTTATTCATGATAAAATTCTATTGAGTTCAATTATGTATGCAAGAAAAATATTGCATTGTGTAAAAAAAATAAATGCAAGTATAAAATAATTGTGTAACTTATTTTATATCTTTTATTCTCCTCTTATTATCCATTTTCAGTAAATATAACTAATAAAAACGACTTTTATAAGAATCACTAGTTTATAATGAGAAACTCAAATTGAACTTTAGATCGTGCTCCGCAGACAAGATTCCCTGGTTCAGTGGTAAAGCATGCGACTCTTGTCCCGTAGTCCCCGGATCAAATCTTGACTGCCCCACGAATTTTTTTTTCCCCTCTTGGCCACTGAGCTAAAGAATATTTTAGCTCAGTGCTCTTGGCAGTAATTTTGCAATCACACAGATGGCGCCACTATTTATCATCTTTTCCTCCTCCTCCCTCCCATTCACATTCCTTTCCCGTTTTGCGTAGGTGTCGCTAGTGTCTATGGGAAACTCCAATGTTAAGGCGATTGTATGGGGGTCCAATGAGAAAGAAGCCTCTTTATCCCACTCCTTACTCTATGCCGTAAAAGATGCCATTGAGGATGTCTTTGGCGACCTGGGCGCATTCATCAAGAACGCTGCTGCCCTAGCAGCCACCACCAGCAAAGAGGAGAAGATGATGGCATTGTTCAGAATGCTTGCTCCTTAGATGACCATCTCATTCCTTCATACATCATGGCAAACAATTTTCATCTGGCCTTAAAACGTTTTCCCATCAGAGGTAGAGTGCCCTTCGGGCACAGATCCTCTATCTAGCTAATGGATCTGGTCAGCTACTTTTTAATTTTAAAGCTATTTAAAAAGACGGCGAAAATGACATTGCTATTGTTGAATAATAACGGTCAATAATATGTGTTAAGGGTCATATCTAAGGTTCTTTTTTATAAAACTTAGAAAGATCATTATCCGATATTTTGAAAGGCTCCTTATCACGCTTAAAACAGTGCATGGACGCGGGAAAATTCTGACTAGAAGTAAAATAATCTACATCGTTAATTTGAAACCTGTAAAAAATGCGCGTGAATACTTTGAAAATGCAGTACACTGCAACATAAAGTCGGCAGTTTTTACAGAAAAAAAAATGTCAGCTGTTGTGCCTAAAAAATTCTGTAATATCAGTAGAGATAAGTTTTTTATTTTGTACCAACAAGTTGCAGTTTTAGCGGAAAAGCCGTGTTTTTAACAGAAAATCTGCAATGAAAAAACCCGAAATATTTCAATCCAGGTTATTCTATTGACAAGGGGCGAAATGAATACATTGCAAACGAGGAATAATAAAACGCCGAGTTCGGGCTCGAACCACGGACCTTCAGATCACCAGTCCAACGCTCTACCAAATAAGCTATTTTAGCACAGGGAGTTTCCACATACAGTTGAAATGCTTGGTAGGTTGCAGTCTGGTACTCTACGTCGTTAAAAACAGAAAAAAAACATGTTTTTTTTACTTAAAACAGTTTAATTTCACAGAAAAAAACTTTTTTTAAACGGAAATAAGTTTTTTCTATAAATATATGGTTTTTTCTGTAAATTAACAGATTTTGTAAAAATTTTAAGCCTTTCAGACATCTTTTTAACAGAGCTAAGAAAACGTATCTTATCCAGCTAATTAAAAGCTCATATTCGAATAAACAGCATTTGTGATTTTTGATAAATTTGACGTTTCATCATTGACAAGAATTTTCGAAAATAGTTTTATTGCAATTTAATATACTTTTCAAAAGCCGGGATAAGCCGCCAAAAATATTAACCTTTCAAAACTTTATCTAGATCCACAACCAGAACTGCATTTGTATTCGAAGATGTTCGGGGTGTATTTCATACACAACTTGACCTTGGACGCCCCAAGGTCAAAAACTTGGATTTTTAATTATACCTCCAATATATAAAACATATCCAAAAAGCAGAACTACCGGACCGTTTGCATTCCAAATGTATTATTTTACTGAACTTATACCCTTTAATACTTATCAGGGTCACTTATAGTGCTGCTATTTTAATTTTCATTGTTATATAATGTTCATAAAGTTTAAATATATTTTTTTCCTTTTGGTAAAAGCTTTTACATACTGCCCATACACTGTTTTAAGCTTGAGAAGGTGCATATTATAAAATCGGATAATGACATCTCTATGTTAGAACAACCTTGGTTATGTACCCTTAACCTGTGGTATCAATTGTTATTGTTCAATGGCAACAACATTCTTTGCCATATTTTAAATTGACGAATGACTTTTTCCACATCTTGCTAAGAAAAAATAATTTATTTTATCAAAAAAAAAGTATTTAATAAAAGAGTGGTATCAGTTTGAAGCAAAAAAAAAATGAAAATTGAAATAAAAATCTATTTGGAATTTGTTATCCTTTAAGCTGGTCATTCTAACTTTTCCTACATTATGATATTTTTCTAACTATATTATCCATAGTTTAATGGAATTTCAGTATTATTTTAATTTTGAATATATGGTTCATGTGTGTAAAAATATTCATTAAAAATATATATAAATTAACAATACTTATACGTAATATCTCATCTACAATTTTATAAATAAACAATACTTACGTAATATGTCATCTACAATTTTTGTCACCGAGAATAATTTATTGTATCGGCCATATAATCAACTCATGGTTATTGAAAGTATGACATTTTGTACGCAATTTGTTAAAATTTTAACATGTACTTTTTCCTTTCTAAACATTAGTTTTTTAATAACCATAATTTAAACTTATTATTTTTTCAAGCAATGAATACTTTTGTGAAAAGTTCGTTAAGTTAATTTTGTTAAATAATGAATTTAAGTACAGTCCACCCCTATATGTTACATTCGGTGCCAAAATTGTAATAAAAAGCACATTGTAATAAAGCCACTAATTGTAATAAAAGAACGAAATTGCTCCCCCCCCCCCCCCCATTGTCTCTGGTAGGGGGGGAGGGGACTGCCGATCTAGGAGTCATTTTATACCCGAATGTTGGTTATATACGAAAATTTTCCTTAAACGTATTTGTAAAGTATTTAAGAAGAATCGTGATAGTCATTGGAAAAGGGTAAAGTATTAGATTTATTTTGGACCAACCTTGCTGGGCCTCTGGCCTGTTGTTGGTCGTCAATTTTTGTATTTGTAAAGTTAAGTATAAAATGGTTTTTGCCTAAAGCCGGTTTATATATTGATCTTACGCACAAAAAATGTACGTTTTAGACATTTGATAGGACGTTTTTGAGTGAGTTAAGGAGGATCATGTAGGGAGTTCTGGATGTAAAAAGAGGATTATGTATATAGGTGAATTTTCCTCCAAGCACTTTTCTTAAAGAGCTTAGTGAAAAAGAAGCTTGAGTGGAAATTGTTTTTATAGATTTGATCGTTTTTTCACAGAAGAAGCAGTGGCTATTCCACTGAAGGAAGGTAATAGGTTTATGTACATAGAAAGAGTTTTCCAATCGCTTATTTTCTTTCTGCTTAATTTTTATCAATAATTTTCTAGAATATATAATTAAGTTTTCCTTAAAAATATTGTCGAGCTTTTGTCATTTGGTTATAACGACTTCGAACAGTGTTTTTTTTTAATTGAATCGATGCTGATTTAATCAAGGCAGATCGAACAAAGAATTTTTTTTTATAAAATAATGATATTAGTTGAAAACAAATAAAAAAAAATGACATTTTTTTTAACTCGCAACAGAGGAGGTAAATAATTCAACTGAGGAAATGGGGTCACACAGACCCACAATCTTAAATTCTTAAACTTGTCTCATCTTTGGTACATATGAAGAATCCTCTGAAGGTTAAGAAAATTTGATGGTGTAAACTTATTTTCACTCTTCGTTACATGCATACCACGTCACATAGTTTCCATCCAACCGACTCTATCAGTCATTTCGTACTGGACTATTGGTCCTATATGAATATTTTCCTAAAACGTATTTGCGAAGTTATAAACGATGTTAGCATAAACCGGTGCATGTTTGTCTTCCTTAAAAATTGTACGTTTTGGACATTTGATCGGATGTTTTTGAGTGAGTTATGGAACTGTCACAAAGAGAGTTCTAGATGTGAACAAAGGTTTATATGTAGGCGAATTTCCCTCCAAATTATTTTTCTTAAAGAGCTTAGTGAAGAAGAAGCCAGAGTGGAAATTTCGCCTATGAACATGACCTGTTTCACATAGATAGTAAGACAGTGGTTTTTACATTAAATGAAAAAAAAAATATGTTTATGTGCATAACAAAGGTTTTGAAATCGCTAATTTTCTTTCTGTCCGTTTTATATCAATAATTTCCACGAAAATATAAGTTTTCCTAAAAAAATTACAATCAATCCCACATAAAGTCAGTAACTTTCCTGGAAATGTCAAATAACGTCTATTTGGAAGCCAAAAACAGTGTGGCACAACTATTATTTTTGCATTTTTCTCAACTGCATTTGGAGTGGTATCCGCCGGGATACGATCCACCAACCTTTGGTTCCATTCATTAAAGCATGCCATAACTTCGCGTTAGGGTTGCTTGTTGACAACGTTAAATTGTGCAAAAGGATTCAGTTAAATGATTTTTTTTTATTTTTCTAACGAAAACCTGAAAATTCAAATAATCTATTTAAACTTAAGAAACTCAGGTCAGGTATGTGATATACAGCGCGTCCCAAAAGTTTATAGACAGCTGTTTTTTTTCAAGTTTAAGAGATTAATAAGCGAGTTTAAATGACGAAATAATTTATGCAATCTAAGAGAGTATTTCAAATAATAAAACGCTCAAACAACTATGAGAGATCATAAACTTATTTTTAAAAAATAAATACGAAAAAATGCTGTCCTAAAAGTTTATGGTCAAAAGGAGTTAAGAGCTTTTTTTATTATTAAAAATATAAATTTGCATATTCTATTATTTGTACACGTGACGTAATAGCTTTCCTGAGATAAAAACTAGTGGGTTGTTCATTTTTTGATTGATTGCAAAGATGCCTGCCAACGCGCAATTTACGAAAAATGAAATTTTACAAATTCATCGTTTAAAAGCTCGTGGGATGAGAGTTGTGGATATTGCTAGAAGAATTAAGCATAGCAAAGCTGGAATTAATCAAATCCTAGCGAAAGGTGACAATTTCGAACAAAAATCTCGTCCTGAAAGACCAAAAAAGACAACAAAGAAGCAAGACAGAGAAATTGTGAGACTTGTTTCGACCAAAAATTTGTCTGTACGATCTAAAGCCAAAGAAATTACAGCTTCAGTATCAAAATCCACAGTCCACCGAAGGCTAAAAGCAAGTAAGTTTTTAAAATATCATAAAATGCGACGCACGCCAAAGCTTACAAAACGCCATAAGGATGCTCGAGTTAAGTGGGCAAGAAATTACATGCATTACAAAGACGAATGGCTAAGTGTGGTTTTCAGTGACGAAAAAAAAATAATTTAGATGGCCTCGATGGATGGAAGTATATTGGCACGATCTTCGGAAGGAACCAAGGTCCTTATTTTAAGCAGGCAACAAGGAGGGGGTTCAGTAATGGTGTGGGGAGCCTTCTCCTTCAACGGAACAACTGATATTGCTTTTTTGAAAGGTCGACAATATTCTGATGATTATCAAGGAACTCTTGAAGCCCACTTACTTCCATTTGGGGAGTTGCTAGGGGAAATGAATGGGTGCTCCATTCATGTGTCTAACTCTACTTTGCAGTGGTTTAGACGCCACAATGTTAAAGTTATGGAGTGGCCAGCTTTAAGTCCTGACCTGAACCCCATGGAGAACCTATGGGGAATACTTTCGCGGGACGTTTAGGCAAATGGGCACCAATTTGCAACAGTTCAAGACCTAAAGATGCAAATTGAAGTTGGTTTAATTTGAAGCCCGAAATTCTCCAAACTCTTGTTTTAAGTTTGCCTGATCGAGTTTTTCAAGTGATAATGAAGAACGGTTTAAAAATTTTAACAACAGTGCAAAAATAAATGGAAAATTGGACTTGTCTATAAACTTTTAGGACAAACAATTTTTTTTTTTCATTTTGCACTAAATCTGTGATGTTGTTATTTTATTTGTGTACAGTACTAATATTGTATTCATATTTTTGATAATTAAAAATAAAAACTTGCAAAGCGTTTTCCTATTATAAAATTTAAAAAACAGCAGTCCATAAACTTTTGGGACGCGCTGTACAAGAATAACGTTAGTATTTTTTTTTACACTGAGCGTGCAATGTGAGACCTAACAGGTCCATGCCTCCGATCTTTTGCTATTTAATTTCAACGACTTCAACAGTCGTTTTTCGAAAGGTTATCAAATAAACAAGAATCCATTGCAAAAACAATTTTAAAATGTATAAATTATTTTTTAAAATAAAAATAGTGGTATTAGTTTAAAGCAAAACTAATAAATATGAAAGCGCCATATAAATTTAAGTAAAAAATTTTAAGAAAATAAAATTTATTTGAGATTGGTTTTTTCATATCACTGCTTTTTTTGCCACGACTTTTATCTTTAAGGTTAACGGATTTTTGTAAAATTTTTATAATTATTATTATATTATGATTGTGTGGGGGGAATTAGAATAATGATACCTCTATGCATAAATTTTAGGTCTGTACAATTAACCATTGAAAAGATTTCGGGGAGCTTTAACCTAGCACGCAACGCTAGCCCTTTACAGCTCCATGCTGTCTAGCTTTACCATTTAATTTTAGCGACTGTTAGAGTCGTTTTTTTTTAAAAAGGAAAGACATGTGATTAACCCTCTAATATACAAGAAAATGTGATGGTGGACAATAACTTTTCTTTTTATCCTTTGTGATTAACGGATTATTTTCTCTCTTTTTTTTCGGGGGGGGGGGGGGGCGATAGAAAATGGACATTTCTATGCATGAACCCCAGGTCTGAACCTAGTCTGAACATATTAACCATCGAAGAGCTTGAGGTTTTGCTATTTAATTTTAACGACTTCTACAGTCGTTTTTTTAAAAGAAGAAAATATTAGATTGATATTAAAAATTGAGTATTATTCAGTTTATATTTTAATAAATTTTTTTTTATAAAATAGTGAAATTAGTATAAAGCACTAATAAAAAATAACCGAAACTTAACCATTTAACGAACTTAACGAATCTCGTCACTAAAGAGGAAATTATTTGACGGAGGAAAACTGTGGAACGATCAATCTTAAATTCTTATAGTTTTCACTATTTTGATACATACGATTAACCCTGTGTGGGATAAGATAATTTTGCTGAAGTGTAAACTTGTTTTTACTGCATGAGAATGAAATTTTAAGTGGAAAATTAACAAGCACGCTATATGTAAATTCACAGCTCAGAGTGTTAGTAGTACCTTTTTAAACATCAGTACGTGATAATAAATTTTAGTTTTATTTAAAAAAATTAGTGTTCATAACAGATTCTGCTTTAGATATATTAAAATATAATTCATTTATGATGTACGAATTTTTCTATGAAATTTGCGCCTTTACGATGAATGGTTTGACGAACAAAATATACCAGATTGATACCCCCCTCCCCCCCGCACACACACACACAAATACCTACGTCTAGTTTCAAATCGTATAGCGATAAGGATTAAAAAAAAGTGCGTTGTGTGTGTTGATATTTAGTAGAAGAGATAGTAGTAACAAAAAAAGCTTCAATAAACTTAAATAAGAAACAATTTTAAAGTTAGAATTGTATATTGTTTTAGAATAACCCTACCCAATACAATAAGTATCCTTTCTCGATAAAAATTGGAGATGTAATATTTTTCCAACTTTGTGTAATTGTAATTTATTATGACACCCATTTCCACATATGTATATGCTCAACTACACTGCTCAAAATAATTAGGGGAGCGCATGGTTTAAACCCTTCCACCCCCAATGATTCCATTTGGAATCTACAGCTTGCGATTTTTTTTCTCACTAAGTTGAGCTTACACTTATTTATCGTTAGATGGAAAAATCATAACTTTTGAAGAATTAAATAATGTCTGTTTTAATTAAATGAAAATATGAAAAACATGGTAAAATAAAATTCACTCAATTTTATGAAATAAATTGACCCGAAATTATTCACGCTTGCATTCTTAGATGTTTAAAAATTGATTTTTTATTTTTTAAAAAATGACCTTTTTTTTTAACTAATAAAGTTTTGAAAAAATTATTCAGTAGCTATGATTCCATATGAAAAATCAAAAGTTATATTCCATTTTTTTACCCTTAAATTTTAGTTAAAAATTAAGATTTTTTTTCCATGTTTTTTTTTACCATTTCATTCTGGATGAATAAATCTATTTCACAAATTTTAGATTTTTAGAATAAAAAATAAAAAGTTGGAACTGAAAGGGTTAACAAAAGTACTCAAAGTGCTCCCCTATTGTTTTGAGCAGTGTATTTAAATTTCAAAAAGAAAAGTTCTAAATACATTTTATTTTCACTTCCCGAACAAAATGGGTATGTAACAATATTTGAAATCGAAACACGAAAACATTTATTGAGACCTATGCATTCTCTGGAAAAATACTTCCTCCAAAAAATGACTTTTTAGGTCTAGATTAATACCAAGATTTCTATTTTTGGAAAACATTTCCTACATAAAAACCAAAAGTAATGAGGCCGCCTTTGTTGTGAACAACAACGAATAGGCAGAAACATAAAGAAAGAAATTACTGAGTTTTGGCAAACCTAAAAGAGCATCAATAACAAACCCAAATCACTAGGGGTTGGCGCAACTACGTATAATTTTCAAATCCAAACACCGAGATACGTTTTGTGTTTTGTTTTGGTTTATTTATTCAAGTATGAATAATTTTACTAGCGAATGTATAAAAAAAAGAAGTTAATGTATATGGGTTCATTTGCAAAAAAAATTACGATTCTAACTTTTAAATAGTTACAAATTAGTTATTTATGCAAACTAGTGTGAAAAGTAAGGCTTTTTTTTAAACGAGTCAAATAAATTATTCGAGATATTATAATTCGTTAAATTATTATTCGTTAAATAAATTCACGAGTTTAAAAAATGCTATTTTCAACGTGTATTCATACACTATTTTTTATAATAACGTGCAAAAAAAGTATTTATTAAATTGGCATTTATTGATTGGCTTATTAATTATTTTATTTTCACGTTCAAATGATTTGTAGGTGATTATTTATATTAATGATTATTTTAAAATCACGTGCAAAAAGTATTTCTTAGATTGGCATTTGAAATAAGACACCAAACAAAGAATCACGTTCAAATATAGAATTTTACACCAATTACAAAGCCGCCGAATAAAATATCACGCTTAAATAAAGAATTTTACACCCAATCAGATTCTCTTATTTACTTTGTCGCACTAGTGCGTAAAAGTAACTTAGAAACACGATTTCGTTAGAAGCATCACTTTTGCTACGAATATTGATTTGAAAAAGTTAGTTTTTTTTTTGCACGTTATTATAAAAATATTGTATGTGGTGTTTGTTAAAAATGCACACAAAGAACTTCCTTATCTAATAAAACCACAAAGTTTAAACTTTTTTTTATTACTTTTAATTACCTAATTGAAATATAGTGTAATGAAAAGAAATTACGATACTTTTTTGACGGAAATTCAAGGATCGACAATCCGAAGTCGAGATTGTGTGCTTTCTACACTTTTTCGAGGATGCTGATTCAAAAAAGGAGTTTTTGAACGTTGGTTCGCCTGTCTGTTTGAAACCACTCTACAGATCGAACTATAAGAGCTACATATTTCAAATTTCGAGTCCCAGTACCTGTCATACTACAGTTTTCAAGAAAATTGTTCGTGAACAAAGGTTAGCTGCCATTAAACTTTTTTGTGTTTGATATTGCTGGAAAAATAATAAAATTATGGTATAGTTAAACGCATAGTTTTCTTGCACAGAAGCCACGCCCATGGGCGGAGCTATAACACGCGCGGAGCAATCAGATGAAGATAAAATAAAACGGTTAAAATGTCCTCTACATCCGATTGCTCCCCGCGTTTTATAGCTCCGCCCATGGTCGTGGCTTCTGTGCAAGGAAACTGAGTTTAACTATAGGATAACTTCCCAGTACCTGTCGGACGTCATAAAAAGGCTTTTGATAATATCGAATGTGCGAATGATATCTCCATAGAAACTTTTATCTTTTTTAAAGTTATCGAAATTACTTTACAGATAGGGGTGTAGAATTATTTTCAATAACAGTAAATTTAAAGGTCACTAAAATATGTATTAAATGGTACGAGAAAGTTGTGTGAAGTAACACACCACCATTCGTTTTTGCTAATTTTAGAATTTTGCCTATGGTTAGGTTACTTTGAATATCGTCGCACTAGAGCGACACGAGGGCTATTGGCGACGAGCGACGTGATTTAGAACCACAGTCACGTGACGAACCGACTCCTGAGTAGAAACACAACGCAATCACATTTTGCCAATGAAAAAGGTGGAAACGTCCACTTTGTTCACGCTCCTAAAGTATTTCATTTGTAAAGAAAGCTCAAATCCAAAATAAATATTTTTATGGTTGATTTTATAATTAAGAGTATTTATCAAGCGTCCTAAAATCTAAATAATCTATTTTAATATCATAAATGACACTTTTTGATATTTATATTTAGACGATAAAATACATTATTCTTGCTTACATTAATTGGAGATGTAATATTAAGTAAATATCGTTAATTTCTATTTATTCTGATATATATTTTCACATAAACATCTGAACCATATATTTAAATTTCATTAAAATATAAAAACATAGTAAGTAATGTTAAAAAAAAATTTAATTACCAGCACTACTGACAACAAATTTCAAATATGTTTCAATTTCTATTTCTTTTCTCTTCAAATTAATACCACTCTTTTACAAAATAGTATTTTATTTTATAATAAAAAATTATTCCTCCCGAAGCAGCGTTGATTAAACAATACGTTTTTTAAAAAATACGGCAAAAATGTCGTTGGTATTTAATATTATCGCTTAACTAGGACATATAACCGGGGCCTCTTGGTTACAGTGAAATTGCCATATAGATAGGGTATATAAACACCATTAAGCGTTCTGATTTATTGAGTGGAAATTGAAAGTCGTGTGACGATACAAACTCCAACTCTGTATTGCTCATTTTTGAATTTTGCCAATGGAAAAAGTAGAGAGGTCCACTTTCCTAACGCTCTTAAAGTATTTAATTTGTAAAGAAACTCAAAACCAAAATAACTATTTTATGATAGTGTTTATAATTAAGCGTCCTAAAAGTTAAATATTCTATTAAAATATAAAAAATTAATTTTACAAAAAAATCATTTTAAACCACCTTTTGTAACTTTACTTTAGCCGACACCAACAAATTGTTTTTGTTGATAAAACATGGAGATGCCATAATTCGTAAATATCGTTTGATTCTATTTATTTTGAAGCATAATTTCAAACAGATGAACCATTACTGAAATTTCATTAAACAATGGACATCATAGTACGTAATGTAGAAAAAGTCAGAATGATCAGTAATAATTAATGAACAGATTGCAAATATATTTTTATTACTGTTTTCTTTCTTTTTTTTTATTTCAAGTTAATACCACTATTTTAAGAAATAATGTTTTATTTTATAATAAAATATATTTTGATTAATCATAATAGTCTTATTTTTATTTTTAAATCTATTTTAAAATACGGCAAAAATATCCTTGCTATTAAATAATAACGCTCTATAAAACAGATTAAGGACATTTCAAAGTTTTTTACTTAGAAATGTCATTATTCGATATTTTTAAAGGCAAATTGTATTTAACCATGCTTATATCAGAGCAGCATGGGCACGGGAAAATACTGACTAAGAGTAAAATAAAATTAGACCATTAATTTGAAACCTGTAGCGAAAGTGCGTGAGGATAAAATAAATGCAGTACACTGCAAAAAAATCTATAGTTTTTACAGAAAAAAAAATTACCTGCCGATGTGCCAGAAAAATACCATAATTTAACAGAGATAATCTGTTTATTTTATACAAACAAGTTGCAATTTTGTGACGCTGATTCATCAGTTGTGATGCTGATTTATCAGCATCACTCACGTGCTTCCAAAAGTAAAGAGTTCGTTGTAACTTTGCTCCCTAACTTCGAAATGCTTCTAAGCATCTGATTAGGGGTTGATTAAAACTGTTAAGAAACAACAAATAATCTTAAGTCCAGAGTATTAACTTTAACTAATCTAATGTAAAGTTAAAAGTTTAAATTGATTTTATACTATATAAACCCAAATGTAAGAGAACATAAGGAAGAGCTATTGCAAGGGTGCCTCAGAAGAGCATCATCTGCTGTTGATAAATGCCAAGGGTTTAGCTTAATAAACCTTTAAGAAACGCCAAAAGACGTAAAATGGGTAAGCTGCCTTGCCATATTCTCTTATGTGTATTTTATGCGTGTTAATTAAATAATTACTGGAAATATATATATTATATCAAAGTTTTATGTTGTCTAGTTTAATAAAAGTAAATTTCAATTGATTAAAAGGTGTTGATGTATTATATCAGTAGAATACGAAACGGTAACCTTAACTTTAGCTGTAAGTTAGAGACTAGAAAACCGTGACAATTTTAACGCGAGCTGTTTTTCTAACAGACAATTTTTAATGAAAAAAACCCGACATATTTCCCGCCAGGTTACTCCAGTGACAAGGGACGAAAGTGACCACAGTACAACCGAGGAAAAATTAACCGTCGAGTTACCACGGCTCGAACCACTGTCCTTTAGATCACCAGTCCAACGCTCTCACAACAGTTAATTCAGCAAGTTTCCACACACAGTTTAAATGCTTGGTTGTTTGCATTCTAGTGCTCTACGTCGTTAAAAACAAAAAAAAAGTTTTATTAAAAACAGTTTGTTTTAACAGAAAAAAAATGGTTAAAAAATTATTTTCCTGTAAAATTAACATATTTTTAAAAATTGCAATTTATTTTGACAGTCCTTTAAATGAGCTAAACAAATGCGTGCCTTTTCCCTCAAATAAAAGCTCATATTAGAATAATCAGCGCCATTGAGCAGAACTTTCAAAAATATTCTTATTGAAATTTAATACAATAAAATTTACCCCAAAAGCAGGTATAGGTCGCCAAACATATTAACCTTTCAGAGATTCACCTTAGTCCACTACCAAAGCTGCCTTTTTATTCATAGATGGTCCGTGTACTTTATACACAGACAAAAACACGTTTTTTATATATGGGTCATTCTCAAAAAATGTTTCAAAAGGGTGTCCCACAGCTTTCATTGCTTATAGTATTTTTAATTTTATTGTTACGGAATTTTCACTTGGACTGCATAAAAGAACGAACTTTTAAGTTATTGTACCAATATTTTAAAAATACAAAAATACTAAAAGAAAAGTTGGAGACTTCATTTAAAGGAGCATAGTCGGTAAAATTCACGTATTCCATAACGAAAAATTAAAGAACAAGAGAAGATAATTGTAACTTGAAATAAATATTTCGTAATTATTGATACTTATATTGATTAACAAATGTCTTGGCTATTAAATAAGCTTTTAACCACCACTTAATTTAAAAAAAGTTTTCTTTTGTTGCTTAATATATTGTGTCCCACAGAATCGAAGAATTTTTTTTTGTTGACTCTGTTACCGAAATTTCACGACAAAAAAATGAAGTTTTTTGCTGAAATAAGTATCACCATAGACACTTATTTCTGAAATGCCTGATAATTTCTCATAAAATTTTAGTTTATGGAGGAAAAAGACAAAAGTTTGAAAAATTAAGGTGAGTGTAATTATTCAATGACGACTATATTACCGTGTTTTTGTTAAACTGGAGCTTATTTAAGAATAAAGTCATAGTGCAGTTTAAAGCCCTTAAGTATCTGATTACGATAGGCTAACAACAAATTTTAAGTTAACTAAACTTCATAGCAAAAAGCGATGATAAAGTATATTTTGTCCACTAGGGTGGCTCGAAAAAGACTTATTTTCGAAAATCAAAAACGGCTAGTGCGGAAAAGTTGCCTTATGGCAAGGCCATTAATGGGGTAAAATCTTAACTAAATCAAAAAATATCTTCAGGTGCCCAAATGACCTTGAAATTTAGCCATTTTCTAAAAAATCGGCTAAAATTTGTCCGGAATCCCTATAGCTTCAAAATTATAAAGGGTAAAAATTATGTAATGAAGAAAAATAGTAGTTTGACACTTCAACTTGCATTTAAAACCAAAAAACCGTTAAAAAATTAATAATTACTGTATATAATGCCCCATGAAGCGGCCCCCTGCTTAACCCCACAGTATCTACATAAAATGTGGTAAAACGGTGCAGCTGACCCGAAAAATATTGTTTAGGTTTCTGTCAAACAGAAAGAAACCTCCCAAATATTTTATAGGTGTTTTTAAGTTTTAAAAAGATGTTTGTGTCCTTTCGATAAATTTCCAGCAGGCCCGTCGCGTGGGCAGGGGACTGCAGCAGTCACCCCATTTGTAGCTTCTTTACAGCACTATTTGCGGTTTCCTAACTAACGTATGAAACTCTCCAAGAAACTTTTCTTCAAAAGAGTTGAAGTTTTGAATTCTACCAATCAGCCCACAATAGTTATGCACCCATAGAGGCCCATCAAAAGGGGGCACATCTGGATTATGAAGCGCACTGTTTTAAATAAAACGCATCACATAAATCGACACTTAAGTTCCCCTCGGAATGCATTAAAAACCCATATGTTAACATTAAATCAATCGTCAAGTACCCACTTGAGGAGGTTCTGTTTCGCACCTCCCCCTCTCACCCCCTATTAGTCTTGTTTGATGATGGGACGTTGGCATATGAATAGTCAATATTGCGGAGAAATAGGAAAAAAAACTAGAGCCTTGCAAAAAGATGCTAGTCGTAGAATTTCAGAAAATTGAAGTAACTTAGCCGGATATTGAGGAAAATCTATTAAGTACAGATCAAAGATACCTTTATAATATGTGCATTGGTATTTCTAAGGATCTATTTCTGCCAGACTAGCACACAAAGATCCAGGGAAACTAAACCATTCCAGATGGTTAACCACTGCCAATAGAATTTCACGTTTGTACGTTGCAACAGTGGAACCATCAGAAAACTTACAAATTTTAGCATAATTTGTCGTTAAGGTCTATTCAAGTTCATGGTTTGAAATAAAAACAAAGTCATCATGTCGAGATGGCAGTCTGCGTATATTTAACATGATAAAAAAAGTCTTGATATTTGTCTGATGATTTAAAGAACATAGTTCATCAAACTATACAAAAAAAATGCATATGTTGGACATCCGGAAAACATTTTATTGTCAATGCTATGTTTGAGAACTTAGCCTTTGAAGAATTCTAAAGTGCAGAAAATTGCCAAAAGAAAGACCCAATATTCGCAGATTTGAAACACCTAAACTCAATTTTGATGCAGAAGAATATTTCGATATAATTGATTGGAGTCACGTTGGAATTTCCGAGCCTCCTCTAACATCCAACATTTCTGATGATGAACTTAATGCCATGACATTGGAGGTTCCTTATGAAATTGATATAGTAAAATATCAATGCCATACACAAGCAGTAGAGCGTTGTATTAAACTTGTTACAGAGGCTTCTGCTGCAGTTTGTTGACATGATGCACGTGACGGATTTATAAGATTCAGAATTGCATCAAGAAATGCATTGCCAACATTTGAAAACAAATGTCAGTTCCTGAAAGCTATATGAGAACTTTAAAGTAAATCTATGAAAGTGAGTGAGGGTGGTGGAACTCGGATTTGCAGCCACCTCCGCGTGTTTAGTTCTGGGTTGTTTTCTGAAAGAAAACAAGCAAGCAAAGAGCTGCATAAAAATTGGTAAGATACTTTTACTAATTTTCCTGTTAAAATACATATTTCAAGAGGAATCGCAACTGAACCATCAATAAACGCTTATCGAGCGTGACCGTCTCTGTCACCTGCCGGTCTGACGGGCCTGTAGGCAAGTCTAATAGATATCATTTCAAATTTCAACTCTTCTATATGTTGCTTAGATAGTTTCATGGTGTTAGATAGAAAACCACAAATAGTACTGCAAAGAAGCTACAAATGGGGTGACTGCTGCAGTCCCCTGCCAACGCGACGGGCCTGCTGGAAATTTATCGAAATGGCACAGACATCTTTTTAAAACTTAAACACATCTAGAAAATATTTGGGAGGTTTCTTTCTGTTTGACAGAAACCTAAACAATATTTTTCGGGTTAGCTGCACCGTTTTACCACATTTCATGTAGATACTGTGGGTTAAGCAGGGGGCCGCTTCCCGCGTCATTACAAACAGTAATTATGATTTTTTAAACGGTTTTTTGGTTTTAAATGCAAGTTGAAGTGTCAAACTACTATATTTCTTCATTAAATAATTTTTACCCTTTATAATTTTGAAGCTATAGGGATTCCGGACAAATTTTAGCCGATTTTTTAGAAAATGGCTAAATTTCAAGGTCATTTGGGCACCTGAAGTTATTTTTTTGATTTAGTTAAGATTTTACCCCATTAATGGCCTTGCCATAAGGCAACTTTTCCGCACTAGCCGTTTTTGATTTTCGAAAATAAGTCTTTTTCGAGCTACCCTACTGTCCACTCTGTTACCATAGAAAAAGAAGCTAACATTTTGATGAGTACAGCGCCCTCAATTCTTAACTACGAACTAATTAGACATAAAAGTTTTGATTGTTGCTTGGCATATGCGGAATTTCAGATGGCATGGCAACTTATTTGTAACTATAAATAATTGCGAGTCACATATTTTTTTCAATATTTGATTAAACATAAGAATTTTTAATCATATCGCATTTTTTAACCTTATCGGAGTCTACAATTACGATCACTGCTCTTAATCATAATCTTTAAGAAGACATATAATCACGTTGATGAAAAGGTATTCTCCGGTATGCACTAGTGAAACGTAATTTAAAGGCAACCCCACATCCTTCGAAAATCCAAAATATATTTTGTAGCTAAAACTTCGGATTAGGAAGCATGGATTGTATTTTCCGTATACAGTGAATTTGTGTAGCTTAATTTTTTTGTAGTATGAAACTAATTAAAATTTTTTTAAGCTAATCGTATTTGCTGTTCGTTTTAATTGATCATCGTTTTAACTCTTTCACTGCATCGGCTTTTGTTGCCGCATTATACGTCATAGACATAGTATTATTGGATCTTAAGTTATTGATGCTTTTAGGGACCATCCACAGCGAAAGTATTAATATGCAAGGCATTGATCCTTGGTATTTCCTTTGATAGATGGGAACATTTTACTTTCAGACGAATTAGTGTAACAGTGACGAAACAGTAGAATATCTCACAAATAGAACAAATTAGTCATTCAAACAAATCCATTTATTGTAAATTGAGGAAAAAATCGTCTGCCCATTTAGAACTTTTTTAAAAAGTTGGCGAACCTATTTATTACTATCAATAAAAGAAAAAGAAATAATTTCTAAAAAGTATTAAGCTATAAAATTATTTTTTGGAATCGTTAAAAATAAAAAATAATATAATTAAATTTATATTATAAGTTATATAAAAAAATAATTATTAACACACGATTCAATGGAACAATTCCTTTTGCTATAAAAAAAGATGAAAAAATCGTTTGCCTTTTCCCGTTGTCACTGCGCATTTTCTTTTTTATAGAATGAAAAACACAAATATAAAATTTACGTTAATATTACGGATGTAAAATAGTTCAAATTGAGAAATGTAGTTCAAACTAAGAAATCAGGAGCGCTGCTATCAAAATATTTATACTGTAGAAAATTTGTAGTTGAAAGCAATTCGAATGTCGTGTCTGTACGTATATTTTATCACGTCCGTTTCCTTACTCACGGTATAACAGCTTTGCGGTAAGTGAAAAATTTGAATTAAGGCATAAATTATTAAAAAAAAATTACAGATTTTGTGGAGTTTCATTAGAGAGGTGAATTATTAATGTAATAGTAATAAATATTTTAAATAAAACCCAACTTTATTTTTTTAACATTGGAAGTTGGAATTGTAACATTTTTTGAGAATGACCCATATAAGAGACATACTGAAAAAATAATCCCAACCAACAAAGGCTAAAAAATAAAAAAGTGGTACATAAAAAAAATACAATGAATGTTGAGGAAACAACCCGAATAGTGTAATAAAGATAAGGTTTTCTTACGGAAGTTTTTCTAGTATTTCGATTTTTCTGGTTTCTTCTATGGAGGAGAGTTCATAAAATGCCATAGTATTTTTTGTGTATCTAGTAGAATATCAGATTGTAGAGATACTTGGGAAGCAATATTTGGGTTTGTTAGACTGTTTCGGGTGGATGACAGTAGATTAGGATTTTCCATGATATTTTAGTTGGCAAAAATTATTTTATATTAAAATAGTTAAACAACTAATTATTTGTTAGCACGAAAAGGAAATAACTTTAATCCTTTAAATACATTTTTGGTTTTGTTTTGATTGAATTAAGCCTTTAACTACTGACGGTACAGCTGGGGAAAAAAAACGATCCACCTTTCGTTTTTCGGCTGCTATTGGTCAAGAAATTTTGTGAAAGGTGACATTTTTCAGGAAATAGCGAATGGAATTGAGAACTGGCAACCAAAATTGTATAAGGGGTTGTCTACATATTAAAATGAGTACCAACTTTGAAAATTCCAATGGCAACATACAATTTTTTTTATATAAAAATATTTATTATCTTCAAAATACCCAATATCCAAAAGAAAATTAATTACTTTGCATTATTTGATAAGAGATTTAGATAAGAGATTTGAGATATAAGCATTCAAACTTGAACGCCCATAATGTTAAAAAAGTTTCACAAACTTTTATTCATACCTCCACAAATAAAATGAATTAAACAAAGATTTTTTTTTCATTATATACTTCTTAATCTTCCAAAAACAAATCACATAAGTTTTTTCCTAAATTTTTTATTATTATTATTTTTTATTTAAATTTAAATAAGAAAAATTAAAATATGAATAGCAACCCCCAATATTTTTTTTACATAAATCGATAAAGTAGATCAAGTAGAACCAGATTCCCGAATTTTTTTAATTCAACAACAATTATTTGCCGAGTTATTGTAAAAAAACTTTAAAAAAAAACGAATTTTTGGGACCGTGTACAAAATTACTTGGCAAATTTGATCCTAACTTATCGTTTGGTGGTTGAAAAGCGTTTATTGGTAAATGTTTATTCAAATTATTGATGTTTGTCAAATGTCTAAAAATCTTTTCTTGTTTCTAGTGCATACAATGTGATTTTTTTTTTGTATAATTAACATTAAATTATATCGATTACTATGTGTTTAAATGTATGTTATTTCCAATACAATTTCAAAAAGTGTGTTTAAGATTAAAAATTAAATACTCTAAAATATTATTGGAATTCGGTTTTCAGTATATTTCATTGTTACCACATTGATTTAAAATTATTAGTGCCCACTGCTTTTGTTAACAATCATTGCCAACATTTTAGGTATTTTTTTTAATTTTTGCTTTCCTTAAATATCGCGGAAGGTTTATAAGAGGGTCTCTGACCAAGCACACAAACCTGAATATCTATGGGTAATTTCATGCAAAATTATACTGTCTGTAGTGTAAGTTACGTTTGTAAAAAGTGATTATCACTACAACTTTTAACATTAAATGAGAAAAAAAAATTGTGGAATAGTTGATCTACACTTATTATAACTAAATAATGTAATGTATTTTATTTAATTTGGTTTATTTTTTAAATTTAAAAACGGTTTTAATCTCTTAAATCGTGACTTACACTACAGTTATATGGAATTAGCCATATGTCTACCAACCAACCAACTAAATATCGAGCTGAACCTAACCTAAATATCATGTAAATAATCATATTCATGTGTAAATATTTGCTATGTAAATAAATTATTATATTCGAAAATATGTGCTTTTTAAATAATCGTTATATGTGTGATTTAATTTAAAATTAAAATGTCATCTTCTAGCCTTTATATTATTTCTGAATTTTAAAATCCAAAAATTGCATCCAAAAAAAATCACCGCATTAGTGAAGAAGGTTTAATTATAGCATCCTTTTGGCGAGAATATGTTAGCTTGTCGTTTTGAAAAGACACAACCTAAATCTTACCTTTTTCAATTTGGAGATTTCCCCCTAATCGCTTTCAAAATTAATGCTTTAATATCTTGGCAAATAATGCACAACAAATAATTCTTTTTTATACCTAAGGTATTTTGAAGGTGCTGAACTTTTTTATGTAAAAAAATTGGGTGTTGCCATTGGAATTTTCAAAGTTGGTATTCATTTTAATATGTAGACGACCCCTTATACAATTTTGGTTGCCAGTTCTCAATTCCCTAATCTATTTCCTGAAAAATGACACCTTTCACAAAATTCCTTGACTAATAGCAGCCGAAAAACGAAGTTTGGATCGTTTTTTCCCCCCAGCTGTACTTATCAGTGCCACTTAGAAAATTAAAATAGCGGCTTTATATGTTTTAATAAATTGTTATATAATGTTCATAAAGTTTAAATAAAAAAATTTCTTCGGTAACTTCACTAAATCTGTGATGTTGTTATTTTTTTTGTATACAGTACTAATATTGCTTCAGGATTGGCTTTGAATACCCAGAAGTTTTAATTCTCTCCGAAGATGCAGAAGAAATGGCGAAAGCTGTCTACGACAGCTTCGAATCCATCTAGATTTTGCACATATCATGGACACGACAACAACTAATATTGTATTGATATTTTTTATAATTAAAAAAAATTCTTGCGAAGCATTTTCCTATTATAAAATTTAAAAAACACAAAAGGCTATAAACTTTTGGGACGCGCTGTACAATAATAACGTTAGAATTTTTTTACACTCTCAGTGTGCAGACCTAACAGGTCCATTCCTCCGATCTTTTTCTATTTAATTTCAAAGACTTCAAAAGTCTTTTTTTTAAAGTTATCCAATGAAACACTGTCACATTGTAAAAACAATTTTTAATTTTATAAATTATTTTTTTTTAATAAAAATAGTGGTATTAGTTTAAAGCACAAATAATAAAAAGTATTTTTTTAAAACTCGTAGCAGAGGAGGGAGAAATTTTGAAGCATACCCGTGGAAAAGGAGAGAGAGAGAGTTCATAAAATGGCCATAGTATTTTTGTGTATCTAGTAGAATATCTGATTGTAGAGGTACTTGGAAAGCAATATTTGGATTTTTTAGACTATCTAGGGTTGATGACAGTAGAATAGGATTTTCCATGATATTTTAGTTGGCAAAAATTATTATTTTATATTAAAATAGTTAAACAACTAATTATTTAGTTGGAAACAAAAATTATTATCAATACGCGCAGTTTAAACTATTACAGTTGAAAATGGAAGTTTAAATCATTTAAGTCATTTTGTTAGCACGAAAAGGAAATAACTTTACTCCTTTAAATACATTTTCGGTTTTGTTTTGATTGAATTAAACCTTTAACTACTGACGGTACTTATCAGTGCCACTTATAAAGCCGCTATTTTAATTTTCAATGTTTTAATAAATTGTTATATAATGTTCATAAAAGTTTAAATAAAAATTTTCCTTCTTTAAAGGGCTTTTACATACATGATTTTAATATAAACTTTTTTCAATCTCTTTCAGGGCTCAAACATATGAACTATAAAGTTTATATGAACTGAATCATTGCGAAGAAGTAGTAAAAAATAAATCTAATCAAACGTTTTCAGAAATATGGCTAAACAACTTTTAAAAGTAAACTTTCCTAAAGTGATAATTCAATTTAATTTAATATTTAGATTATAATTTAGCTAACTATTGAATCCATACATTAACTTCTTTGAATTCGAATTTTAAAATAAAAATTCTGAAATTGTTCTTTTGTTAAATTACACTTTAAATTTTAATCATTAATATCCTCAATTGATGCATTCGTCGATAATTGAGTTTTGTAATCAGCATATTTTTTTTCAAATTCTACACTTTCAAAAGGAAATCAACGTGCTGAATAAATTGCTCCTGGGTTTTAAAACAAGTAGGTTTGTAACAGAATCTGTCACTTAACCCGCTTCCACACAACAGTTGTGTTTAACAGGTAAAAAGGCGACAAACACAGCATTGATATTCTATATTAAACATTTACATGCTAAATTTGGCAAGTTTCATTTATTTTATTTCTAAAATTCAATAATTATTACTTATAGTTTGCAAAAATTAATTTATATTTCAAAGAATAAATATGTAATATTCCTCGCTCTTAAATAGAATTAAAATATTTCATATCAACGTACAAAGAATCTCGTAGTGAAATATATTTGACGTCATTTCAAACTGATTGATGTCGCAAAAAAAAATAATAATAATTTCTTGTGTAAAAGAATTAAAGTTTCTCGAGCGATTGTTGCGAATGAAAATCGTGATTTAATTCTAATAAAAATGGATTCCGATGCTTTTTAAATGAGCATTAAATTTTGCAGTTTTTTAAATAATTGAAGTACTTCGAATTCAAATTCTTTTCTGAAATTTTCAATGTATTCTAATTTTGATGCGCTGAATTTTTTGACGTATCACACTTGGTCGTAGCATTTGTAGTTTGGACTATGAAAGTGGGTGACGGACAGACAGACTAATCGATTATAATACCTTCCATTTTTTACGTTATAAACGTAGTGTGGAAGCTAAAAAGGAAAATTCACATTTGTTTAGCTCAGTTAAAAGGCTGATCAAATGTGTTGTACTGCACTTTTATTTTATTCACACACATTCTGTACAGGTTTAAAATTGTCTAAATTATTTTACTTCTAGTCAGGATTTTCCCATGCCATGTTTTAAGCAAGAGAAGGAGCCTATTAAAATATAGGATAATGACATATCTATGTAAAAATAACCTTAGTTATTTATCAACCGTTATTATCAACTAAATAGTCGAGTTTTAGCTCTCCTCTCTTAAGCAAGAAAAAATTATTTTATTATTAAATGGACAAATATTTCCTGAAAGAGTGGTATTAGTGTGAAGCAAAAAGAACGAAAACTAAAATAAAAATCTATTTGAAATGTGTTAGTAATGCGGGTCATTCTAACTTTTCCTACATTGCGTTATTTTTCTAACTATGTTACCCACATAGTTTAAAATTATATAAAAAAACTGAAATTTTATTAATGTATGGTTCATATGTGTGAAAAATGCAACAAAATAAATAAACAATACATTGTTTTTAACATCATAAGGTGCCTTTAAAATATCGGATAATGACATCTCTATATAAAAAAAAACCTTAGTTGACCTGTGTTATCGACCGTTATTATCCAGTAGCAACGACATTTTTTGTCGTATTTTAAAATGACTTTGAAACTCGAAGCTTTGACAACAGAATAATTTATTATATTATAAAAAAGTGTCATTTCACAAAAGAGTGGTACTATGAGTTTGAAGCAAAAAAAAAAGCAAATTAATTGAAATAAAAATCTTTTTAAAATTTGATATCAGTAATGCTGATTATTATTATTTTTTTTTCATTTTTCTCATCTACATTTGCAGTGGTATTCGCCAACCTATGGATCCATTCATTAAACACGTCATAACTGCTCGCTATGGTTGCTTGTTGACAACGTTGAATATATTGAATTGTTCAAAAGGCTCCTTTTAAATTATGTTATTTATTTTTCTAAGGAAAGAAAAACCTGAAAATTCAAATAAGCTATTTTAACTTGAAAAACTCAGGTCAGGTATGTGATATATACGAATAGCGTTAATATAATTTTTTTACAGTGAACGTGCCAATGGTGACCCCACAGGTCTCTGCCTCCGAACATTTGCTATTTCATTTTAAAGACTTCAACAGTCGTTTCTTGAAAGGCATCGAACAACGGAAGCTGAGATGGCAAAAAGCAATTTTTAATTATAGACATAATTTTTTCTAATAAAAGTGTTGGTATTTATTCAAAGCACAAATATAATAAAGCATTTTTTAAACCTCGTAACCTCATTTTGGTTGTGCTTGGTATGTTACTGCATTCAAAAAATTTCTATTGTCCTCATAGATATCATAGTTAAAGTACTAGATTGGCTGATCACTTGACCTCCAATGCTAACGACGGGACGCGCATGGATGCTTTTTAAGGGGGCAAAATTGCCAGTGTTGCTACCACTTTAAGGAGAAAAATACTACGAAAAAATACCATTTGAAAAATTACAAAAAAAAAAAAAAAAATACTAGAAAAGGATTTAAAGTCACTAAAAAGATTCCAAAATGCAGTTAGTATCTTTACGATATTTTTTGGTAATTTTAGAATTATTCTAAAATACTAATATCCTCCTTAAAAAATATCGTAAAAATACTAGCTGCATTTTGGAATCTTTTTAGTGACTTTAAATCCTTTTCTAGTATTTTTTTTGTAATTTTAGAATTAAATGGTATTTTTTCGTAGTATTTTTCTCCTTAAGTGGCAGCAACACTGGCAATTTTGCCCCCCTAAAAAGCCTCCATGCGCGTCCCGTCGTTAGCATTGGAGGTCACGTGATCAGCCAATCTAATACTTTAACTATGATATCTATGATTGTCCCTCAATAAATATTAAAAATTACTGTTTAAACAAATGCATCACTAACAATGATTTTTTCGCGGACATTTGTGAGAAATTAGATCATTTTCATGCCACCACTTTTTAAAAAACTAAAGCTCAATTGGGGAAATCGCACTTTTTCTTCTTAAGTAATATTTCAATATTTTTAAGTACAAACTCTTTCGGTTATCATCACTCCCTACAAGTTATGGAAATTAAACCTCCCTCAAAATCGAAAACTCCTTCAATTCTTAAAACTCTAAATTCACAATCCTATTCCCCGTTTCGAATATAATACCCTTTTCCCGAATATATTAATATGTCTCCTTTTCCGGGGGAAAAATCCAGGATTTCTCCCGATTACAGCAATGAATTCGTGTGAGTTATTCGCAGCTGAAACTGAACTTAGGGAGATAGCGAATGCGAAGAGAAGTTTTTGAGGTTATTCACGGGTGTGTGGTCTAAACTCGGGGAGTTGAATGGTTACGGGTAGAGTGGGGTGTGTCACTGGGCTGCTCATTTTGTAGGAAACAAGAGGGAATTTAAATTTAAAACTTAGTGGCTTGTGTCGGATTCTTTAATAAATATTAAAAATTACTGCTTAATGTAACACTGTCTTTAACAATATTTTTTTGCACTGACTTTTTTGCTGATAAATTAGATCATTTTCATGCCACCACTTTTCCAAAACTAAAGTCATTCCATAAATCGCTCATTTCGAAAAGTCATTTCCACAGAGCACACATTTTTTTCTTTTGTCAAATTCACAACAGGGGAAGAACCCTTTGATTGCACAGGAATCTTCCCGTAATCACATCTGCTTGGCGGACATTGGCGACAGAAAACCGGATTCTCCCTTGCTTCTTTTCTCAAGGTACAAGCATGGGACTCATGTCCGGCGTGAATCAGGGTTGCCGCGAAAGAAGAACCAAGTAAGGAACCGTTTCCTTACACCATTTTGGGCGAAGCCTCGCCATCGTCGCCAAACAGTCTTGATGCAGACAGATTTCTATGCAATGAAGGTGTTTTTACCCTGTACTCTTCATATACTAATATTTTTAAGGACAAACTCTTAAAAGTTATCATCACTCCCTACAAGTTATGGAAATGAAACCCCTCACAAAATTCGAAAGAACCTTCAATTCCTAAAACTCTAAATTCACAATCCCATTCCCCCGTTTCGAATATAATACCCCTTTCCTGAAAATATAAATATGTCTTCTTTTCCGGGGGAAAAATCTGGGATTTCTCCCGATTACCGCAAGGGATTCTGTGAGTTATTCGCAGCTGAAACTGAACTTCGGGAGATAGCTCGGGGAAGGAAAGTTTTTGAGGGATGGATGGTCTAAACCTTTCGGAGATCTCGGGGATTTGAAGGGTTGGAAGTAAAGTGGGGTATGTCACTCATTTTGTAGGAAATACTAGGGGATTTAATTAAGACATATTATATATTCAGCATCGATGAAATAGTTACATGGTTTACTTTCTTTTGTTTCCTTTTATGTATTTAAGTGTTTGTACAGGGTGGCGCAAATAAAAGTGGCAACGTCATGGAGATAAGAATGCGATAGAATAGGGTACTTGACAGTATCGCTAAAATACCTTCCAATATTAATTAAATTATAGTTTAAACCCAAATACAACAAACGTATATATTTTTTTGCAAAATAAATCTTTAAATAATTCATAAAAATCATTTTCAAATGGCTTTTTTTTTCATCGGTACGTCACGTGATTACAAACACGTCGATTTGGTTGACGTCACTTATATATAAACAAACCGGTGTGATGTTTTTTTGTTTGTAATTAAACTGGTTTTAATCTAACTTATTTTTAAAATAAGAATTATATAGATAATGGGTGGAGGTTTTACAGAAGCGGATAGTTCAAATTTGCTTAAAGTAGATTCCAAAATGGTGTTTCAAAGGTTTTCCATTTTTCTCGCCAAAAATTTCAATGCATTCCTATCTCGGGGCCACTTTTATTTGCGCCACATATATTTCATTTTTTGTTGTTTTGTAATGTATCTTTGTTATGTATACTTTGCCAAACGTTGTAAACGATTCAAGGCCCAATACAATAAAATTTATTATCTTCAATCTATCCATCTACTAGGGGATTTAAATTTAAAACTCATTGGGTTGCATCGGGTGCCTACTCAGGTGTCAGCTCGTCACTTGATAGGGAATCCCAGATGGTATGGCACTTGCCTTTTATATGGAAGGTCCCAGGTTGGGGCAGGACATTGTCACAATAACTAATTATGAACCACCAGTTCTGCCAAAAAGTCCGAAGAATAATACCCAGTCTGAAGAAAGTTTAACGTGAAATATGATCCAAATTCCCGCCTTTACGATGTCACCCTTCGAAAGTGCGTTAGGTGCCTACTTAGGTGTCATCACTTGATTGTGGTTCTAAATTACGACACCCGTCCCACCAATAGCCCTCGTGTAGATCTAGTTTAGTTTGAATTATCGTCGCACTACAGCTACACGAGGGCTATTGGCGGCAGGTGTCGTATTTTAGAACCGCAGTCAAGAGACGAGCCGACACCTGAGTAGGCAAACAACGCAACCGTTAAGGGCGACATCGTACGCAGCGTTACACTCTTAAAACAAAAGAGTGAAATCCACTCCTATAGGGGAAGTGCATTTTCGGCACCAGAAAGGAGTGAAAATTAACTCAGACCGAGTTAAAACCGCTCGTTTGTTTTAAAAGTGTAGGACTTTGAAAGATATTTAACGTGTACTCCGTTTACACGGGTTATTATTCGTCGGACATTTTGGCTTCACGGGCCGTTTATAAGTCGGCAGTTATTTTGGCGATGGCCGGACACGAACCTGGGATCTTTCGCATTCTAGGCGAACGCCTAACCGACTGGGCTCCCCAGCCCCTGTAGCTCTAGTGAGACAAAAATTCAATTCAACTTAAAACTTATTGGTAAAAATGGCTGGGTTGAATTATCGTCGCACAAGAGCTAAACGGGTGCTATTGGCGACGGGCATTATAATTAACTTCCGTGTAGTGATGAGCCAACAATTGAGTAGACACTTAAAGCGTTGTTCAAGGGCGACATTGTAAACGGTCTCTGGAATACCGTTAATGGATAATAGAATTCCATTAAATTTATAAAGGAATGATGTTAAATGTATAATCGAATAATGTTAAATGTATAAAGGAATAATGTTAAATGTATAAAGGAATAATGCTTAATGTATAAAGGAATAATGTTAATTGTATAAAGGAATGTTAATGTATAAAGGAATATGTTAAATGTATAAAGGAATGTAATGTATAAAGGATAATGTTAATTATAAAGGAATGTTAATGTATAAAGGAATATGTTAATTGTATAAAGGAATGTTAAATGTATAAAGGAATAATGTTAAATGTATAAAGGAAGTAATGTTAAAAATGTATGAAAGGAATAATGTAAATGTATAAAGGAATAATGTTAATTGTATAAAGGAATGTTAAATGTATAAAGGAATAATGTTAAAGTATAAAGGATGTTAAATGTATAAAGGAATAATGCTAAATGTAAAAGGAATAATGTTAATTGTATAAGGAATGTTAATGTATAAAGGAATGTTAAATGTATAAAGGAATAATGTTAAATGTATAAAGGAATGTAAAATGTATAAAGGAATACTGTTAAATGTAGAAAGGAATAATGTTAAATGTAGAAAGGAATAATGCTAAGTGTAGAAAGGAATATTGTTAAATGTATAATGGAATACCATTAAATGGTATTATCTGCACCCTTTAAATGGATGTTTTTTTTTATGTCTATGTAACTGCACAACTTATGTAAGACTTCAGGCACCGAAATGGTTTGATAAAAAAATATTTGAAAATCACTTTTCACCCTTTGATTACAGGTAGTTTATTTTCATAAAAGTTATACCAGGATCAAAGCTATGATTTCGGTATTTTTGCAAAAGTTATTCATTAGTCAATTAATTTATATTATGTTTTTTGCAATATTTATTTAGTATTCTTGCAAAATAGCCATTTTGCATTACAAACGGTATAAAAATAGACTAATTAGTTACAAAAAACAGATACAGTTCCTTTTTTCATTAATAGCACCTGAACAAATGTGTATTTTATGGCTTTTGGTCTCAAATTTCATAAAATTCACTTGTAATTCAGTAACTATTTTCAGGATGTCCGTAAAAGAATGTCCGAGTTTCAAATTGTAATAGTATTGTGGTTGAATTGTAATTGTAATGTGGTTGAAGGTGACGAATAAAGAATAAC
Source organism: Oedothorax gibbosus (assembly GCA_019343175.1). NCBI lineage: Eukaryota > Metazoa > Arthropoda > Arachnida > Araneae > Linyphiidae > Oedothorax > Oedothorax gibbosus. The sequence continues at coordinate 27,021,200 of CM033275.1, forward strand.
TCCAACAGTTTCAGATAAGCGCATGCACTTGTACCGCTGCATCGTTTTCACAGTTACATTCTACTCAAAATGGCGACTTCTGAGCGTAAAGAATTGTATTTTCGTTTGGATGTGTGCCGTATCACTAAAGGCGCACACATTGAGCACTTATAGGAAAAACTAGGTTAGTTTTACTTCAATGCCATGTATGATTTGTTATATTTAGTATAAAATAAACTCCTGTAATATACCATTGAAACTCGGACATTCTTTTACGGACACCCTGTATATTATTTTTTATCAAATTCACTTGCAACAACTCGTACTTATCAATTTATATTTGTTAAAAAAATATGTTTATATGAAGACCACACACGTAAAATTTTTCTAATGGCGTATCTGGAGAAATATATTTACACTTAAACCATTTTTAAGCCAACAGGCCAAGATATAGTTTGAGAGGTTTTTTTTGGGTATAGTTTATTGTGTTTCAAAATAGTTTGTGATACAGAAAAATTTTGATGTTCAGAGGTGAAAAATATTCGGCGTATTGCAATGGAATTTTTCATTTTACATAGAAATATTTCGAAACTATGCATATTTATGATTTGAGAGAAATATTTCGATTTATTTTGACTTTTTTTCCAGTTTTATATTGAAGTTTTATATTTGAAACTAAATATTTAAAAAAAAATGTTTTTGATCATTTTTGTATCGTAACAGTGTAGAAGCTAAATCAGAATAAACTACGTTTTAAATACATGTCACGCCCCATTTTCTTTATATTAAAAATATCGAACTATCTATAATTATAAAATAAGGTATTTACAGTTTTTTTGTGAATAGATACTTAAATTAAAACAGTATATTTTATAAAAACATAAGCTAATGATTTGTAAAGATTTGATTACTAAATGCTTTGTTTAAAAGTTATAAAGAGCTTGATTTAGCTCTCTTTGTTTTACTAAAACTATTTTATTAAGTCTTTTAAAGAATAAGTTACTGTTTTAACGTCTTTATACTATTTCTGTAATATTGAAAAGTTTTGACTTGTTAAATTATATTACTTTAACTTGTAAATTAAAACTATTTCAATACTGCCAAATATTGATCATTGATAATTGCCAATAATATGCGTTGTTTGAAATAAGTAGTATACTTTGTTTAATAATTATAATAATTAAGTTTTTTTCGGCAGTTAAGTTTTATCATTATCATATTATCGAATTTTCTAAGACTTAAATTTGATTTTAAATTTCGTGACTTTTTTCCTGAGCCAAGATAGAAGCAGTAATTGTTTAAAAAAATTTGATTACAACCCATCTCTTCAAAGCGATTTTCTGCATTACAGAATACTTGTTACAGAAAATATAAATACCGAATCATTTAAAGAAAATAAATGATTTTTTTGTTGTTGTTCAAAGTTTATTGTATTATCTAAATTTAATTGGTATTGCAATTAATTTATTTGGAATTACCTATAAAAGTTATTGACATGAATACTTTTAGAATGAATTCTATAAAACTTAATTAAAAGTTCTCATTTGTTAAAAATGTTTTTTATATGCTTAAAATTTAAAAATTAATTTTATTTTAATCTCTTTCAGGGTTCAGACGCATGAAATATAAAGTTTAAATAAAATGAATAATTACCAAGAAGTAAACAATAATTGTAATTAAACTTTTCCAGAAACAGGTGACTAAAAAAACTTCAAACAAAAGCTTCCTTAAGTAATAATTAAGTTTTAGTTTATTATTTCGATTAAAATTTATGGAACTTTTAAGAGCAATACAAAAAAAAACTTTTTTTTTAACTCGAATTCCAAAATGAAAATTCTAAAAAGGGTTCTATTATTAAATTACGAATTAATTATCATTATTAGGTGGTTTTAGATTTTGGAAAAAAAAGCTTAAGCATTCGATGCATTCATCGATAATTGAGTTATTTTTTTAAATCTACATTTTTAAATTGAAATCAAATTACTGAATAAATTGCTCAGGGCTTAAAAAGAGGATTTTATCTAAAAGAAATTAATTGGTTTCAAAAGTTTAATTACATTTTTTTTTTGCCTCAGTTGATTTAATTTTTATAATTAATTTTGTCCCAATCCTCAGGTATGTTACTAGAATACCAATTTTTGCATGTCTGTAATTTATTGAAGTAGTATTACTAAAATAAGAAACTATTATATTTAATTTTTTTATTGATTTCTTTTTAGAAAAATATTTCAATTTTGTTAAAATTGTTTTGTCTACTATAAATGGGTTACGAATTGCAAACAATAAATTACTCGGATTTGCGTGGTTTAAAAGGCAGACGTTTTTTATTGTTATTTTACTTATATTTAATACACAACACACCGTTAGGGTACCAGCAGAATCAAACAATGAGAATGCTTCAGGTCATGTAACGCTCTGGTTTTCATTTTTACCCGTACTGGATTTCATTGGTTGCTCCGGTTTTACGTACTGCGATTTGTGGTTCTAAAATATGACCCCCGTCGCCAATCGCCCTCGTGTAGCTCTAGTGCTACGATAATTCAAACTAAACTAAACGTACTGCGATTTAATTGGTTGTTTTTCCCCACAAAATGACCGATATATATGAAAATAATTTTTCTTTCTATGCAAGCTTTCCTTAACAAATGTTTTGAGCAAACAACAGCACAGCAAGATGTTGGCATTTAAAAAAAATTAAGTAACATATTCTTAGAAAACTCATTATCAAATACCACTACATAAGTATTTCCAAGCAATAAATGACAGCAAATCTTTGAAGCTGTTACCATCCACGACTTGAAACAACCCCAGTGTACTTATTAATACTAAATTACTCAAAGTTATTTGGGTTATAGGATCAATTATTGCAAAATAAGCAAAATAATTCAAAAATAGTTATTGAATGCCTTCTGTACGAATATTTATTTCGTTTTGGTTAAAATCAATCATTTTTTTAAAAACCTTTTTTGGTTTAAATCAATCAAATGCCCTGTTAAAAATGGTGTGCTTGGTTTCACCTTAATAAAGGTTTCTAATAGCCCTAATGAGGTGAAATGTTTCACCATAATTTCGGTATTCGATTGAACCATTTTTAAGGTTTACTAAGTACTTCCATAACTTCAAAGATTATAAAAATAGAAAAATTTAAGTTTAGATATTGATAAACCATCAACACATTAATTCTTTCACCAACTTCATCAACCAAATTACCCCTAACTATCAACAAAATCGTCTCAATAGTTTTCGCGATACGAGTAAACAAGCACAAACGCATGTTGTCCATTGTGTGTCTGAATATATTTTCCCTTTAAGTTTCGAAACATTGATTCTCCATTACCGAATTTGTGTGCTGAAATTGGTTACATTTATTGACATGTGGCATTACAAGTTTCCGTGTAGGTTTGAATAAGTTAGAGGTGTTGCTGGGTTAAAATTAATGCAGACACAGTTTCGCCAGGTGAAGCCATAATTGCTTTTCTGATCAACCCAAAGAAATGATTGGGGATTGATTTGGCGCGATTCGAATGATAAGCCTAGTCTTCTTTTTGTTTAATTTGATTTTGATATATATCGCTAGATTTAATGATAGGATATTAGCTCATGTATTTAAATATATTACTAATATATGTTCTGTTTTTAACTGAAATATAGCGTTTAGTTTTCCTTTGTTTTTAGGATACATCATTTTGGGGCATCTATAGAAATTACTTTTTCATTTAGTGGGCGAAATGAAATGGCGATTTTCTCGTCGAACAGAACAGTCTGAGGACAAAACACAGTATATACACAACTAGCTTTATAAACCCGGCGTTGCATGGGTGTACCCTTAATAACGGTGAATGTTTTTTTTATGTAAACATTTATTTTATACCAATTGATGCCTTCTCCACCACTGGCCAGCACTCCATCGGTATATTTTAATTTCCTCCCATTCTATTATCAGCATTAATTTTAAAAAAGAAGTCCGACTGTATCCAGGCCCTTCTAGAAGTTAGAGGGCTTTCCCATAGGCCCTCTTTAAATTGCCAGAATAGCTGTGATATAATGGCCAGTTTCAATTTGCCCTCCTACACCCGAAAATGCCCAAAATGTGATGACCATTAAACTCCATATTCGACCACTCGGCAGGGCTGGGGAGCCCAGTCGGTAAAGGCGTTCGCCTTGCATGCGATAGGTCCCAGATTCGTGTCCGGGCATCGTTAAAATAACTGCCGACCTATAAACGGCTCAAGTCCCGACGCTACGTACGATGCCGTCCTTAAAAGTTGCATTGGGTGCCTACTCAGGTGTCGGCTAGTCATCTGACTGTGGTTCTAAATTAAGACGTCCGTGGCCAATAGCCCTCGTTTATAGCTCTAGTGAGACTTAAATTCAAATTTACCATAACACATACAACCCAAAGCCGCAAATGCCAAAATTCAACCGGCCATTATATCATCTGTTCCAAATTTCCAGTTTCATAAACATAAAATACATACGCTATACGTAGAGAGAATAAACATTTCTTCGAAGTATTCATTATATCTAGAATAGTTATCGCCTTTATTGTCATCAAGCATTGTAGCAATATCTTCATTTCTTACCATTTGAAAACATCAATTAAATTAAATTCGGTAAGAAAAAAATCAAAAGATTTAAATTCTACAAATAAAATAATGATATTCAAATAACAATCATACAAATTAAACTCACGTGCTCTGACGTGTTTATACTTAATTCTCGCTCACGCTGAACGCGCCGAAATTTTTTTTGAAATTAGAAAACGAAATTTATAAATTAAAAGTTCATAACAATGCTATTCCTAAGGAGAAATCGGCTCACGTTTTACCTTCCTACACCCGTTCGGGTTCGAATTTCGAAAAATCGCTTTTTAAATGACGCTTTCGATATAAAAAAAATATTTTCCTAAACTTTGGTAGCTTTACCTCGAGTAGTTTTGGCTGGGCGTTGATGCGTGAATGAATCAGTCAGTCAGGACTTTGTCTTTTATCTATAGATTGAAGGACCACAGTATGCACGATTAAAGGTTGCCATTGGAAATATACCATTTGGCGGTGACTGCATATTTTTGGCGACATTATCGCTTGCTTATCGAAATGCAAAATAGCATCCAATTCGATATTGGGTGAATTTAAGGAGTTTATGCAATATGAATCACATTGGCTTGACAGCATTCAGAAAAGATTCGTTTTCCCCTTCGCCAAGCATTTTCATCCTACTTTAACCTCAATGCTGCTATTTAAATGAAAAATCGAATTTATGATTAGTGATTGATTTCCTCGCCAACAATGGTCTACGAGTCCAATTTGCTGCATCAATCATCGAACTGAGCAATTGAAAAACATCTGGTTGGTTCTATAATCAATACGCGAATGTATCGGGGGGAAAATTTCTGTAAGGTATGAGAATCAACTTAACATCGAAATGAAACAAATTTTGAAACGAAAATGTTATCTAGTTATTTAATTATATATTTTTGAAGTTTTAAAATGCCAAAAATTACAGCAGATGGCGACACTATTTTAAAACTTTATCAATTAATAATTAAATAACCGGATGTTATTTTCAATTCAATTTTGTTTTAAATTGATGTTATGATGATTCCCATACCTGGTTAAAATGGGATAACATGGCCGAGCAATTCTTTTGCAAAAACTGTGATTTCAAAACTGATGCATTATCTCTATGGGATTGACAGTCCCTCTTAAATCAGTTTACTGGGAGAACATGCTAAGTGACAACAAGTTAGTTTGTTACAGAATCTGTTACTTAAACCGCTTCCACACAATATTTGTGCTCAACAGGAAATACTATTTATACACCACAGAAAGAAATTCGCCAAACAGTGCCTTTTGCTAGTTGTAATTCCAAAATTAACTAATTTCTTTAATCTTCTTTTGCAGATTAAATAATTAATCTTTATCGTTTGCTAATTTTTTTAAGTTCGAAGAATAATGATATATTTTTTTAATAAATATCTTTTAGTAGCCACCAGTTTACAGTTCGAAAAATACATTAATAAAATTGATGCGTTAAAAATAAAAGCGAAACTTTGCATATTCTTTATGCAAAGTTAGAATTTTTTATGCATCTTTTTTTTCATACATATATAATGAACCATCAAAAGAACTCTATTGTGATATCACAACAATCCCCAAACTGAATTATATCACAAAAATAAATATTCTTTCATCACTATTTTTTTTATTAGGGTTATTTTAGAGACAGTTCTCACTTGAAATTATTTTTCATTAGGTACTACTTAATTTTGTAATACTTTTTCAAAGTTAAAGAACGTACCCTCCTGAGATATGGCATCAACTAATAGTTATTCTTTTTTACGTACCTGTTGTAACATAATTTCTTTACTACATATTCTGTTACTACATAATTTATTTAAAACTGTACGGCTTGAAATGGTTTGATAGAGGATTAAAAATTTCCTTTTCAGTCATTGGTTGCAGGCATCAGTCGTTTATTTGTATAAAAATGACGTAGTGCTAAGGCCATGTGTATTTTTGGAGGTCTTGCCAAAATCTATTTAAAAAAAAGCTTCAAGCTGAAGACGCAACATCCAATAAAAAAATGTAACACTAACAACATATTAAACATCCATTTTCTAAAAATTCACATACATTTTAAACTATGTTTGAATCAAGTAGGTTTGTTACAGAATCTGTCACTTAAACCGCTTCCACACAATATTTATGCACACCGGTAAAAAAAAATATTTATACACCTCAGAAAGAAATACGCCTATCAGAGACTTCTAATTCAAACTTTAAAACGCCAAAATTAACTATTTTCATTAATCTTCTTTCGCAAATTAATAATTACTCATTATCGCTTGCTAAATTTGTTTGACATTCGTAGAATAATGATGCAATTTTTTAAATAAATATCTTTTGGTCGCCACAATTTAATTTACAGTTCGAAAGATATATAATTAGTAAAATTGATCCTTCAAAATAAAATCGAAACGTGGCATATTTTTTATGCAAAGTAGTTATTATTGAAATTTTAAACAATTTCTAATTTAATTTTTTTAATGAAATTTGGGATGTAGTCTATCCTGATTTTTTGCGTCAAAACGACGTATCCCACTATTTGTGAGCCTTACGGCTCGTTCTGTGAAAGTGTGTGACACACAGACGGACGGACTGAACGATTATAATACCTTCCACTTTTTATGTTATAAACGTAGTGTGGAAGCTAAAACATGGTAATATAAAAAAAATATGCGTGCAGGTATTTCGATGGGTTCTCAGGGAGAAAATAGAACTTTGGGAAAACAGAGAAAGCAATACTAAAAACATATTCATTTCCTTTGTACACTGCTCAAAACAATTAGGTGAGCTCTTTGCATACTTTTGTTAACCCTTTCAGTTCCAACGTTTTATTCTACAAATATTCTATTCTACAAATCTCACATTTGTGAAATAGATTCATTATGCATCCAGAATGATATAGTAAAAAACAGGGGAAAAAATCCAAATTTTTTAACTACAGTTTATAGGGAAAAAATTAGAATAAAAACTTTTAAATAAATTATAACAACAATTTTTTCAAAACTTTATTTGTTAAAAAAAACTTAAAATCAATTTTTAAATATCTAAGAACGCAATCGTAAAGAATTTAGGGTCAATTTACTTCATAATTTTTTTTTTGGGAGTGAATTTTATTTTACCATGTTTTTCACAATTTCATTTAATTAAAACAAACATTATTTAATTCTTCACAAGACATGATTCTTCCATCTAACGATAAATAAGTGCGAGCTCAACTTAGTGAGAAAAAAAAATCGCAAGCTGGTGATTCCAAATGGAATCGTTAAGTTTGAAAGGGTTTCAACCATGAATTCCCCTAATTCTTTTGAGCAGTGTATATATCCATCAGAATACTTTAAACCCTTTAAACGATGGAGTATGTGTTCGGAAATGGTTTGAGCACCTCTACGACAGTTGGGGCATCAGGGAACATCTTGGTTCTGGACTCAAACTTCAAACTATTTGTGTGTCCCGTCCTTGAATCTGGAGAGAGCAGTTTGGTCTTGCCTGCATAGTTACAAACAAGTGCATTTAGTTTGGATGCCATCTCATGTCGGTTTGGCTGAGAATGAACTGGCTGACGGACTTGCAAGGTGTGACCAGATCTTAGAGGGGGACCAGATCATAGAGAGAGAGACAACCTGTTGACTTATTCAGAAATTGGCTCCATTTACAAAAAACACACACAATAGACTGGAGTCCCCCTCAGCACTCTGGTATGGCACTAAGAAACCAGGCGAGACTTCTAAATTGCAACTAAGCACATATTTTGAAACATGAATGGAGTTCTAGCTTTTCCTTGCAATTCTAAAAATACTTTTTGTTGCACATACATATTTTAGTATGTTTAAAGTGTTTTTTTAAAATATGCCCCTTGTTTTAAAACAACCACCTATCCTTCTTAATATAACCAAAATAAATGAAGGATCTAGCTCACAAAAATAGGGTCCAGCTCATTCATTAGCGTCCAATTAAATTTGTATAAAGCCGACAACGAACGCGCTCAACCCTAAATCGTAGTCATACTTTAGACACTGTGAGTTTTGCAATTATACTTGTAAGTATTTACTTTGGATTGAAATGTTATAAAAAACTAAACGAATTCAATTTTATAATAATAGTCTTAAATAGTCGTAAAATTCGAAATTTATTTGCTTTTCATATTATTCTTTGTTGTTTTTATAATTAATCTATATTTTTTTATCGTACTTAAAATAAAACCTTTAGTTTTAACTAATAAAAAGAAACTCGTCAAAAAATTTAGCGTTATTTTTAAATTTACATTTTTTTGTCGTAAATTAGTAATCGAACAAATACCAGAAACAATTTTACAACCATTTTCTTTTATAAATAAGTCCCGGAAAGCGTATGGAAAAATACCGATTTCTCATCCTTTATTAGATTTTCTGACATTTTCTGACACGAATAGTTTTATTAAATTATGTGGGTATTTTCATTTAATATACTGCGCTTTTATTATATGTAAATGTTCACAACCCATGAAATGTAAAATAATTTCCCCAGGGAAAAATAAACTTTCTATAAATTGCTTGATTTAATAACAAGAAACAAATTTATTCTTAATTCTTTTTGTGCAGTAACAATGCACAGTACTGCACAATCGTAGCGGCTAATTTAAATCATGTTAGTTTTGTACAAAATATCTGCATAAATGTTTTTTTTTAATTGGCATAAGCGAATAAAGAATAACTCGGGTCTACGTTCCAGCCCTAACCCAAGATTTACCAACCGTGAAAGGTAGAATTGCACAGGCTGTTGCTTCCATTACTCCGGACTTTCTGCACACAGTATGGGAAAAATTGCATTTTCGTTTGGATGTGTGCCGCATCCCTAAAGGCGCACACATTGAGCACTTATAGGAAAAACTAGGTTAGTTTTCCTTCAATTCCATGTATGATTTGTTATATTTAGTAAAAATAAACTCCTGTAATATACCATTAAAACTCGGACATTCTTTCACGGACACCCTGCATAATGTATTGATGATATTCATGATCAATTTATGCATTGACATGTTTTCATTATATTCATGATTTATATGATAATTTACATATATAAAAGCTTGCATATTCTTTATATTACATGAAAAGCACAAAACTTATGACGACATAACTGGGTTTAGGTAAAATTTTTTTAATTGTACTACGATATTTTAACTGATAAAGTATCGATATAAATGTTTAATTGATCATTTATTGCATCGTATAATTTAAACAGTAAAAATTAGAATGTATTAGCATTAAACGATGTTAAGTATAATTTGTTTAAAAGATGTTGAGTATCATTTGTTTTGTTCATTTTTAAATTTCAACTTTCACCTACTTTTTTCATTTGTAGTGGCAGATTCATTTTGAACACTTCCGAAATCCTTCAATAATCAATGACGGTGAATAAAATACTAAGTGGATAGAAACTCCAATTGGGGGAACGTAGAAGCGTTCTTGCGGCCTTTTACTTGCTGAAAAAAAAATGTTTAAAATGAAAATGCTTTCAACAAAAGAGCTGAAAATTCAATGAATTCAATTGTTAACTGTTCTACTAACGACTTTTTTTGTAAATTAGGGTCCCACTTGTACATCAATATATGCTTCAAAACGACTACTTTAATATTTCTCGTTTTTAATTCAACATACATACCCAATGAAAATGACTAACTTGAAAATAAATTATGCATTAAATCATTATACTAATGCATGAAATAAATAGTATGATAAGATATCAGGTGCTATCAAAAGGTATCTGGTGCTAACACTTACGCTCCATTTATAACTAAAAAATAGTTCAGCTCGACACCAAAATATTTTATTTTTCAACAAATATCTCGGGAAAACTCCGTACTCCAATTCAATTTGCAACAATTTTGCAACTCTACGGGGTCCGGTACCTTGCAAAACTTTTTCTTTATTTTTACACTTACGTAGAAAAAATTTGGATACAGTGAACAACATCTATAAACAATACTTTTTAGCCAAAAAAACCTTCAAATTATGTGAAAAATTTGACAAAATTTAACTTTTTTTTATCAATTTTTGCCTTTTTTCAAATTCCTACTCCTCTTCAAATTTTTCAATCTTGTGTGTTTAAAATTTATTAGAGGTCCTTTATTAATATCCTAATAGAAGTATGCATTAAAATTTTAGTTAACACACACCACTGCTTTTCCAAAAAATATTACTGAAAAAAATCACAGATTTTTGGGAAAAAACACAAATTTTCAACTTTGAACATTGTTTACGAAAAATCAAATGAAAATTAAGCAAAATGAATGCATACTTTTATAATAAATACTATTTTGTCTTTAAAAATGTAACGAAAGCAATTTAGAGTGTTGTAGTTAAAAACCCTTAGCATTTTGAAATAGATCAAAATAGGAAAATCTCGTCCGGAGATATTAGCCTATTAAGTTTCATTTTAACATTACCAGAATACAAAGTTTTTGAATGAAATTAATCATAACTCTTTTGGTATTATGAATTTTGTTATCTGGTTTGCTATGAATTGTAGACTATTGGCTATAATTTGTTTCCACAAAAAAGGGCAATTTTACTAATTTCAAGGTACTGGACCCCCTTAAAGCAAGTCAATAATATAATGAGTACGTTCACTGATATGCAAATTTAATATTCGTTGATTTAGGAGCCGGGGTTATGACATCTTAAAACAAATTAGTTGATTAAAACTGAAACTTGACTCAAACTTAGAAGTATTTAAGCTATAAAAAAAGTGGCATGTTACTCAGTTCCAGTTTTGCGAATTAACCTTTTCTTAAGTTTTGTAGTTTTTTGTAAAGTAATATTTATAATACGTGTGAAAGTGAACTTTTCTTTGTGTAAAAATAATCTAAACTGAGCAGTTTTACTAATTGCATATGCTGACTTAAAATTAAAATAACAGTAAATTGAGATAGAAGTTTAACATTTTTTATTTTCTAGTAGAGTACGTGCAAACTGTTGTCATCTACTAAATGTTAGCAATCAAAATAAAAAACTGCTTTCATTATACAATTTGTTTTTGCATAAGGAAATATTTCCCCAACAATTGCCCTGAGTGTGACGAATCGCACGTTTGTTTTCCGAACAAATGATCTCGCATTAAAAGGTCTTCTTTATCACGAATATTAGCGAAAACGCTACAAATACATTAATTATTTTATTTTAATTAAAAAACGCCAGTTTTAGCTTCCACACTACGTTTATAACGTAAAAAGTGGAAGGTATTATAATCGTTCAGTCCGTCTGTCACACACTTTCATAGCTCAAACTACAAATGCTTCGGACAAGGGTGATACGTCAAAAAATTCAGCGCATCGAAATTAGATATATCATTTCAGAAATTGAGACTTCAATATTCAAAAACTGCAAAATGAATCTTATTAGAAAGCATAGGAGCCATTTTTATTAGAATTTAATCACCATTGCCATTCGCAACAATCGCTCGAGAAACTTTCATTCTTATAGACAATACATTTAAAACAAATTTATTTTTGCGACATCGATCAGTTTGAAATGACGTCAAATATATTTCACTACGAGATTCTTTGTATGTGGATATGAAATATTTCAATTCTATTTAAAAGCGAGGAATATTACATATTTATTCTTTGAAATATAAATTAATTTTTGCAAACGATAAGTAATAATTATTGGATTTTCGAAATAAAATAAATGAAACTAGCCAAATTTAGCATGCAAATGTTTAATATAGAATATCAATGCTGTGTTTGTCGCCTTTTTACCTGTTAAACACAACTGTTGTGCTGAATCGGGTTAAGTGACAGAATTCTGTTACTAACCTACTTGTTTTTTTTTTACGGAATATAACAAAATCTATAAAAAGCAACATTTTTTTATTATAATAAATACAAACGTAATAGCGCATGGTTCGCATGTCATTTTCTTAGCATCGTTAGCATACGTTATTTTCTTAGCATCATAGCGGTAATATAAGTACACTAAAAAAACCTGCTCACTTTTCATTATTCCATTTGGAGAAAACGAGGAAAGATCGAACTTTTTGATTGACGTGTTCGGTTTTAGCATATTAGAGCTTTAAAGGAAAAGTAAATTCTTCCTAAAACTTTTACTTTAGTTATCCTGCGCCGACTCATGACTGACTTTATTAAAAAGTACCACTTAAAAGTCCATTGTTTTTACTTTTAATTATTCGTTTGAGGGAAAATAGATAGTAGTGGGCTTTATCAATGCATAATGCGGTTTCACACAAGTCTAAAAAGGTAAAACATATCCAATCAACAAAATATCATTGTTAGACAGTGTAATTTAGCAATTATAGATAGTAGAAAGAAGGTAAAAAGATAAATTCCATATATAACGCATAATATGTGTCCCAAATATTTTTTACTCTTTTATACTCAAATTAATTGCAATAGCTATCATTGGAATATTCAGATAAATCATTAAAATTAAAACTTAATTCGGTGCATACAGGGTAAAGCGATAACTTATAATATTGTACGAGCAAACAACCCAGTTCTAACACTAATCCATTAAAAATAAACCCAAGCTCCAAACACGGAAACTACAAAATTATACTGTTCTACGCTGCATTAGGTCTTCGAGTGTAGAAAACGTATAATTTTCTCATACGTTCGTTGAAGTAGCAAGTACACAGACGGCAAAGCTCTGATATTTGTCTTCCTCTCAGCAATTTTAAATGTCTCTCAGTGCTTTATTTTTTTTATGTATCTCTACTGGACATATTTTGCGCGGAAATTCATGTTGTATTGTTGTTATATTGTATTATGTTATTATTTGTATTATTTATTATATGTATTATGTTATGTTATGTATTATGTTATGTAATTATATGCATTATGTTATGTTATGTATTATGTATGTATTATTATATTGTATTATGTTATGTTATTTATATGTATTATGTTATGATATTATTATGTTATGTTGTATTATTGTTGTTGTAGTATTCATAAGTTTTGACAATTTTACTGCATCATGTTTTTATACGAATAAGCATTTTACCTAAAGTAACTGTAGTAATTTAAAGCTTTTAGCTATGTTATTTAGTTGCATTGATTTTTTTTACTATAAATAATGCAAATATTATAAAATAAAAATATTGATCAAACAATTTTTTGTGTTTAAATTCATTGTAATATCACAAACTGTTAGAACACTATAATATTTTGGAAGATAAGTTTTTAAATTGTTTAAATTCCATTAAAAATATGAGCCTTTAAAATTTAAATTACTAAACTAAGCTTAATACTGTTTAACTTAAAATTAATATCTGATTTATTAATCCGAATAAAATTATAATTACAGATCTTTGAAATTATAATTTTATTTATTATTTTATTTTAGTTAGCAAATGCTATATAACTTTATTATTCAACAAAATTTTATCTCAACGTTAAGAAAAGAACAGACATGGCATATCTTTCACAATATCAATTTATTTCAAATGGAGAAAAATGGCATTCTTATCAGTTTACTTTAAAAGTTTTTCCCAAGGAAAAAAACAGGATTTGATCCGAATCCTAGATCCAGCTTTTCCAATGATTCTTTAAAAGCAACATATCAGGTCACGCTGGGTTTTGATCCTTATTTAGGAAATAAAGCTATTTTTCTCTATTTTCGGGATTTGCCATTTTATTTTAAATTTCAAAGACGAAAGAATTCGTGATATCAAAGAAGTTTGCTATTTACTTTATGATTTGGAAGGTTCGAATAAATTTTTTTTTCAAAAAAATCTAACCTTATTTTTTTCAAAATTAGATAATCAAGTCTATAAAACTTTATAGAAAGGATTTATCATATTAATTTTAAATGCACTTTAAAAACTCATTTTTTAGAATCAATCGTACAAATAAAGTTAGTAATTTTCGGGCTAATGTATACAATACATACAATATAAATGTTGTAAAATCTAAGCAAATATAATGGAAATTTTCCAAAAATGTTTATTAGCCTACTTTCTTTTTTTAATTCGAAAGAATTAAAAAAATGAAAAAGTAGGTATTGACATGCGGTCGATGTCCGTCTGTCCGTCTGTCTGTCTGTCTGTCTGTCCGTCTGTCCGTCTGTCCGTCCGTACCCCCCTTCCAAAATCGGTTCTAATCATCGGATCTTAAAAATTCTTTTTTTGTTAGAAAGCTATAACCTCAGATACCCAACTTTCATACTTTTTGTCCGTCTGTCTGTACGTCCGGACGGACATAAATCTACTATCTGTCGGCGAATTTCCCATTGAATTAGCATTGAAATTCAATTTTGAGTCATTTAAATCACTGTAGGTATTGAAATGCGGTTGATGTCCAACTGTATGTCTGTCCATCTGTCTGTTCGTATGTCTGTCTGTTCGTATGTCTGTCCGTCTGTCTGTCCGCCTGTCTGTCTGTCTGTACCCCCCTTCCAAAATCGGTTCTAATCATCGGATCTTAAAATTCTTTTTTTGTTAGAAAGCTATGACCTCAGATACCCAACTTTCATACTTTTTGTCCATCTGTCTGTACGTACGGACGGACATAAATCTACTATATGTCGGCGAATTTCCCATTGAATTAGCATTGAAATTCAATTTTGAGTAATTTAAATCACTGTAGGTATTGAAATGCGGTTGATGTCCAACTGTCTGTCCATCTGTCTGTCTGTTCGTATGTCTGTCCGTCTGTCTGTCCGCCTGTCTGTCCGCCTGTCTGTCCGTTTGTCTGTCTGTCTGTCTGTACCTGTCCCCTTCCAAAATCGGTTCTAATCATCGGATCTTAAAAATTCTTTTTTTGTTAGAAAGCTATGACCTCAGATACCCAACTTTCATACTTTTTGTCCGTCTGTCTGTACGTCCGGACGGACATAAATCTACTATCTGTCTGCGAATTTCCCATTGAATTAGCATTGAAATTCAATTTTGAGTCATTTAAGTCACTGTAGGTATTGAAATGCGGTTGATGTCCAACTGTATGTCTGTCCATCTGTCTGTCTGTTCGTATGTCTGTCCGTCTGTCTGTCCGCCTGTCTGTCCGTTTGTCTGTCTGTCTGTACCCCCCTTCCAAAATCGGTTCTAATCATCGGATCTTAAAAATTCTTTTTTTGTTAGAAAGCTATGACCTCAGATACCCAACTTTCATACTTTTTGTCCATCTGTCTGTACGTACGGACGGACATAAATCTACTATATGTCGGCGAATTTCCCATTGAATTAGCATTGAAATTCAATTTTGAGTAATTTAAATCACTGTAGGTATTGAAATGCGGTTGATGTCCAACTGTCTGTCTGTCCATCTGTCTGTCTGTTCGTCTGTCCGTCTGTCTGTCCGTCTGTCTGTCCGCCTGTCTGTCCGCCTGTCTGTCCGTTTGTCTGTCCGTTTGTCTGTCTGTCTGTACCTCCCTTCCAAAATCGGTTCTAATCATCGGATCTTAAAAATTCTTTTTTTGTTAGAAAGCTATGACCTCAGATACCCAACTTTCATACTTTTTGTCCGTCTGTCTGTACGTCCGGACGGACATAAATCTACTATCTGTCTGCGAATTTCCCATTGAATTAGCATTGAAATTCAATTTTGAGTCATTTAAGTCACTGTAGGTATTGAAATGCGGTTGATGTCCATCTGTCTGTCTGTTCGTATGTCTGTCTGTCTTTCCGTCTGTCTGTCCGTCCGTCTGTCTGTCTGTCCGTACCCCCCCCCCCCTTCCAAAATCGGTTCTATCCATCGGATCTTAAAAATTCTTTTTTTGTTAGAAAGCTATGACCTCAGATACCCAACTTTCATACTTTTTGTCCGTCTGTCTGTACGTCCGGACGGACATAAATCTACTATCTGTAGGCGAATTTCCCATTGAATTAGCATTGAAATTCAATTTTGAGTCATTTAAATCACTGTTGCCAAATCAACAATGGCATGAGAAACTTTATTTATTTAAACATATTTGAAGCAAAATAATATTTTCATGAATCAGTTTGGAATGACGTCATAAAATGTAGCACAATTTGATTCTTTGATTATTCATTAATTATCTAACAAGAAAGCGGCAAGGCATACTTTTGCATGCAATTATGCTAAGTTTTAATTTACATTTCTTATTTTTTTAATGCAGTTTGGAGTTTCATTACTTTTGTTATTAATAAATATTTAATTATTCCTCGAACTACAAATAAATCGCGAGCAGACGATAAATAATGTTTAATTGATTTGCGAAATAATAATAAGGAAAATAGTTGATTTTGGCTTTTAGAAGTTTAAATTATTAGCTGGATGCTGTGTTTCGATTTTTTTTCTAATATGTATAAATCTAGTGTAGAAACGGCTGTTGATGATATTTACTGTTAGAAACCTAGTTTTTTCCCGATTAGAACTTCAGTAAGTATTTAAGTAACAGGAAAGTAGGCTATTTTAGTTCTTTATGAACTTCTTGTTTTTATATGTATTTTAATAAAATATTTAAACTAAAATAATTATTTCTATAAATTCATTAACTCAATTAGTTATTAAAGTTGAAATTTTTCAAAAGTAAAGCATAAAACTAACGTCAATATCAATATAATGAAGTATTAAAATGATAATTTAATTTTATTTAAAAAAATTATTTATGTACTGAAAGTTTTTATCAAAATTAGTTTTTCATAAGATTCAAATAAATAAATACTAATAATATCGCTTAGGGTACAATTTTTTAAAAATTAAATTACTCAGTATTTCCCATGGCTATTTATTCAAAAAAATATATTTAGGTAAACACCTCCCCCCCCCCCCCCCATAACTGAATTAGTACTAAAATATTTTATGTACCTGACGAGAAATAAAAATTATTCATATTTTAAAAGCTAACAAATATTTTTTTTATAGAATTGCAATAAAATAATTGTAAGTTTAAGATAAATCAGACACTTTTAATTTCCTGCAGTGTTACGTTAGTCCAAATAGAAACCGCATTCTTGAAACAAATTTTAATGTGCAACACAAAAAGTCCAAATGTCCTAGATAACCATAAAAGCAATTAAGAAAACCTCAATTCATATTTAGTTTAATGTTGTTTTGATGTACCGACTATAAAATTGAAAAATACAATATTGACTTAAATTAATCTTTTTAAAGAACTTAAATTTGTTATCATTTGTTTTATACTGAGGATAAAAAGATATTCTGTATATAGACAGTATATGCAAGTACTTTGACATAAACCTAATTGCTTAAAGTTTATTATTTAAATTACTTTCAGATTGTTTGGATCGTCGATTTTTATACATAATAAATTTAATTTTTTTTTATACAATCGGTGTTCTGCTATACAGGAATCTCAATATTATTTATATAAAAAATACAGGGTGTCCATAAAAGAATGTACGATTTTTAATTGTTTATTACAGGAGTTTATTTTATACTAAATATAACAAATCATACATGACATTGAAGGAAAACTAACCTAGTTTTTCCTCTAAGTGCTCAATGTGTGCGCCTTTAGTGATACGGGAATTGCACAGCCTGTTGCTTCCATTACTCCGGACTTGTTGCAGACAGTATGGGAAGAATTGCATTTTCGTTTGGATGTGCGCCGTATCACTAAAAGCGCACACATTGAGCACTTATAGGAAAAACTAGGTTAGTTTTCCTTCAATGTCATGTATGATTTATTATATTTAGTATAAAATAAACTCCTGTAAAATACCATTAAAACTCGGACATTCTTTTATGGACACCCTTTACTTTTACTTACGCTTAATAACTTATCGTATTAGTCTTCGAATTTCACTCAAAATTAATTTTTTGAATTGTCTTTTTTATTACTTATGAAAATACATTTGCTTTTTCTTATTTCTATATTTTCTATTCTACTAATTATAAATCTGAATATTTAAATATCGCATATTAAAAAAACATTTTTGCTAAAAACTTTTTAAATTTTTTTTTAAAGTCATATTAACATTTAATTATGTGAATTAGAAAACTTATACCATTAGATACGTTTACAGCAAAAATTCTTAGGCAAATATAAGCCACTAAATAAAGAAAACTTAAAACATGCATCATTGCCAAGAAAATTTAAAAACATTCAAATACCACTACTAACTGTCCCAGGCACCATATGCATAAAAATATTAGTAAAAGTAGTTTTTAAAGAATTTAAAAACGAAAACCAATATTAACTTTCAGAAGAGATAGAACATTAAATATGGAATGGAAGTCAGTGTTTAACTACTTATAATGTGTGTTTCAATATTTAAATTTCACTTACTCATATTGACTCACACTATTACTCTCTATAAATATTTTAGAAGACTATTTTTTATTATTCATTTATAAGGATTTTCAAAGTAAAATAAAAGCCAGTCACATAAGTCATCGTTTATCGAGTTAATATTTTATGGTGGATGGTACTTATGGACAAATACCAGAAGCGATCATTTTCTGAAGTACATTGTAGAAGAATATTTCTCCACTTTTTTGCAAGTTAACTGTTTGACAATTATTAATATTGACATCATATGATTATACTATTCCTATCATTCGAATATTTTTTTGCCCTTTTCCGAATTTTACTTTGAATTACCTAATATAAAATATAAATTAAATAAAGTATTGCTATGGAGTCGAAAATCAGAAATGGAGATTCTGTGTTTCCCAAACGTTTTGGAAGTTGGTAATTCTATTTTTTTTAAAACACGTCTTGAACATCTGTCAGATTGTCTATCTTTTACCACACCACTCTACAAATCAAACTAAAAATTCAAATTAGGTACACCATGTCGCAGTACCTTTCGAACGTCATAATAAGGTCTTAGAGAAATGCCCAACGAGTAGCTGTCATGTAAAGTATTGGTTTTTTAGTTATTGAAATTACCCTATATGGGTATAATAAATGTATTGATTTAGTAAGTGGCAATAGCGAGTCATTTAGTGTTACTCACTCCTTAGTTTTTATGAGTTATAATAAGTTTTATTAGACATATATAATAATTGTACTGAAAGTAAACAAATAGGTTTCTAACAAAATCTGTCACATAACCCACTTCCACACAACATTTGTGTATAACAGGAAAAAACGCGCCAAACACTGCATTGATTCTATATAAAAAAATTGACACGCTAAATTTGGCTAGTTTCATTTATTTTCTTTCGAAAATTCAATAATTATTTGTTATCGTTTGCTAAAATAATTTATCTTTCAAAGAATAAATAGGTAATATTCCTCGCTTTTAAATAGAAGGAAAACATTTCATATCAACATACAAAGGAAATAATCTCTTCTTAGTGAAATATATTTGACGTCATTTTAAACTGATTTATGGCGCAAAAATAAATTTATTTTAATTTATTGTTTAAAAGAATTAAAGTTTCTCGAGCGATTGCTGCGAATGAAAATGGTGATTTAATTCTTATAAAACTGTCTTCCTATGCATTATCACATTTGTCCGTAGAATTTGTAGTTTGGGCTATGAAAGTGGGTGACGGACGGACAGATGGGCTGAACGATTATAATACCTTCCACTTTTTACGTTATAAACGTAGTGTGGAAGCTAAAATATACGAATAATTGCAAAAGTCACGTACTAAGTGACTCTTATCAGTACAAATGTTTGACATTAAATATCTAAGTTATAACTCCAGCATTTTCAATCTGTTTTTTATGCAAATATTAACTGATACTTATGGATATTTAACTTTAAAATTTCAAGCAAACACTTATTTCACGCTACACATTAAAACTAGTAACTCAAATAAATTCCACATGTTTGTTACTTTTCTGGTAAACCACAAATTTAATTTCTTCTTGACAACTGACATCCCTAAAAACCCGCAAAACACCCCGAGGGACTGATAACCGGAATTCCAATAAAGAATATATAGGAATACGTTAGAAATGTATAGGTTTTTCCGGGTGAATTTCCGGGTTTCAAATAGAAGATGACTTGTCTATGCAGTCTTATTGAAAATCAACTGTCGAAAATGATGCGTGGAAAATAGTCTCTGAGGTGTCAAAAAGTTTGAATTTGTTTTTAGATGGGGTTTCCGAATGTTTTTGGGGGAAAATGAAAGGTTAGAACTTTTTCTGCAACAATGGCAACTCTAAACTCTTTAGGAATAAAAAAAAATATAGAAATTGTATTAATGTTTAGTTTAGTTTGAATTATCGGCGCGCTAGAGCTACACGAGGGCTATTGGCGACGAGCGTCATATTTTAGAACCACAGTCAAGTGACGAGCTGACACCTGGGTAGGCACCCAACGCAACCGTTAAGGGCGACATCGTACGCAGAGTTAGGACTTTGAAGGATATTTAACGTGCACTCCCTCTAATCGGGGTATTATTCGTCGGACATTTTGGGCTGCACGGGCCGTTTATATGTCGGCAGTACCCGAATCGGTATACCCGAACCTGGGACCTTTCGCATGCTAGGCGAATGCCTAACCGACTGGGCTCCCCAGCCCCCGTATTCATGTTTAAAGATGCTAGGAATCTTGAAAATATTTTTGCAGATAATTTGGATAGCTGAGATATTACAAGCTCACAACTAAAAATGAGGATTTTTTTTCTGTGTTACTACAATTTGAGTTAAAGCAATATCAAGATTGTGTAGCGACCAATTAAAAATACATTGTTAACACTAAAATTGTGTTAAGGGCGCATCGCGCATATAATTTTTAGAAATACAGTTCAGCATAACTTCTTTAATATTTCGGATAAATAGCTAGACTCAATTTTTAAAAGGCAGAGGCTACGCGCACGGGCACCGTTCACGCATTACGTGTACGGGTATTAACGCGCATGCTCAAGTCGGGGCTTACTAGAACCGTGCTTACATTGCGTGCACGGACATGATATACTTGAAAGTCGAGATTACTTTTTTTGGGCCCCGGGCAATTTTGTTTTCTCTATAAAAACATCAGTATCCAACATGGGCAGTATTGTAGGGCGCATTGAAAGCCTAAACACTCGTTTGGGGCCCCGGGAATTTTGTTTTCTCTAAAAAAAACATCAATTCTAGCCATTTGCAATGAAAGTTAAAAAAAAAATAGAAATTTAAATACTTCATGAAAACGTTAAAAATGCCCGAAAGCGTGTTTGAACCCGAGACCTTTTGAATATGAACCTTTTATGCTACCACTAAGCTACGGTGGTCAAGGATGAATCGAACTAAAATTGTTAAGCCTCGGTCCTGCGCAGTTACTACCCGTACGACGCAATGCTTGTACGGTGCCCGTGTACGTAGACACTCATTTTAAAAATATATTACGGTACTTAACAAAATGTTTTCTAAAATGTGTGCAAAGTATTATAACATTATAGTTTGCAGTCAATCGCGCATGAATACAATAACCGCCTCTTCTCACTACCAAGTCCATCTCACTATCTCTCACTGTCTGTTGTATTAAATGTATAAAGTTACGTTTAATACAAAACTCGAACCAAACGCAACTTTTTATAGGAGTAATTTAAAAAAATAACGAAAAATACCAGAGGTCGCTACAATTTCTTTCACATTATATTATTTGAATGCTTCTAATGTAGAACTTCTACATTAAATAATCCTGTAATTCAGTCTATGAACTAATTTTATCTGCTTTTTAAGTTCAGTTTTTGGTAATAAAAAGTAAGATAAAGAAGCTAAAAAAGTAAGAAAAGAGTAAGAATAAAAGGGAAGATAAATCGGAGAAAATATACGACAAAAAACCCTGCCAACAATATGAATTACTTCTTTTCCTCGGATCTTTTTTTATATGTTTTTATGCATTCTGACTTTTTTATGTATTGTCCGTTTTCTCAGGAGGGTAACTTCATCATTATTCACAGAGTTACAAGAGAAACAAATATTTCCGTTGTACAAATCAAGGACTTGTTTGGTTGGGGCAGAGAATCAAGTAAGGAAAACAAAGGATTGGGTAGGTTCAACATAAATAACTGAGTTGGCTACAAATGTTTTGGGTTAGTTTGAACTATAGTCGCACTAGGGCTACGCTAGGGCTTTTGGCGACGGACACCTGAGTAGACACCCAATGCAACTTTTTTATGGGTGACATTGTACGCATCATCGGGACTTTGGAAGGTAATTAAAGTTCATTTCCTCCATAAGAGGCATTATTCGTTGTTTTTTTTGGCTGCACGGCCTAAGTTATTTTGTCAATGCCCGGACCCGAACATGGGACCTTCCGTATGCAAGGCGAACGCCTTAACCGACTGGCCCTCCCAGCCGTATAAAGGTTTTGATAAAATGTACAGATATTCACTGTCCTAAATAATGCATTATTGAGAAATTGATTATATAATACTTCTACAATAGGAAACGTACTACTTTCGCTTAAATACTTCTGTCAAATAAAACAATGTATTTCCGAACTAAAGTTTGAACAATTAAAGGCCATAAAAAGTATAATTTAACCATTGTTATATTTCTGGTTGCAATTCATTCGAAGCGAAATAGCATTGAGTGTTTAAGCGACTCTAATGCAATTTCAAAAGCTTTTTTTAACATAGTGTCCCATGAAACTTTTAAGTTGGTCATTACGTTGAATGTATTAACAGTATTGCTTCAGAAATGAATCAGTTTAAAATATACGAAAATATTTTTAGAAGGTGATGAATTGATTATATTAACACAGAAAATGTACTATTTTCGTATTTTATACTTTTAAAATCTATACTGTAAAAACAGTGCTTTTATTTAAAAAAATCCCTATCAGCTAGTTTGACAAAAATATACCATATAATTTACAAAGAAAATATGTTTATTTTATACAAGTACTTTTTAAATTTTCACGCAAAAACTATTTTTAACAAACAAACTGGGAAAAATACTGAATATAATACTACCGAGAAACTATAAACTTCCGAACCTGGATTCGAACCACGGACCTTTAGATCAACAGCTCAACGCCCTCAGAACTGAATAACTTCGATTCAAAACATAAAAAATAATTCTTACTTTAACGACATATTTTTGCACAAAAATAACTGTTTAAGGAAAATAACAGTATTTTTTTTATGTGCAATATGTGTTTTTTCTGTAAAACTATCAGATTTATTTATTTTTAAAGTGTAGTTTATATTACAAATTTTGCAACACATTCCATGAAATATGAGTAAATTTTAAATCCAAATTTGTCTGAAATATTACATTTTTAATTATTTAAAACCTGACTACCATGAAAAGGCAAGGCTCCACCTTACGACAAAGCAGTTTCTTGGATATTTTTTTTTGATTTCGTATGTTCCAAGAAGTCAGTTTTGTCTAGAGAATGAATTTATATGATTTTTCACAGGGTTACGTCTTACATGGGAACCGAAATTCCCTTGCTAGTAATAAGCAGACAAGTTTTGGCGGAAAAAAAATTATCTGACCAGAGTTTTGTTTTTCCTTTGCATACGAGAATTGAAAAATCACGTTTGTCCTTGATGTTTTTGGTAAAGTTTGTTGTTTCTATATTTAGTATGTATAGGAGTAAGATATTTTGGAGAAAACAAATATTGTGTCGAATATTCAAAAATTACTCAAAAGTGAAAAATAATCACAATCACGTATGGGAATGTTTCTTATGATATAATGCTCGTTTCCATTTTCCCCCGTATTGTGATTTTATTGGTTGCTTCGATTTCACCCTTAAAACAAACGATATAGATGAGAATAATTTTTACTTAATATGCAAGCTTTCTTTAACAGATGTTTTGAACAACCAGTGGCACAGCAAGCAGTTGTCATGAAAAAAATTAACAAGTAAAATATTCTTAGAAAACTCCGTTTCGAATACCAAAACAAAAGTAATTCCACACAACTAATGAAAAACCGTTATAGCTTTTGCCATCCACGACGTGAAACAATCCTATTGAAATTAAGTATAAATCCCAATCACAAATTAAAGCTGCTAATTAAAAAAAACATGTAGTTAATTTAAGGAGTTAGAAATACAAACGTAAAAGTGGAAGCCCAATAACAGGGCATGAATCCATACACAATTGTTCCTGTTTAAATTTAAAATATTGAATTTTCTTTTAATAGGTACTAAAACTAAACTCCTCGGCGCAACAGCCCATTACTGGGCCAAGGCCTGCCGTGCCCATTTCAGCTTTCGTGATCTAGGGTGCTTAAAGCATATGTCCCGGTAAGGTGGTCATCCTCACGCAGAACCCCCAGTGTTAGTTTCCAATCATGCTAGGTACCCATTTTTTGACCCACTCAAGAGATGAAAGGATGGGTCAATCTCGCCCCATCTGGGATTCAATCCCCGGACCTGTGGCGTACTAAGCCACTGGGCCTCTTTTACTAGGTACAGGGACTGAAAAATATAGAATATTTGTTGTTGTTTGTCAAAATTGATATGTTA
The DNA here is from genome assembly GCA_019343175.1 of Oedothorax gibbosus. Classification (NCBI taxonomy): domain Eukaryota; kingdom Metazoa; phylum Arthropoda; class Arachnida; order Araneae; family Linyphiidae; genus Oedothorax; species Oedothorax gibbosus. Next base: position 27,046,036 of record CM033275.1, read on the forward strand.
ATAATAACTACCGGATTCTTTGCGTTGAAAAATTCAAATGAATTGCAGAAAATAAATCGTTTATTATAGTGTTTATTTCTAAGCGTTTTATGTATGAATATAATATTTTGAAACTATTTGTAAAAATAGATGATCAAAAATAAAAACGTTATGGAGTTATGCTTGGATAAAATGTTTGTAATTATAACTTCATTACTAAATTAAAGAAATTGACCATTAAAATTAACAATAGGAGTTTTTGTGATTTCTAAGATTTTATATTTGCTGTGTTTGATAATTGTTAAATCAAAATAAAAATTCTAACAAAGCTTGCCTTAGAATAATCAACTTATTTTTCTACTTTCAAAAAAAACTTTCTAAAAAAATGTTGTTTAAGACCATTTATTTAAAAAAAATTCTTAAGGCAGGATTTATACCCAGTACTAGATTGACTTTTTTCCACAATAGTTTCCCCTCTAGTCACTTATGAGTTTACTTTAGATCTTGATCTTTATTTAGAAAAAAATAATTTCGAGACTTTTATTTTAAATTTAAAAGAAAAAAGAAGAATGTATACTAGGCAGTCAAAAGTTACTTATTTACTTTCAGCTCGTCTCGTGAAAGTTTACCTTTTAAGGGGGAATGGCGCGCTGGACCGCGTTAGGATCGTATCCAGGAAATAGGCCGGGTAATGGAAGACTGACCATTAATGTAAACGTCGACTATTAAAATACATGTAAATAGTAAGTAATGCGCACGGCGCAGATAAAAGGAAAATGCTTTTAATCTATGAAAGAAAAATATTTTCTCTGCCTCATTTTTCCGGCTGTATTAAATATTTTTTACAAAAGGTTTTTTTATGTGATAAATGTAGCTGGCTTACAGGTCCCGATAATCACACTTTTTGAAATGGGCTCGAATATTTTTTAAAATTTTCAATAAATAATTTTACACAAAATATTCGAAGCAATTTCAAAAAGTGGGAAGATAGAGACGTGTAAGTTATCTACATTTATTATTTTAAAAAACCGTTACTAAAAATATTCAATACAGCCGGAGAAATGTGACAGAGAAAATAGTTTTTTTCCCATTGGATTAACACTGAGGTACTTGAGTTTGGAGACCCGCGGTCCACTGCGCCCATTCCCCCTTAAGGCATTTTATTTCTTTTTTAATCTGGAATTTTGTCATATTTAAAAGGGTTATAAACACTTTTGTTTAATGATAGTAATGAAGAGATGCTTTTTTTCATATAAGTAATACAATAATTCATTATTTAAATAGTTAGAAAAATTATGAAAATTGCCGTAAATGTGAGAGTTAAGAAAATATTTATCTTTGAATTATCATTTTACTTTAACTTCATTTTCAAACCAATTTACAAATAGCACTTCCGATTTGAAAACTACATATTGTCAAAGAAATGAATCCTTAAATTACGAAATACTTCAAAACTTATGCGAAGTGACCATTTTCATATATGATATTTATAAATTATGATAAACATATTATTAGCAGTCAGAAATATTTTTTATGACACTTAATTTTACTTCTAATACTTGATATTTAAAACAAATTTAACCGAAATGCAGGTATTCAGTGAGTTTTTATCAAGTTGGAAGTTCCAAACACATTGCAGACATTTTCTTAATTTAAACTTCTGTAACAATAGTTTGAAACATCACAGAGTCATCGCACATAACAAAGTCATTTAAAGTTAACAAAGTGTACTTAAAGTTCGGAGAATGAAGGAAAAACGATATTTTTCTCAAATTTTGAAATATGTGTGTACCTGAAGCAGTTAAATCTCATAAAATGGCAACAAACAGGGTAACTATATTAAATTTAACATTTGGTGAGGCTGTTTTGTTTAAAAATTACATTTATTTTTGAAACACGATTCAAAGTTTGAATTATTGTTTTAATAATTGCAACAGAGTAAATATAATTTTGTTTCCAATTATCTTTAACATTTTTAAAATGCTGTTTAATTCATATTCAGTTTGCAAACCATCTTTTAAAACAATTAAAAGGTTTATGTAAAGCACTTTATATACGATTTAATTTTTTAACAACACTAATCATTCATTCACCAATCAAGACTCAAAAAAGAATTTATTTTCATCCAGCCTTTCTGTTGCCACTTAAGACCATGCTCTTTTTTTATAACATGATCAAACAATGCACAACATTTTTGAAAAGTAACAACACCATTTAAATGTTTTATAGTATTTTATTAAATAAAATCTTCAGTTATGATAAACGTAATTTTTCTTCGGCGTTATTACTTTTTTATGCTTTAAATTCAAGTTATTACGGTTATATTTACAGCATTCTAACTTAATATTTGCCAAATTATTCATTGAGTTAATTAACACATTTCCAAAGTTTAAATCCCTAGAATTGTTCAGAACAAATTGCTTGTTAGCTTATAAAACTTTTCTGAAAAGTACTAAACTTTTCTGGTTCTTAAGATTTAAATCCCGATTTACGCAATTTGAAATACCCTTAAAGTTCAGGCATCAATTTAAATTTATATTGGTAGCTGAAATAACTCTACGATCACTGATTTGCTTCTTAAATTAAATTTATTTCTCATAAAAGTGCGAAATAAAAATTATTATAGCCATATATCTGGATATTTAATAAGTTCTGTGCCTTGTTATGTATAAATCTAAACTTATGTATATTAAATTAGTTTACTTTAATAAGGAATATGACTGTTTATTATACATCTTTCAATATTTATTTCAATCAAAGAATGTAATATTTGATTCTTTTTTATACTATAAATAGTACTTTTTAATTTTTTTTAATTGAATTTAATTTGTTTAGTGCTTTTTTTAAATATTTAAAAAGAGTCAATAAAATTGTGCCAGAAATGTAATTATAGCAATTTTAGATTAATCAGATGTTTTTTCAATAGGCAGATTGAGCAGACGTTTTTAGTCATTTGAAGAATCGAGTTTTATTAAAAACGTTATTTTAATGTTACTATAGGGCAAACAACAAACAGTTAGCGTAACTATTAAGAGTTTGTTACTAAACTACGATTTAAAAGTACGAGGTGATATTTGACTGTGTTTAAGATCCTACTGGAGGTAGGAAATAAGCGGCCGGAAATGTTTAAAAAAAAAAGAAATATCTTGACGTGTTTGGAATTCTCTACAGTGGCTCCAAGGGGGAATTTCTTTAATATGACATTTAAAGCCACGTTACATCTTCATTTTTCTGTTTATTTTATATCACTCTGTAAATTTAAGGACTACTGTAGCAAAATATAAGGATATTGAGAAGTATTTAGTTTCGTAAATTATTATAAAATGTTTGTGGTCCAAGCAAATAATAAAGCAGTAAAAATTTATTATTTAAAAAAAATAATATTATCCTGTTAAATATATTAAAAGTCTACTTGCAGTGCATTATGAATTAGACAACAAGGCTAATTGTAAGAAAAACCAACTTATCACTATTTCGTAATAGTTATTTATGCAACTAGTGTGAAAAGCAAGGCTTTTTTTTTAAACCAGTTGAATAAATTATTTCACGAGCGAAGTACGAGCCAGTGAAATAAATTCACGAGTTTAAAAAAGGCTATTTTCAACGTGTTGCCATACAGTGTTTGTTAGAATAACGTGCAAAATATATTTATTAAATTGGCATTTCTTGATTGGCTTATTAATTATTTTATTATCACGTTCAAATGATTTGAAGGTGATTATTTATATTATTGATTATTTTAAAATTACGTGCAAAAAGTATTTCTTAGATTGGCATTGGAAATAAGACGCCAAATGAAGAATCATGTTCAAATAAAGAATTTTACACCAATCACAATGCCGCCGAATAAAATATCACGCTCAAATAATGACTTTTAAACCAATCAGATGCTCTTATCTACTTTGTCGCACTAGTGCGTAAAAGTAACTTTGTAACACGATTTCGTTAAAAGCATCACTTTCGCCACGATTATTGATTTGAAAAAGTTAGGTTTTTTTTGCACGATATTATAAAAATTTAATTTTATTGTGCATTTTAGACAACATTGTGAACTATAACAATATAAAATATCACAGTTTTCTGAAAATTGAATTGCATTTAGACAACAATTATAAATAACGCATTTTAAAAAATGATCTTAATTTATAAATGGTTTTGGAAAAATTACTGGTATGGTAAAGTTTAAACAACATTGTTATGTGTACCCATCCAATCTTTCATACAAAATTCTTCGTATAATTGTTCGTATAATTGTATAATTGTTAGGGAATCAATACTGGTATAATGTGCTAGTACTGAGTCGTATCGGAACTTGATAAATAATTACTATAAGAGCTTGATTCTGATCACAACAATGGTTTTGTGGCCATAATCATTGTTGCAGTCCGCTATTTAAGGGGACCGGAGCCCCTCATCGAAGCCCATGTTAAAATGACTTTTTTTGTGTTCCTTTTTCTCAGAACCTATTTGATACATTTTAATGAAATTTTTACTAGTTATTAAATGGATGTTTAACTATACTTTAATGGAGGCATTCTTAAAAAGTTTGTTTAGTTTTAAAACTATAAATTTTGAAGTTTAGTTTAGTATGAATTATCGTCGCACTAGATCTACACGGGGGCTATTGACGACGGGCGTCGTATTTTAGAACCACATAAATTTTTAAGTGAAACTACATATTTTTGACCTAAAAAACATCAATAATTTTAAAAAGAAAAAAAAGAAAGTTAAACTGACCCTAAATTCTTCACGCTTACATTTTTAGATGTTTAAAAATTGATTTTAAACTTTTTTTAACAAATTAAGTTTTGAAAAAGTTATTGTTATAATTTATTCAAAATTTATGCTTCCTTAATTTTTTCCCCCGTTAATTTTAGTTAAAAAATTATGATTTTGTTCCCTGTTTTTTTACCATTTAATTCTGGATGCATATAATGAATATATTTCAAATTTTAGAATTGTAGAATAAAAAATAAAATGTTGGAACTGAAAGGGTTAAAAAGTACGAAAAGTGCTCCCCTAATTGTTTTGAGCAGTGTATATGGGATTGAATCCAATGATTTGATTTGTTTGAATACACTTTTCTCAGTGATTTATACATTCTTTAAGATTTCTCAAAACTTAAATGCCAATTCTGACTCCCATACACAACTGATAGATCTAAAAAAAACCCTTTCTTTTATTTAACGAGATTTCTTCTTAGGCAATATTTAATATTTAATAAAATATTCTGTATATTTACTGCATAGATAGAAATTTGAATACACATTAGATAAACATAGTTTTACACTTTACTCTATTCAAACAAAGTATCTTTAAAGTACGTAAAACCATGTTTCGTTCAAAAAGCAATCTTTGGAATGTGAATTTAATGTGTGATACCAATAATTTTCAATTCCGTTGTTTTGGATAGAGTCCAGAGAATATTTCACACAAATCTGTTCTATAAGTTGCATTGTCTGTAGAAAAGTGACGTATATGACAAGTAGAATATTTTAAGTGAAAATTACTAAATTTCTCCAAATTTAAATATCTAATATAATTGATAAGTCGTTAAATCCATCTGGGGGATACAGACGTATAAATCTGTCAAATGGTTATCAGATTTTCCAGAAATGCATGTTAAGGGGGTCCGGTACCTAATTTTTTTTTTGTAAAAAATACAATTTTTCTTTTAATATTTTATAAAATAGTTCGAACTATTCTGAAAACAATGGTGCCTTTGGTTTTTTCTCTACGACGAATAGAACCATGTTAAATACTGGTACTACTAAATCTAGTTACATGAACACAGTATGCAGTTTTAAAACTTTAAACACTTTTTTTTAATCTGTTCTTATTTTCAAAGATATCCTAACTTCAAATTGATATATCTTACGAACCATTCATTGTAGACCTTAGGAACTTTTACATTATATACTACATATTATTATAAACATTTTGTCTTCAACAGAATTTCAAAAACAGTATTTGTTTTGAAATTTTTTTATTTATCCTAATATTTTTTGATAATATTTTTTTATCCTAACAACTACGTAAAAAATACCAAAAATTGAAAATTTTAACTGATATTTTTTAAAATTTAGTATTTAATTTATCAAAATTCTGTAAAGACAATCTTTTATAGTTACTATTGTGTATCACATAAAGTGTTTCCCTTGACAACAATCATTATTTAGTGACTTATATCAAAAATTATAAACATCAATTTCTTTGTTTTTAATTATTTAAAAAATATATTTTTTAATTTTGAAAATAAAAACATTGGATAGATGGAGATGGCAAGAAGATCTATAGAAGCTGTGAACATTGTCCTGATACACAGCTTACGCCTACTCACATCTATGAGTGTCCGGCTATGAGCGCCAGCCTGAGAAAGATTGGAGTACTGCCGACTATGCTAGATCCGTATGGAGACAACATCAAGCAAGTCGTAGAAGAAATTATCAAAATTCACGGACACATATAGAGTTCGACTCTCATGGACACAAAAAAAAAACATTGGAGAAGCATGTTAAATACGTATTCAATCGTGTCAAAAAAAATTGGGATAAATCCATCCATAAATAAAGACGTTAGAAAATTTGGTACCGGACCCCCTTCAATTTTTAGCCTACTTTTCTTTTTTTAATTCGAAAGAATTAAAAAAATGAAAAAGTAGGTATTGACATGCGGTCGATGTCCGTCTGTCCGTCTGTCCGTCTGTCCGTCTGTCCGTCTGTCTGTCCGTACCCCCCTTCCAAAATCGGTTCTAATCATCGGATCTTAAAAATTCTTTTTTTGTTAGAAAGCTATAACCTCAGATACCCAACTTTCATACTTTTTGTCCGTCTGTCTGTACGTCCGGACGGACATAAATCTACTATCTGTCGGCGAATTTCCCATTGAATTAGCATTAAAATTCAATTTTGAGTCATTTAAATCACTGTTGGTATTGAAATGCGGTCGATGTCCATCTGTCTGTCTGTCCATCTGTCTGTCTGTTCGTATGTCTGTCTGTTCGTATGTCTGTCTGTTCGTATGTCTGTCCGCCTGTCTGTCCGCCTGTCTGTCCGTTTGTCTGTCTGTCTGTACCCCCCTTCCAAAATCGGTTCTAATCATCGGATCTTAAAAATTCTTTTTTTGTTAGAAAGCTATGACCTCAGATACCCAACTTTCATACTTTTTGTCCGTCTGTCTGTACGTCCGGACGGACATAAATCTACTATCTGTCGGCGAATTTCCCATTGAATTAGCATTGAAATTCAATTTTGAGTCATTTAAATCACTGTAGGTATTGAAATGCAGTTGATGTCCATCTGTCTGTCTGTCCATCTGTCTGTCTGTCCATCTGTCTGTCTGTTCGTATGTCCGTCTGTTCGTATGTCTGTCCGCCTGTCTGTCCGCCTGTCTGTCCGTTTGTCTGTCTGTCTGTACCCCCCTTCCAAAATCGGTTCTAATCATCGGATATTAAAAATTCTTTTTTGTTAGAAAGCTATGACCTCAGATACCCAACTTTCATACTTTTTGTCCGTCTGTCTGTACGTCCGGACGGACATAAATCTACTATCTGTCGGCGAATTTCCCATTGAATTAGCATTGAAATTCAATTTTGAGTCATTTAAATCACTGTAGGTATTGAAATGCGGTTGATGTCCAACTGTCTGTCTGTCCATCTGTCTGTATGTTCGTATGTCTGTCTGTTCGTATGTCTGTCCGTCTGTCTGTCCGCCTGTCTGTCCGTTTGTCTGTCTGTCTGTACCCCCCTTCCAAAATCAGTTCTAATCATCGGATCTTAAAAATTCTTTTTTTGTTAGAAAGCTATGACCTCAGATACCCAACTTTCATACTTTTTGTCCGTCTGTCTGTACGTCCGGACGGACATAAATCTACTATCTGTCGGCGAATTTCCCATTGAATTAGCATTGAAATTCAATTTTGAGTCATTTAAATCACTGTAGGTATTGAAATGCGGTTGATGTCCAACTGTCTGTCTGTCCATCTGTCTGTATGTTCGTATGTCTGTCTGTTCGTATGTCTGTCCGTCTGTCTGTCCGCCTGTCTGTCCGTTTGTCTGTCTGTCTGTACCCCCCTTCCAAAATCAGTTCTAATCATCGGATCTTAAAAATTCTTTTTTTGTTAGAAAGCTATGACCTCAGATACCCAACTTTCATACTTTTTGTCCGTCTGTCTGTACGTCCGGACGGACATAAATCTACTATCTGTCGGCGAATTTCCCATTGAATTAGCATTGAAATTCAATTTTGAGTCATTTAAATCACTGTTGCCAAATCAACAATGGCATGAGAAACTTTATTTAAACATATTTGAAGCAAAATAATATTTTCATGAATCAGTTTGGAATGACGTCATAAAATGTAGAACAATTTGATTCTTTGATTATTCATTAATTATCTACCAAGAAAGCGGCAAGGCATACTTTTGCATGCAATTATGCTTAGTTTTAATTTACATTTCTTGTTTTTTAATGCAGTTCGGAGTAGTTTCATTACTTTTGTTATTAATAAATATTTATTCTTCGAACTACAAATAAATCACGAGCAGATGATAAATAATATTTAATTAATTTGCGAACGAATATTAAGGAAAATAGTTGATTTTGGCTTTTAGAAGTTTAAATTATAGCTGGGTGCTGTGTTTCGATTTTTTTTTCTAATGTGTATAATCTAGTGTAGAAACGGCTGTTGATGATATTTACTTTAGGAACCTAGTTTTTTTCCCGATTAGAACTTCAGTAAGTATTTAAGTAACAGGAAAGTAGGCTATTTTAGTTCTTTATGAACTTCTTGTTTAAAGCTTTTTTTTTAAATAACTAAATTTTAAAATTTGAAGTACGTAAAAGTAATTTATAATACTTGCAATAGAAATATAATTTTAAAATGTAAAGAATATAAGTGTTTAGTTAATATTTAATTTTATGCTGTGAAAACAAGTTTAAACCGCAGGCAATTTACTTATACATCAGATGTTAAAAGTTCTGGGTACAGTAGTTATATTACACCGTAAAAGCTTGATGTAATTTTGTGTAATTTTACCCCTCAAAACTGGTAGAAACTGGATTTTTAGAAAAATTAACCTATATTTTTTTGTATGAGATTGTTTAGTTTAGTTTGAATTAACGTCGCACTAGATCTACACGAGGGCTATTGGCGACGGGCGTCATATTTTAGAACCACAGTCAAGTGATGAATCGACACCTGAGTAGGCACCCAACGCAACCGTTAAGGGCGACATCGTACGCAGCGTTAGGGCTTTGAAGGATATTTAACGTACACTCCCTCCATACGGGGTATTATTCGTTGGACATTTTGGCTGCACGGGCCGTTTATAGGTCAGCAGTTATTTTGGCGATGCCCGGACCTGAACCTGTGACCTTCCGCATGCTAGGCGAATGCCAAACTGACTGGGCTCCCCAGCCCCTTGTATGAGATTGAGATAATTCAAATACTGTTCACTCTAGTTGGTTTACTAGAGTGAACAGTATTTCAATTACATTACACACGTAATCACATTGACTACATAAAATGTACTCCGAAGTGTACAGTTTCTAGTACACATTGTACACATTTAAAGTAATGTTACTCTTTTTTCCAAACTAGTGGCAGAATTTCTATCTCCAGCTTTATGGAGTAACGTTACTCCAAATTTATGATATAAAGCTACACCACAAAATATAAGTAAGCTTGAACTTTAAAAAAAACTATTTTGTGGTGTAAAGGCTATTCCATAAAAGCTTGTGGCATCACATGGTGCCACTAGTTTTACGGAGTTACTTTAACCCAATTTTTACATTGTATAACCAAAAAGGTCCTTTACTTTTCTACAAAAAATCCTTTCTAAACGAAAAACTTCAGAAATTTAATAAGCCACTTTACCACGCTTATATGCGAAACACACACACACAAAAAAAAGATTGGATAGTAAAATATGAATACAGAAACATTTCGTTATTCAAACTTTTACACAGATCAGTCTTTTTTGTTGGAATAAACCAGTTTTTGAAATGGAGATTTATGTCTTAAACTAAATTAAAATACTTTAAAATATATGGCCGGAATTTTGGGAATATAGTTTTGACGTGGCCTTTTGGGGGTAACTATAATGGAACCAAGAAAATGATAAATTATAGTTGAAATTTCAATTTGTATGTACGGATATTGAAAAGAATGTTGCAGAGTTTTTGATTTTTAATATTTTATAAGCATTTTATAGTAGTTTTAAACAATATATATAGTTGGGAATTACTTTCTTTATAGTATGTACGAGACTTTTTATACAGAATATTTATATAAATGCAGATAAATAATCTTGTTTAAAATAAATAAAACTCCCCCGTTTCATTTTTGATTATCCTGCATTTTCATTGGTTGTTTTAATTTCACTTTTAAAATTAGTGGTTTTTTTTGTCGTTTAGGTAGGTGTGGATGTGGGCAATTCTACCAAAATTTTAATTTTATGTCCCTTGGGCATGACTTTAAAAACTTTAATATTTCTTTTAAATTTTTTCTTATTATACTAATAGACTGGAAAACAATGCAGAAAATTCCTTACCTTCTCGTGTCCCGAATGTTAAATTTTTAGTTTAGGGCTCAAACTAACACATTTTTTGTATTTTAAATTGAACTAATACTATATCTTAACAAATTCCTTCCATAAAAGTTTTGCTTTTAATATTTATAATGTGTATTTCTCTTCTCCTAACTTTGTCCCTGGGTTTTGGTACATTCACTATGACCTCATTGCTAAAGTGATGAAGAGAGGCGCTGGATGGAGCTACAGTGAATTTTCAATCATGACAACTGTATTGCAGAAAACTCACATTTCAGTTAGTAGTCGCATTTTTTTGCTTTACTTTACCAATAAGCCCAAACGTTAAAAAAAAAAACTCAGTAAAATGAGCTGCGTGGCTTTATAGCTTTCCTGACAGTCCCCCAGGGTTAAGGTTCATTTTTGGTTAACATTTGAAATTTTTTTCTAAAAATATGTTTAAGTGGAGTAAAAAAATCCATTTTCATTAAACTGTTGTTAGTTTCAACACAAAAAAGTCCGGATAACATCGTGAATTTCCTCACCGTCCGTTCTTTACTTTCCGTTCCTAACCGTCACAATGATCTTGAAATAGAAAACCGAAACCTGTTTTAAGACTAACCGGTTTGTTTGTGACTTCGGTTTCATTCAAAATTAGTTATTTTCCAAAGGCCAGTTTAAACCGGTTTCCTTTGAAATCGTTTTTTTTAATTGCCGTCCCTAATTTTTTTGTAAAAAAAATTCAAATGAGCCGTGCTGAACTTTTTTTTGTAATTTTAGAACCCTTATAAACCTTTTTACAAATATTTAAAGTGATTTTGGAAAAATAAATTTTACAAGTTTTTACACCTGAAATTAAAAATTATTATAGAACTGCCCATTTACGTGCAACTTCTTTTCATTCTTGCTATTTATTAAATTTTATTGTTTTCAATTTGATTAAAATTCAAGTATGCAGAGCATTAACAAAACTTCAATGTTGGAAAACTTTGGTTAATATGATATTTTCTCTTATTCGGAGAAATGTAGCGATATTGGGGGGCAGCAATTTGACGCTAATCAGGAACAGAGAAAAGCTTTAGTTCTACTGGAAGAAAAGTTTGTACACAATGTTCATTTCATTAATACTCCTCGGCGCAACAGCCCATTAGTGGGCCAAGGCCTGCCGTGCCCATTTCAGCTTTCGTGAACTAGGGCTCTGGGGTGCTAGGCATATGAACCGGTAAAGTGGTCAGCCTCACGCGGAACCCCCAGTGTTTAGTTCCCAAGTATGCTTGGTATCCATTTTATCGACCCACTTAAGGGATGAAAGGATGGATCAACCTCGCCCAGTCCGGGATTCGATCCCCGGACCTGTGGCGTGGCAATGTGAAGCACTACCACTAAGCCACTGGGCCTCCATTTCATTAATAAGATAAGAAAATATTGCATTTTTAAAAAGTGTAATTTCAGGTGGACGAAAGAATGAAAATAAAACCGTTGGATTTGTTACTGCTAACGACGTGAAACATGAAAATTGTCGACGTAGTAAGTACATTTTATAGTTAAAAATAACATAAAATACATAGTAATGAAATATTCTGTAATATTTATGCAAAGTAATGTTATATATTAAAAAAAAAGTTAATTTGCAATAAAATAAGTTGAAATCTTAATTAAAAATTCAAAAATTAGAAACTAAGCTTTAAATGTTACTTTGGATGTTTAAAGAAGCTATAATCTCTGATGTTCAGAACTTTGAAAAACTACTTTCGCTTATAGATTAAACATTCCAAACCTTAATTTGTATTTATTTTAAATAACACCACACTACAACTATGAACTTTTAACTCTGAAAACTTTGAATGCTATGTTTTTAAAAAAAGAATGTTAAACAAATGAAACAAAGAAACGCAAAAGTTTTTTTTTTGCACAAAAACAATAACACTTAAAACCCCCAAATAAAAACGTCACGTTTCGCTACCTGTCCAATGCACTCATACCGATAAGAACACGATTGTATTATGGCTGCTCAATGGAAATTAGACGATACAATACTCTACGTGCAGTTCCCTTAACGAGCACAATTATCGTTATTAGTTGTTTCAACCATAACAGTATATAAAGCTACACTAGTTTGATATCGTTGCAACTCAGTTTTAACTTTTTTTTGGTAAAAATAGAAATAATCACCTAAAAAAAAATCGTAGATGGAATAAAAAAAAATGCGGTATTGTTTTATTTCAATCCATTTATTTATTTTTACCTTGCAAACAATTCAGAGTTTAAGCAAATGCAAATAAAGTTAGTAGTTGGCTATAGTTTAACTCATAGTTTCCTTGCACAGAAGCCACGACCATGGGTGGATCTATAAAACGGCCGGAGCAATCAGATGAAGAGACCATTTCATCCGTTTTATTTTGTCTTTATCCGATTGCTCCGCGCGTTTTATAGCTCCGCCCATGGTCGTGGCTTCTGTGCAAGAAAACTGAGTTTAACTATAGTTTAACGTGTTGAGATAATGTCTGCTTTCATTGGTGTTCCCTGTGATTGGTGGTTTGAAACAGGTAATAAATGTATTGGGTGGAGTTTACTAATTGAAACCTCAATTTTATTCCTGTGTAGCTGTTGCCTCTCAAAACGTGAAGCATGCCCATTATAACCTTTTATGTGAAGGCTCCACGTTAAGCATTAACTAGGCAACATATATTCAAATCTTTGAACTGATAGTCGTGTAATATAACGTGTTTTTACTTCTCTATTGTGATCGTATAGTATTGAATATATAATGTAGAGGTTATAGTACTTAGATTATCTAATGCATCATGATTAAAACTGATTAAGTTAAACATCACTAATTTAAGGTTCAAAGTTATTCTTAATGCTCTCTCTGAAAAATTAATAAATAAAATAAACAAAGATTAAACTAAGAATCATAAGATATTTTAATGGTGGTTAAAGATACATTTCTTAAAATGTTACATACCAAATGGGTGTTGCTTACAGCTGCTAACATCGTTCTTTTACTACTAGATTTCTAAAATCATTAGTTCAATTTTTAACTCGGTCCTGTTAGGTTGTCAATTCTATTCTGTAAAGTCTACCGTTCCATTCTCCAGTGAAGTATATTTCTATTCTGTCCTAAAAGTCTTACCCGGAGAAAACCCCCAAACACGGAGACCGCCTCCAAAACTTCATTGGCTCAACAGCAGGCCACCAGGGAAATTTTCAACTCCATTCGCTCTTGAGCCTCTAAATATCACTGGAGCGGGTTCTGTCATTGATTGAGAATTTACAACCTGAGATCCCTTGGCCCCAACGAGGCTAAGGGTACGCTCTCAGTGGGACTGGTTTTCTGATTTCCGAAAACCCGCTCTAACCCGACTACTTATTTCAAGTGAGTGCGCATGCGCCGACCTGGCGAGCAGAAAATAAGCGACTGGTTTTTTCCAGAATGAAATATTCATTCTGGTTTTCAGATTTCAGCGCTTAGTTTAGTCCCGTGGTGCGGTAATTCTGAGGTTTATTTTGATTTGGCTGGAATGGATACGGAAAATGTTTTGACGAAATTTGCACTAATCTTTGATTAATTTACCTTCAATCATTTTCAAAATGTAATTGAAGGTAAAGGATTCCATCCGAAAATATTCATAAAAATTTGACGGATCTTCTTCAAAATTCCGGAAGCAAATGGTGATATTCGCCAAGTTTTGCTCGACCTTTAATTATGGGATCAACAGCAATTTTCTTTCTGGTATTATTTTTAGGTGTAGGCTTTCAAAAGATAAAATCAAAATTAACGATTCCTCTTCGTATAGAACCATAGAACAAATACATTGCTCAAAACAATTAGGGGATCACTTTACTTTTGTTACCCTTCCAGTCATAACTTATTATTTTTTTTATTCTAAAACTCCAAAAGTTGTGAAATAGATTCATTATGCATCCAAAATTAAATGGTATAAAACAAGGGGAAAAAATGGAATCATAACTTTTGAATAAATTGTAATAATAATTTTTTCAAAACTTTATTTGATAAAAATAATTAAAACTAATTTTTAAACATCTAAAAATGCAAGCATGACGAATTTAGGGTCAATTTATTTAGTAAAATTGTTTCAGGGTAATTTTTTATTTTACCTTGTTTTTCATATTTTTATATAATTTAAACAAACATTATTTAATTCTTCAAAAGACATGATTCTTCCATCTAACTATACAAAAAGAAATATTACTTTATAGAAAAATGTAGGGAGAATTTGATAAAACTTATTTGAAATAAGTGCGAGCTTAACTTAGTGAGGAAAAAAAAAAGCGCAAACTGAAATTCTAAATTTAATCATTGGAAATGGAAATCCCCTAATTGTTTTGAGTAGTGTATATAAAATTCAGGAAAAATTAGAAATCGGAGAAATAAAAAACACGGTAAACAGAAAACTGTTAACAGCTAGTTTGGTTAGGTAGGTGGCGCTCAGATAGAAGAGCAGCTCCGTTCTTTTCGGATCAGCTGCCTTGAGTTGAAAATCTGCTTTACCATGAGCAGGTAAGCGCAAGAAAGCAGTTCAGACAATTTATTCGCTCTACTTCAGATTGGATCAGGTTTTCAGAAACCAGTCCTACTGAGAGCGTACCCTAAGGCATTGTTACCCAACTGCCACATCTAGTAAAAAAGTAAAAAAAACTCGTCTCACCGACGCCAAAGAAGACCACCCAACGAGTATCACACACATAGCGACAGCACAAGTCGTAAAGATTATCAAAAAAACCCAATTAACTTTCTTTCTGAAATTATATATTTTTAATACTTTAAACATAATATTGATATTTTTAAAAATAAGAATTGTATCGATAAAGTTTTAGAACTTGATCTTTTAAATACAGTTTGGACCAACTTTTGATTTTCTTAAGTATTCCCCCAAAAATATTTAATTGCGATATCTAACTTATAAACTTCCAAACTGAGTTTAAAACACCCAAAACGATTAATTCGAAAGTTTAAATAAAGGACAAAAATCAGTTTATCAAAATCCTTAATCTCAACGCTAAAAATGTAATAATTAGCATAATAATTAATATTAAATTAAGGATTCGGAAATTTTGCGATTCTTTTGCCTGTATCAAGCAATTATTTGTGAAATTGTAGATTTCTAACTTTCTGACTAGAAAAAGTTTTTGGAAACGTTTTCTTTAATTTTTAAGTAAATTAAATGCATTGCTAATGGAACAATTTTTTTGATAGTTTTTTCTTTTTGTCCAAATCGAATTATTAGCTTACATTTGGAAACCACAGTAAGAATGAGGAATACATAATGGAATATTTCACTAATTGATCGAAATATTCTTAGAAAACTTATTTTCGAATACATTAAAAAAGGAATTCTAAACTACAAATGAAAACACACCGTTGGAGCTGTTGCCATCATAAAAGTGAAACAACCCCTTTGAGCATGAATGGGATTTAATGAACATTTAAGCAGAAGTATTTTACGTCAAGTGAAACAAGCCCATTAGCAGCGGCCACAAACCAGGACATCAGAAAAAATATTGAAAAAGTACCACATGGTACCGCACTATTAAAAATTAGGCACTTTGTTTCACCAAAAATATGGTTCCTAGTAAACGGCTGTGTGGTGAAACGTTAAACCACGTTTTTGGTATTCGGTCGAACCATTTCTCAGGTTTTTGTTTCCAAATCCAGAAAAATGGTTCAACCAAACACCGAAAAAAAAGGTGAAACATTTCACCACACAGCCGTTGCAGCTACTAGGAACCAATATCATGGTGAAACCAAGCACAAAATTTTTAACAGTGCAGGCAAGCTCAAAACTCAAGTAATTAATAGCTTTAAACTATCCAAATAACACTTTGTCAAAAACTACAATTAAATCTTTGTTAAACCAAAAAGTCAAGTCAATGCTCATAACAATGGTTACCAGATGTCCCAATAGTTCTAGTGTGTTTTAGTAGAATAGCAAATGCATCTGGATGAGATAGCTGTTCTGGAGTTTGTAATTTTAGTTTGGAAATTGGATATGGGCATCATGGTTTAATTGCTCCCTTGCTGAGTTTTTAAAGAATAATTGGGTAATTTGGGATTTAATTTGGGTTAAATTATAATGAGTTAAAATATTTAATTGGGAAAACAGGAAGTTCAAAAGTTTGAGTGACTTTTTTTTTTGTTTCTCTGAATTCTTATATATAGCAAAATAATTTGTTTGAATTGTTTAAGTGTCGATACGTAATTGTTTTATTTGTAACATTTAATCCCATTTAATTAACCTTATAAGCGGTAAGCCCAGCTTTTCCCGCTTTTTATGGCAGTAGTTTTGTAATAAACATAAATTTTAAAAATTTATAAAATACGATTTTTTATTTTTTCAATGTTGTATGATTAAAAAAAAAATCTCCAAAAGCCATTGTTATAATGCTTAAATTGTTTGAAAAAATAATTGAAAATTTGTACAGGGAAAACAATCATACATTTTTGTTCTGTACCAGGCTTTTCGAAAGGTTTAAAATTTAGCTTACTACCAAAAAGAATGTTATTCAATTATCACTATTGCAATGCCCTATTAATGAATGTTATTCAATGAGTAAAAGTTGAAAATTTTGCTTTTAGCTTCAACACTACGTTTATAACGTAAAAGTGGAAGGTATTATAAACGTTCAGTCCGTCTGTCTGTCCGTCACCCACTTTCATAGGCCAAACTACAAATGCTACAGACAATTGTGATACGTTGAAAAATTCAGCGCATCGAAATGAGAAAACTTTAAAATTTCAGAAAAGAATTCGAAGTAACTTCAATTATGTAAAAAAACTGCAAACTGTAATGCTCATTTAAGAAGCATAGGAAGCCATTTTTATTTGAATTAAATCACCATTGTCATTCGCAACGATCGTTTGAGAAACTTTAATTCTTTTAGACAAAAAATTAAAATAAATTTATTTTTGCGACATCGATCAGTTTGAAATGACGTCAAATATATTTCACTACGAGATTCTTCGTATGTTAATATGAAATATTTTCATTCTATTTAAAAGCGAGGAATATTACATATTTATTCTTAAAAATATAGATTAATTTTTTCAAAAGATAAGTACTAAATATTGAATTTTCGAAATAAAATTTAAATGAAACTAGACAAATTTAGCATAAATTTTTTTAATACAGAATTAATGCTGTTTGGTGCCTTTTTTAAACTATATTTTACAAACTAAGTAGCAAACTAAGTATTTTTTATTCTGCATACAGTACTAACCAAGCAAAGGGATTTAAAAAGTAACAATTCCCAGTTATATTTTTTTAAAAATATTGCAAAAAACACGTAGAAGTTTAATTAGTTAAGTTTTGGTTTCTAGTAAATTGAGCTAATGAATGCACGTTTAACGTAGAAAACTCTATATAAAAAAGGATTTTTATTTGTTTTTTTTAACTCGAAAATCTTTATAGTTAATTTTAGTACCATTTTATTTGTGAAAACAAATATTTGAATAAAAAAGGAATTTTAAAATGCAAAAAAATATGGACAATGTTTTTCCATTACACGTTCACTATACAAAAAATTCTATACAAATGGGATTTCTATTTTTTGTTTCAATTGGAAACTCTTTATATTTAATCACAGTACCAGTTGATTTATGTAAAACATTGTTTTAAAGAAAAGCATTACTTAAAAATCGTCCAGAAAAAAAATTGGACACTGTTTTTCCATTACACCGCTTACCAGTTAAATTATCAAACGCAATTATTCTTAGACCTATTCCTTACAACAAACAAAGTAACCTTATTTTTTATCCAGCATACGACAACTAACCAAACAAAACGCCTTTAATCCAATTCCGAGCAAACAGCCAACATCCATGTTTACCGGGGCTAATCACCAGCTCCTAGCACTTGGCGGAATGCTAATCGGGATATACTTCTGCCAACCTCTAATGGGAGTTTAGGATACTTGGCGCGAAAAAAAGCGCCTAAAAACACGGATAAGGGTAGAATATGTTGAGGATGATGGTTGGGAAGAAATAGTGTGGGTAATGGTTTGACATTTGAAGGCGTTGTTCGCCTTCAGAATACACCCAAACAAGTGATTGGTGAATGTATTGGCAATATTTTTATTGGGTTGAATTAGCATCGTACTAGAGCTAGATGGCTGGAATAGGGAATGTTTCACGTATTGAGTTTCAAAAGTTTCTTTGGAATGAAAATAAGGTCCTGATTGGTTAATCAAAGTAGTGGGTGGAGCTTAAAATGTCCTACCATCAATCATTGCAACTACCGTTGAAATTTCGGAATTTAAAGCCCTGATTTGTAAGAACACAAAATCGGACGCTGAGCTGTGTGTCCAAATTTCCCGGTTTCTTATTGGCCCTAGTTGTCACTTGACCGTGGCACCAAAAATAACGTTGATCTCAGCGTACGTAAATCTCGAATCAGTCGTGGTTTGATTAGAGCGCCCAAAACGTGCGAAATGGCCGATGTCCCTACCTATTCGAATGAGATAACGGTGGCCTTCGCTTACTACGCATGCGTTAGATGCGGACGCATCGCTAGACGTAAATTCTAACAAACCAACCAAGCGAAGATAAGACGCTGATATCGATGAGCAGGGCGTTTTTTAACGCTTTGACATGCGTTTTCAGTCCTTACAAACCAGGGCTTAAGCACGAATGATTACATCACATAAAGCTAGCTAATTCAGCAAATTCTCTTGCTTTTAATTGACTAAATATAATCCAAAATCGTATGAAAACTACTACTTACATTTTTCGATATAAATATAAAACTGGAAGTCACGCGATATTATTATATTATGTCTTGATTTATTAACAATTCAGCGGCACTTTCTTTGAAAATGCACTCATGACAAAGGCGACATTAATTGGCACTGGCAATAAATTGACTCGGTCAGTGAAACGTCTTGCCAAAACTACTGCTTATCGTAGAATGCAAAATAAAGTCTTGTTTTTACAGGAAAAAATGACTGCTGGTATGGCAAAAAAATTCCGAAGTAATCATAAAATCTGTTGATTTTATATGAACAATTCGTAATTCAAGCGAAAAAGCTGTTTTTTATCAGACGAATTGTAGAGAAGAACAAAATACTACCTTCCCCATCCGACAATAGAACCTATGGTAGTACTGAAAGACGGCAGGGATACTGGCAACAATACTTCCAAGGAATAATAAATTGCCGAAAACGGGCTCGAACCACAGAAGTTTAGATCTTCAGTCAATGTTCTCCTAATGTAGTTATTTCGCCGCACTGACTATCAACATACAGTTAAAATGCTTATTCGGTTGCACTTCTAACGCAATTAAAAACAGGAAAAAAACTGTTTTAACTTTAAGGGAGACCAGACCCCCTCCAAATGTTCAAAAGTGACATTTCAATGTTTTTAGTGTTTCTTAAACTATGCACTCTTAGCTTTACAACGATATCTTAAGCTAAAAGTTTCAAGTACAAAAAATATTTTTAATATATTTTTTTAAAGATGTTGTTTAGGTAAAATCCCCTTATGTTTTATAAGTAAGAAACCACTATTGTTTACTTTAAACGCTTATATCTCAAAATTTACTTTTTTCAATTTGCATGTACCTTTTTCTCGGAATCTACTATAAGTATCAACCTGAAATTTTTTATACGTATTTAAGGATGGTTTCTGAAATTCGCTGGAGGGATTTGAGTATAACCATCTTACTTTTTTTTCTTTTTAAATTGATGTTTTTTTTAGGTCAAAAATATGTAGTTTCACTTAAAAATTTATAATTTAAAAACTAAACAAAATTTTAAAAATGCCTCGATTAATCTATAGTTGAACATCCATTTAATAACTAGTAAAAATTTCATTAAAATGTATCAAATAGATTCTGAGAAAAAGGTACATTAAAATGGTCATTTTTACATGGGCTTCAATGGAGGGCTCCGGTCCCCCTTAAGCACCATATTTTTACAGAAAAATTATGTTAAAAAATGACTTTTCTGTAACTATATATTATGTTTTTCTGTAAATAAACAATGAACGTAACACACATTCATTTTATTTTTACAGGGTTCGTTTTGTGTAAATATTAGTACTGGTCAATGCTGAGTGACAATAAGCGCATGATATACAGGGTGTCCGTAAAATAATGTCCGAGTTTCAAATTGTAATAGTATTGTGGTTGAAGTGTAATTGCAATGTGATTGAAGGTGACGAATAAAGAATAACTCCAACAGTTTCAGATAAGCGCATGTGCTTGTACCGCTACATCGCTGCACAGGCTGTTGCTTCCATTACTCCGGACTTGCTGCAGACAATATGGGAAGAATTGCATTTTCGTTAGGATGTGTGCCGTATCACTAAAGGCGCACATATTGAGCATTTATAGGAACAACTAGGTTAGTTTTACTTCAATGTCATGTATGATTTGTTATATTTAGTATAAAATAAACTCCTGTAATATACCATTAAAACTCGGACATTTGGCGACATTTGAAGACTGGTTCACTTTTTTATATCGCCAAACACCTCGCAATCTTTTAACCTCTTTGAAAAACACCAGTGGAACAAACAGAGTGGTGTCTCACTCGAAGAAAGAAAGACAAGATGATTTCTTGCTGTTTACATGCCTTTGTCTTGTTAGGTTACATTTCCCTTTGGATAGGTTTTTTTAAGGGGAATGAAGAGTTGTTTGTACAGTGAATGCCTTTAGATGTAAAAGGGTTTATTGATTAATAAAAATTTACATATTGTAATGATTTAGAAGTTGTTGAATTAAAAAAAACAGTTTTTTAATTCAACAACTTCTAAATCATTATTTAAAACGTTTATTTCATTTCGAACTGTAAAGTAGTTTCAGACAGACAGATCAATGTAAAAAAAAAACAATTTTTTAGAATGAGCACCCTCCAAAACGTGTAAAAAGCACAAAATCTTCATTTTGGGATTTTCGACCTCCATCGCACTATAGTTTCATTACCTTATATTTCATATTAGGTAATTGAAAGTAATAAGTTTAAAAATCGGACGGGTAGAGAGGAAGTTGGGGGGGGGGGGGGAGGGGGGTAGACGGACGTACAGACAGAAAAACAGCCGTATAAGCAGGTGGCCGAACACTATACAGAGTAGTCTTCTAATTTTTTTAATTTCGAACCAAAAAAGAATATTCAAAATCTGACTGTTTAGATCAGAAATTGAAAGGGATACGGTCGGACGGACAGGCAAACGGATAAAAAGTATGAAAGTTATCTATGAAGTCTTATCTTCCAAAAAAAAAAAGAATTTTGAAAATCGGAAGGTTAGTACAGAAACTATGAAGCGGGTATGGATCAAAATTACCTCAGAAATGTCACTTAGCACGTTCTTCCACTAAAAGACTGGCCAAAATCTGAAGCACTTCGGAGGAAGAACGTGCCAAGTGCAGGAGGAGTCAAGCGCGTTTTGTAAATGACGCGTTGTGACGTAAATTACGGCTGAACCAAATGCCACCAAGCATTTTGAAGAACCAAACTAAAATATCATGCCGAAAAAACTATGATTTTGTGATTGAGAGAAAAGTTTCAAACTAAAAACTTTGAAGCTCATTATCTCGTTTTCACCTTATTGTCGCTTAGCGCGTTCTTCCACTAAGCTCTTCATTTTAAATAAAATTTTATTTGTTACTTTCGCTATAACAACTCATTGTTTGTCTCGTATGGAGAAAACAAAAAAAAAACATTGTTAAATTATCATCTGGTTAGCAAAGAAGTAGTACTAAAAATTAAAGTGAATTTTTTTTAATGTAATACAATGATTATAGAAAAGAAAATCGAAACACTGTTGCGTTAACATCTATAAAATTAAACAGATAAAATACAACTCTAAAACAAAATGCAAGGATAAAACAAATGACTATCATAAAACAAATTAAAATCATAAAACTATAGATGATTTTAACAACGTACTTAAGTTTGCATTTATATACAAAAACGCGTATTTGAAATTGTAAAAAAATCTGTCCGTACCTTTAAACATCTAACAAATTTTGCCCAAACATCTAAAAATGATTGTAAAATATAAAAACAATGTTGTGCAAATATCTATTACATTTAACACATAAGTTTAAATAAAATATAAAATCTTTATGATCTGTAACAATGCATTCAAAATAATGGTTTTTCATCAAATTATTCTATTATTCGACATAGTATTAAGTTTCAAGTGAATTACTTTCGTAGTAATTTAAAGAAAATTAATCTTTCGCAAACACATTAGATGTGAACTAAAAAGTATCACACAAAATAATCCCTTATGATACCATATAAAATAAATGTTCTTAAGGAATATTAAAAAAATAATATTCACAATTTATCCATGTAATAAGATTCACGAGCGAAGATTTCTTTTATGTTTCTATATTATAATGACATGATGTCTTTTGTTATGTTAATAGCTACGAAATAAGGCGAGTAGTATCACAATAAACGTATTATTAATGTTTGGGGGGAAAAAATCGTTATATATAGTTCCCGCCACCTTTATTTGTTACACTTTAGGGATGGAAAACCGAAACCGTTTTTTTGCCCTAGGTTTTGACTGAAAAAAGGTTTTTTCATGAGGTCGGTCTAAACCGGAAACCGGTTTTCTGCGGGGAAAACCGCCTAAAAACCAGAAATCGGTTTTTTCTAGAAAACCGCCATCAGCGTTTTTTTTTTCAAATATATAATTTAAAAAAAAAAATGTTAGTTTTGCACTATGTTAACGGCATAGATAGAAAATGGGAGGAATTAAAAAAAAAAAAAGGAAAAGGAAATATAGATGGAATAATGCAGAGCTTAATAAAAATACTCAAAACGATTAGGAAAAAGCGGAATAAAAAAAGGAACATTATAATTTTAAATAATAAGAAAGTAAGAATTAGGAAGAAAACCTATAACTTAGTTTTCAACAAAACACTTTAAACATTTAAAATTGACTGTGTAAATTGTTTTTTTAATTCGAAAGTAAAGTTTACAAATTAATTTATTTTTTCAATTAATTAATAAGAAACTGAAAAAACTTTTTTTAAAAAATTAAAAACCGTTTTTTTTGCCATTGAATAAGCGGTTTCGGGGAAACCGGTTTTTAAGGTTCGGTAAAACGGTTTTTGAAAAACCTTTTTTTTCTGAAAAACCGCCATCCCTAACGTGTTCTAATTTGGTTGGCGGCAAGTATAGTAATGTGGTAGGCGAAACTTCGAAGAATTTGACTGTACTTTGTTATAATCTTTTGTGATGGACAAAATTCAAACTGAGTGGAAAAATTAGAAAGGTAGCATTGTGTGAGAAATGTAGGTATAGAAAATTTAAAATTGCATTAAAACTTCTAAGCTGTTATGTTTGTAGAAAACTCAGTTTGAATACAAAATATTTGTTTTAACAATGTATTCAATGCAGTAGTTTTTATTGTGTTACGCTCATTGTTCATAATTCGATCATTTTATTTTTACAATAAGCTTCCGCTTGCATTGAATTTAACAAAATTCTTTTACAAATATATTCAGTACAATCATAAAATATCTGTCAATGATTTTACTCATGCGTTATAACCCCGAAAATAAATTATTCTAGCAAAATTTTAAAACATACACCAGGAGGTTATTGATTAAATATAGACGATGAGGAATTATAATTGAAAATTTTGATGCATAAAATCATTTTGTCCCAACTATAAATATCACAATGGGGTGTTATACAAATAAAAAATACTTAATTCATAGGAAAAATGTTATAAAATATCTATCAGCAAAGAGTGTCTTAAGTAAATTAAGTGGAATTAATATTTTTACTTTAAAAGCTTATTGAAGTTTTTATATATATCAGGTATCTCGCCGCGTTTGTCTGCACTATCCTGTGCACTCCTGAAAATAATTCGACTTAAATATTCTTTATATAAACATATTTTAACTGTTATATATTTATAAATATGTTTTGCAAGAACTTATGAAAAAACAAAATGTTGTTTAATGTTTGCTGAAGGGCACGTCAATTTTTAGTAGAATTTGAATTTTTAAGAGGTACAATACAATTTTTTTTGTGTTCTATGAATAAACAAGCTCTGGTAGTTTTTAAATGATAGCCAGTTTAACATTTGTTTTAATAAAAAATGTCTTATGAATGTACCTCCAAAATTTTTTTTTACAAGTCATCTGAAATATGCATGCTACGTGGGTTTTTAATACAATCAATAAATCAGCTACTTTGGTAGTGATATTTTTGAAAAAGGTGAAAATTCTTGTTTATAACAGAAAATTTAAAAGAATTAATAAATTTTTAAAAGAGTTATGAAGTAATTTCGAAAATGGTACACGTATGTGTACTTCTGGTTTGAAAACCTACAACATAATTAGCTTAAAATGCAATTTTAGCTTGAAAATTAAATAAAACTAAAATACAGCACTGTTGAACAATAATGATTCATAAAATGCAACGCAATCTTGCGGTTTATAAAAATCAACAAACAAAAAACTATAGGATCTCACATTACTAAAATTTAAATTATATCATCTTTGAAATAATCTTTGATATCAATATATTTCTTTTGATATAATCTTCATATTTCTTTTGATATAATCTTTGTGTTAAAAAATAAACGAAAAATCTTTTATTATTATTAGTGTAAAATTACACATTATAGCAATTAACGTAATTTTATGTAATCTTATCGTTTTAAAATAAATAACACAAAAATATTTCATTGTCGTTTAACTACTCTCATATTGTTTAATATTAGCTTATATATAATAAAAAATTAATAAAAAAACACCATCAGTGTCACATTGTTACAGTTGTTATAATCTTAGCGGTTAAAAAAAGCTAAAGTTTATCAGCATAAAATAAAACCATTTTATGCAATTTTATATACAAAGCGTTAACATATACAATATAAAAGTATTACGATATAATAGATTGGTATTAGATATCTGTAAAAGTTGTTTTTTACGATAATACATTTATAGCAGAAAAATTGCCTAACAAGGTTTGGTTTAACCTTTATTAATATTAATTTGAAGTACCTATATATTTTTTTTCTGAAACTATGCCTCTCTTAAAGAATAAAAAAAAATCAATGTTGCTTTAAAAAACAAATTCAATGAAAAAAAAGTAGAAAAATATAAAAAGTAGTTCGACTAAATTAAAAAGTTAATATAAAAAACCATTTTAGACCATTTAACACCAAATTAATAAAAAAAAATTGGGTACTGAGTCCCCTTAAAACATTGAAAATTCAATGATGCTATATATGTAAATAGTTCTCTCTAGTCTGGGAACTCAAAAACATAATTTCTTTAACCATTTCACACCAATTTAATAAAAAAATTGGGTACTGAGTCAACTTAAAACATTGAATATTCAATGTTGCTATATATTTAAATAGTTCTCTCTAGTCTGGGAACTCAAAATCATAATCCCTTTATCTATCTTGCTGTACAATTGTGAGCTTTGCTAAACTAAACAGAGCAGGTTGAAACAGTTTGTTCAAACGTGAGTAACATGATTTATCTAGGTCGGCAGAATGCACTAGCAATGCATTTAATTTGAATAACTTTGAGTGCACGCTTTGATTCGGGGTTTCACTAAATTCGTATTATTGCTTAGCAATAATTGAAATATGATAAATGAAAATTTAATGTAATACCAATAAAGCGAATTTTAAAATATTCAGACAGTCATAAATTATGGGATTAAATAAATTATATAAAAATGTTTTAACCATTGTATTTTAGATTATATTGTTTATTGAAGCTTCAGTATTGTTTGTATTATTCAACTAATAAAATTGTAAGTTAATTTAAGTTCTAATTATTGGAATAAATAATTAGCCATTGGATACTATTATATTGTTTCAGTAGTATCTTTAATGCCCTAATTCGTATATCGAAAATTTAATGTTTGCAGTAAATATTTGGTCAAACGGGTTGATGCATAATAATGGTCATATTTCAATTCGTGAGTGGCAAGAGAAACGCTGAACGAAAAAATATTTCTCGAGCCCGATTGGTGAATCAATATTACGTAAAAACAAAGAACCAATAGGAGAACCTGGACTAATTGTCAGACGCACTGCAAGATTTCATGTATCAATCAATGTTGAACAAAATACCTTTAGAAGGACATTTGTGTTCCTAAACTTAAGCTATTGAATAGAAAATACTATCTGCTATACTTAATACATATATCGACATCTTTTTTAATGATATGGTCTATGTTTTCATCATTACTAAAAAAAATACAGTGCGTCTAATAATTTGTCCAGGCACTGTATATTCACATTATTCAAATATTGTTGAACTAGTCAATTATAATAATTAATTATTAATAATTAACGTAAGCCGTCAACAAAGCAAACCTTTGAAATTCAATTTAACTTTCCTCTAGAATATTGTGACAACTAAAATAAATGGTTACTCAAGTGTAATTTTCCTCGACAAATACGTATAACCTCCTGATATCCCTGCAAATTCTTTCGCATAAACTCCTTATTTTACCATACTTTTAAAATAAATATAACATTAAGTTATGCTTTTCAAGAAATTTTGATTTTTTTAATGCAAAAGCAAGCTTTGAATATGGTCTCAGGAGGAAAATAGAAAACATCCTAAATACTTTTCAACCTACAAGATATTCTGTTTCATAAAAAATCACTCAAATGGCCAGTACGTTTTATCAACAGGTATGCTACCAACAAGAAAAGAAAAACAAATTGCATGAAAAAAAAAAGTTTTTCGAGAATTTTTTTTCATTGGCTAAAATAGTTAGCGTTACAGTCCCCAGTGACCTTTTATCATTGAGGGCGAATGAAACCGAATGGCCGAGGGTCCCTAAACCGAAGTGCTTCTGTGTTATTCCAATAGGAAAAAACATTTCGAAGCCACGTTTCTCCGGCTGTATTGCAAATTTTTACAAACGGTTTTTCTTGCAATAAATGTAGCTAACTTACGTGTGTCTATAATACAACTTTCGAAATATGTTTGAATGTATTTTAATTAATTTTCAATAACAAATAAATTCTTTCAGAAAATATAGGAATCAATTTATTAATAGGAAGTGGGATAATAGAGACCTATAAGTCAGCTACATTTATCACAGGAAAAAAAAACTTTGTAAAAAAAATTCAATACAGCCGGAGAATTTGGATTAGAAAATACTTTTTTTGCCTTTGGTTTATCATAGAGAGACTTGAACCTCGTTTATTCTCCTTTTAAGCATTCAACACTTAAAAGTTTTAGATAGTTTATGGAATTCTTTCTATTGATCCATACTTTTCGAAGATGGGAAACTACACTGCTCAAAACAATTAGGGGAGCACTTTTCGTACTTTTGTTAACCCTTTCGGTTCCAACGTTTTATTTTTTTATTCTACAAATCTAAAATTTGTGAAATAGATTCATTATGCATTCAGAACGAAATGGTAAAAAACAGGAAAAAAATCCTAATTTTTTAAATTAAAATTTTAATTTTTAATTAAAATTAAGGAAGCATAACTTTTGAATAAATTATAACAATAACTTTTTCAAAACTTTATTTGTTAAAAAAAGTTAAGATCAATTTTTAAACATCTAAGAATGTAAGCGTGAAGAATTTAGGGTCAATTTATTTCATGAAACTTTTTGGAAGTGAAATCTATTTTACCATGTTTTTTTTTATTTTTCATTTAATTGACAAACGTTATTTAATTCTTCAAAAGACATGATTCTTCCTTTTAACGATAAATAGGTGCGATCTCAACTTAGTGAGAAAAAAAATCGCAAGCTGATGACTCTAAATGGAATCATTTTGGGTGAAAGGGTTTGAACCATGCATTCCTCTAATTCTTTTGAGCAGTGTAGTTTTTAACTTTCGGACGACAATTCGACACTTTATAGTGTCTTTTTAGATTTTAAAGAGAGGTACCGAAAAAAAAATACCTACCTTTTATACCTATTCCCATTCCACCTTAAGAGCTTTTGTTCCATACAAAAACTTCTCTCAAACGGTAGTATGTCTTATAAACAAACAGCTTTTCGATCAAGAAAAAAAAAAAATTTCAAGAACATTTTTTCATTGCCGAAAATAGTTGGCGGCTAAGTCTCAAGTGACCTTTTATCATTAATTAGGTATTTGATGGATTATGATAAATTACGCTATACTTCTGATTTTAAGCGTACATCTTTTAGATCGATAAAACTTTTTTTTTAATTTCAACTCTTACACCACACCTTGTTGCTATAAATATCGTTATTATACAGCATGGTAAATCATTCGTCCCGATATTCATTAATAAATCATGGTCGAACTTTCAAGGTTTTTCAGAATAAAGCATTGATTCATTGATCTTCTATAATTAAGTATTTTATGCCCTAAATAGTTATTTATGCAAACAGTGCATAATTTTAGTGTTTTTTGAAACGAGTTTAACACATTATTTCGCGAGTTTAAAACAAGTAGGTTTGTAACAGAATCTGTCACTTAACCCGCTTCCACACAACAGTTGTGTTTAACAGGTAAAAAGGCGCCAAATACAGAATTAATTCTATATTAAACATTTATACATGATAAATTTGGATAGTTTCATTTATTTTATTTTGAAACAAATTGGAAATCTCATCCAAAATAACGATTTTATCCATTAGTATAACTTAACACTTTTTGGCGAACAATCTTAATATCTCGCCAAAAATGTTAGTCTAGAACTGTTCCACCCCAAATGTTCTAGCAAATAAATATTCATGCAACCTCACAAATATTCCTAGTCCATAAAAAATGGGAGAAAAAACGCATACAAAACCAACATTGCGCCGAGAATCGGACATAATGGTAATTCTTTGCATAACAAAAATCAGTCGAAGCAATGCGTGATGGGATTAGGGAAATTGCCCGGAATAACAGGGACTTTTGCCCTATGGATTTAGGGATAAAAAAAGATTTACCAATAGTTTTGCTTTCATATTTGAATAGCATTTTTTATTGAATGAATGGAAACTGAGAATTTTAGCTTCCACACTATGTTTACAATGTAAAAAGTGGAAGGTATTTTAATCGTTCAGTCCGTACGTTTGTCTGTCCGTCACCCACTTTCATAGGCCAAACTATAAATGCTACGGACAAGTATGATACGTCAAAAAATTCAGCGCATCGAAATTACAATTCCTTTAAAATTTCAGAAAAGAATTTGAATTAGTTCAATTATTTAAAAAACTGCACAATTCAATGCTCATTTAAAAAGCATAGGAAGCCATTTTTATTAAAATTTAATCACCATTGCCATTCGCAACAATCGCTCGAGAAACTTGAATTCTTTTAGACAAAAAATTAAAATAAATTTGTTTTTGCGACATCGATCAGTTTGAAATGACGTCTAATATATTTCACTACGAGATTCTTTGTAGGTTGATATGAAATGTTTTCATTCTATTTAAAAGCGAGGGAATATTATTTATTCTTTGAAATATAAATTAATTTTTGTAAACGAGAAGTAATAATTATTGAATTTTCGAAATAAAATAAATTTTCTAGCCAAATTTAGCATGTAAATGTTTAATATAGAATTAATGCTGTGTTTGTAGCCTTTTCTCCTGTTAAACACAAATGTTGTGTGGAAGCGGGTTAAGTGACAGATTCTGTTACAAACGGACTTGTATTAAATTATTATTGATGTCTTAAAAATGAGATTTTTCCCCCCTCTCATATGTGGATTATCTAAAGCCACATATAAGCAAGTAAAAAAAAACGATTTAAGAAAAGAAGGACTTAAAGTCCGTCAAAATTTTGAACGCTTATAACTCAATACATAACTGACTTGGACTGATAAAACTACCATTCAAATTAAGCCCTTCATGATCAATATTGCAAACCTCAAACTAATTTTCGAGCTTGTTTAATTTTAGTTTCTACACTACGTTTACAACGAAAATAGTAGAAGGTATTATAATCGTTTAGTCCGTCTGTCTGTTACTTACTCTCATGGCCCCAAATACAAATGCTACAGGCAAGTGTGATAAGTCAAAACATTCAGCGCATCGAAATTAGAAGACATTAAAAATCTCAAAAAAAAATCGAATTCTAAGTACTTCACTTATTCAAAAAATCTGCAAAATTTATGCTCATTTAAAAAGCATAAGAAGGTAATTTTTATTAGAATTAAATCACCATTGATTGCCATTCACAAAAATTGATTTAAAAACTTTATTTCTTTTAAATGATAAATTAGAAGACATTAATTTTTGCGACATGAGTCAATTTGAAATGACGTCAATATATTTCAAAAAGATTATTTGATTGTATGTTAATAAGAAATGTTTTTTTTTCTATTTAAAATGAGGAATGTTATGTATTTATTCTTTGAATATAAAATAATTTAGGAATTTATGAAAAATTATGGAATTTCGAAAGTAAATAAATCAAACTATCTAAATTTAGCGTTTAAATGTTTAGTATAGAATTACTACCGTGTTTAGTAATTTTTTCCTGTTAAAACAAAAATGTTGTTTGGAAGCGAGCTAAGTGACAGATTCTATGTTACAAACCTACTTGTTTAAATATAATTTATTATTATGGGAGATCGTAAAAAAAATTACACAAAAATGTAACAATAATCTTTAATAAAGAAATTGTTTATGTGAAATCGTGAGATTACCTTTAATTTTATTTTTTCGCACGAGCATTTAAAAATATTTTATATCACGTGACTTAACGGTCTCCTTGGAGATTCGAGTTTTCTGTTTTCGAAAAAGTGACATTCCATGAAAATTTGTGTGTGAAAAAGCTGCTTTTTATCATCGTTAATATTTTGATGCTTGGTGAACCCGTGGTTTAAGTGTTAAAATAGTGTGAAACTACATTGCATAAGTAGCAAGGAATAAAAGTTGTTTTTGTTAACTAAGTGAAGAGTAATTCCAGTAAGAAATCTTCACAGTTTACGAACCAAAATTTTTTTGAGGTTCACAACATCACATAACTAACTATATACATCAATAAAAAAAATCTCTAAACAAATTACCTATTTAAATTTGAGTAATCAATATTTGAATTAAGTAATATATGCATGAGATACATTTATTATGAAATTGACTTTAAGTGCATGGAAAGTGATAAAACCCTTTGTAACATCTAACTAAAATTGCGCATATGTTCAAGCTTGGTATCATTTTAAAGGAATAGATTTTGAAGTTAAAACAGATTTTAAAAAAATAAATGAGATGTAATTTTTTGTGTATATGTACATTTTAAGTGTCAAATTCAGGTGTCGTTTGTCACTTGAACGTGGTTCACATTCACAAATTCCATTACCAATAGCATGCTGTATTACGAAGTATTTTTTAAATCAAAACCCCTCAAAGCTCATGCATTGCGATTATAAGTGGTAGTAGTAACCGATCATGGTCAATAAAATATGCAAAAATTTATAATATAAAAACGTGTTTAAAAAATCATTTAATGGGGTTGTTTCACTTCGTGGATAGCAACTGCTCTAACTGTTTGTTTTCATTTGTTGCCCGGAATTGCTTTTGCTTTGGTATTCGAAAATAAGTTTTTAAAGAACATTTTACTTATTACTTTTTAAAATGCAAACTTCTTGCTGTGCTGTTGGCTGTTCAAATCATTTATTAAAGAAAGCTTGCATAGAAAGAAAAGTTTTTTTCATGTATTTCCGCATTCTGATCCTAGATTAACAAAAGTTGCATTTTGTAAAGAACGCAGAAGACGGAAAAGTGCGTTTATTTTAAGAATAAAATCGAAACAACCAATGAAGTACGGAGAAAAATGAAAACAAGATCGTTACATCAGCTGAGACATTCCCATTAACTTTAGTTTTAAATATTTTCGCTTGAATTCGAAACCTAAAAGGACACAAGTCATAATTACCTGACTTATTAATTACTCAACAGACGAAAACTGTCCCATTGAATTATTGAACTATTCAAACACCAGGAGAAAAATGTATGGGATTCCAGATTTACATAGAATTTAAAAGTAGAAACTTTGGGTTAATCTATGGGATTTAGAG
This sequence comes from Oedothorax gibbosus, assembly GCA_019343175.1. Lineage (NCBI taxonomy): Eukaryota > Metazoa > Arthropoda > Arachnida > Araneae > Linyphiidae > Oedothorax > Oedothorax gibbosus. The sequence continues at coordinate 27,078,506 of CM033275.1, forward strand.
CTTTTAGTTAGATGCTACTATGGAGATAAAAATAAGGCAAAGAAGGTTGGCGAGGGAAAATGTGAAACTGTCGCCAAGTCCCTGCTATATGGCACCAAGCAATCCCTAATCGAATAGCTTAGTGTAAGAACGTGCTGAGTGACAAAAAATGAAAATGAGAAAATGAGCTTTAAAGTTTTTCGTTCGCACTTGGATACGTTAGAAACGGCACCTCTACAAAATGTATAAATAGCACTTAACTTAAAGTTTATGAAAAAGGAGAATGTTGTTATTTTAAAAGGTAAATAGCATGTTCTTTCACACACAAAACTTTTTTTTCAAAAATGTCACTTAGCATGTTCTTCCACTAAGCTCTTCAATCGTCCATTCAATATCCAGTTAAGTTGAATTATCATATCCCACTAGAGCTACACGAGGACTATTGGGGACTAGCGTCGTAAGTTAGAACCATAAAGGCAGGAAAGAGAATAGAGAGGTCCTTGCATATGCGCAGTAGCGCACAAATGAAGCAGGCTAGAGCGGTGCATCTTGGGATACCTCGGTGTCAGTATGTTATGCGTAGTAGTTCGAAAAACCTGACAGCCCTGCTTCAATTTCTCTCAACTGGAGGACCTCTCTACACCTCCTTCCTACCTCTATGGCTAAAACACTGAACTGAAACTCTGGAAGGAGCATCGAAACGCTTGACAATAGGGTCGGTGAAGCGCGGCAACCATGTAAGAGCAACCCAACTTTTGCCGCCAATCCTATACTTTACCTGTCAAAATAGGCATTTTAAACCAACTTTTTCAATAATTTTTTAAACAGAAAATTGATATATTATTACTTTAGGAGGTTCTTTATATAATGAAGTTTCGGAAACATGTACTTTTAAAGAAATAGAATTGCAGGAACAATCTTTAAAGCTTAAATTCCTTGGAGTACTATTCTTGGCGAGCGATTAGGCAATCCAATGAAAACTGTCAAGTCTAGTGTCAATTGTGATTGGCGAATTCATGCCAAATGTGGCACATATTCTCCCTAAAGCTGTCGCTAAGTGACCCAAAAATAGGCTTGACCAGATTTTCATGGGATGGTCCTTCCAGAGTTTCAGTTCAGTTTAGTGTGGTTAGAACCACAGTCAAGTAACGATCCGACATCTGAGTGGGCCTGAGTGCAGAGTTGTGACTTTGTAGACACTTGTCATTATTCGTCGAACATGTTTTGGCTACATGGGCCGCTTATAGGTTGACAGTTATTTTTGCAATCCCCGGGCCGAACATTGGACCTTTCGCATGTAAGGCTAGCACCTTACAGACTGAGCACGCGGTTCTATAATGTAGAACGAAATTTAGATCTTTTACGGAATGTATACTTTTCCTTTCTTAGGGAAGAATAATTAATAGTTTTAATTTACGCCGAGGATAAGTACCTGCCCAAAACCCGTACAAACAACTATCACGACGTTGCAGGCGTTGGCTATTGATCGTTAGATTGCCAGTTCTAAAATCGCCAAATGTAATCGCAATCAGTTGGTCCGTGCCATAGAAGTCTGTGCCAATAAAAAATATTAATTTTTGATAATAATAGTTTAGTTGTTGCATTATGAAGTGTATGCATTTTGAAGAAAATAAATATACAAAATACAATAAATATACAAAATTCATCAACAAATTTCGAATCACAAACAACCTGTTACATCGCCCATGCGTAATATTGGTTATTGGCGTATTTTTGCAATATCTACATTTGAGCAATGTTTAAAGCAACCTTTTTTTCTGGTTTCAGCTGCGAGTTTTGGGTAGGTATTTAGTCACTCCGTTTAATTTACTTTAGTTTTAGTTTAGTTTGAATTATCGTCGCACTAGAGCTACACGAGGGCTATTGGCGACGGGCGTCGTATTATAGAACTACAGTCTAGTGACGAGCCGACACCTGAGTATAGGCACCCAGAACAAACGGTAAGGGCGACATCGTACGCAGCGTTAGGGCTTTGAAGGATATTTAACGTGCACTCCCTCCACACGGGGTATTATTCGTCGGACATTTTAGGCTGCACGGGTCGTTTATAGGTCAGCGGTTATTTTGGTGATGCCCGGACCCGAACCTGGGACCTGCCGCATGCTAGGCGAATGCCTAACCTACTGGGCTCCCCATCTCTTAATTTACTTTAGAAAAATAACAAAGCTAAGTTGTACGAATTGCAGACTAGATACACTCAATATTTATTTGCACTACGCATAGAAGAGTTATGTGTATCCTTACTTTTGAAGAGGTGGACACTGTTTTTCACCGACCGTGGTAATTAAGTGCTTTCTGACTAATAGTGATACTCGTGCCTTTACCAAAATATTGACCTTGATAAAACACTAGTTTTTAATCCGCCGAATTTGTCATGACTCTGTATGACTAGTTTAGTCAAGGTCCAGTTCCTCATTGGAATTAATATTGCCCAAAAATCCGCCAAGTTCGTTCTTATAGCTCCACTAGTACGTACAGTTTTATTTCTTCGTACTTTTGGAGAGTTGGTGGACAAATCCTTTCACCGTCCGAGGTAAATAATTGTTTTCTAATCCCAATAGCCTTCACCATGACATGGATCCTAGTAGAATACATGTTTTCATTTCACTAAAGTTGTCCTAAGAGTTATTAACTAGTTTAGCCACTATCCAGTTCCTCATATGAATAACGAGGGGGCTGGGGAGAACAGTCGATTAAGGAGTTTTCCTTACTTGCGAAACGTCCCAGGTTCGGGTCCGGGCATCGCCAAAATAACTGCCGACCAATTAATGGCCAGTGCAGCCAAAAATGTCCGACGAATAATACCCCGTGTAGAGGGAGTGCACGTTAAATATGCTCCAAAGTTCCATCACTGCGTACGATTCCGCCCTTAAAGGTTGCGTAGGGTGCTTACTCAGGGGTCGGCTCGTCACTTCACTGTGGTTCTAAATTATAACGCCCGTCGATAATAGCCCTCGTGTATCTCTGACGATAATTCAAACTAACCTAACCATATGAATAACGCCAAAAAAAAACTCGCCAAGTACTTTCTTGGGCCTATCAAGGAACGATCACAGCCTCACTTGGCGAACTATTTTTGGCATTAGTTTTATACCACACAGCATCTTAATATCATTATAGCCTCCTTATATCCGTACAAAGATATATTTGAATGTTAATGGGGTCTGTAAATCAGCGTCTGAATGGCCTCTTTCATGAAGCTGTTAGGAGTAAATTACAATTTGAATGTGACTTTTAAGGGTGGCGACTTTATTAGAGCGAGTGAATGGAGTTACATTTAATGAATTTTAATTTGAGTTTTTGACCGTTTCTAAGAATTTCAGAGAGATAGAGCTGTCGATTTTATTGATGCATGTTAATCTTATAGATATCGAACAAAAATAAGAAGTGACCATGCTTTATGCTCTTTCATTTTTTTTGTTTGAAATATTTAAAGTAGTAAAATGCTGTTAAGTGTTCAACTCAAATTTCGAAATTGTTTTGCCAAAATAAAGTTACAGCATTAATTATTACTTACAACAGCTGATAATATCAAAGGTTGCATTGGTTTTAATGCATCAATTACACGATGCATAATTAGTAGATATTGAAGTATGTTTTTTAGCGTTAGATAATAAAAATCAATATGTAAGCTAAGTTCATGACTTGTTTGTCAAATATAACAAGTAGGTTTGTAACGGAATCTGTTACTTAACCCTCTGCCACACAACAGTTGTGTTTAACAGGTAAAAAGGTGCCAGCATTAATTCTATAATAAACATTTTCATGCTAAATTTGGCTGGTCATTTTATTTCGGAAATTCAATAATTATTATTTATCGTTTGCAAAAAATTAATTTATATTTCAAAGAATAAATATGTAATATTCCTCGATTTTAAATAGAATTAAAACATTTTATATCAACATACAAAGAATCTCGTAGTGAAATATATATGAGTCATTTCAAACTGATTGATGTCGCAAAAATAAATTACTTTTAATTTATTGTCTAAAATAACTAAAGTTTTTTGAGCGATTGTTGCGAATGGTAACGGTGATTTAATTCTAATGAAAATGGCTTCCTATGCTTTTTAAATGAGCATTCAATTTTGCAGTTTTTGAAAAAGTTGAAGCACTTCGAATATATTTTCTGAAGTTTTCAATATATTCTAATATCAATGCGCTGAATTTTTTGACGTATCACACTTGTCCGTAGCATTTGTAATTTGGGCTATGAAAGTGGTTGATGGACGTACAGACGGACTGAACGATTATTATACCTTCCACTTTTTCGGTTATAAATTTAGTGTGGAAGCTAAAATCAAAAAGCTCAAATAAAGGATCTTAAAATATTGAAGCAATTCTACATAGTATCAAAACGGTATTATTTTGGATCACCTTGTATATTGTCAATAATGTTTGTTGTTATTAAGCGCATTATGTACTACAATATCGCGGTACCAGATTGTACAATTCCAAATGACAAATGTTGGCTACTCTACCAAATACAGTTTTAACAAAATCTGATGGCCTTATAAAGCAATCGATTCTAAGGCCTCCCTTAAACATTTTCAACATATCACATGTAAACCATTATACTGATGTGTAGCGAAACTGACTTTATATGGTCGAAAAGATAGTAGAGTCGTATGTTCAGAGTCGTATTTGTGATCACAGCACAACAAACAAAATACTGATTATTTCCGCAATAATAAAAACAGCCTTATGTAAAGTTGGCGATCAAACCTCATGAAAACCATGACCGTATCATTCAAACACACAAGTAAATTTTGCAACTTTTAGAATATTAAATATTACTTTTTTTGTGGTATCGGTTAAATGTTAAAAATTTTATAAATAGAAAAATATTACATTTCATTTAAATTATTTATTTTTTTTAGTCATATGGTTCAGCCATATGAAGGTCCGATGTACGACGCCTTCACTACTTCATTTTAAAAGGTTCGTAATACAAACTCTCGTATTATAAACTAAATTGTTCAAGCTTTCCAAAAATACCCATACTAAAGCAACTCAGGATCTCAAGCCTCAAGCATTAAGGTGTACGTATACATTTGAACTTTTTTTTCTAATATTTCACTTAAAAATCCAATTTTTTATATTTGTTATAACTTTGTTATAATAAGTGTATGAGGGAACGTGTAAAAATATTCTTAAAAAATTAAAATGTTAATTAATTAGCATTTTAGGCAATAATTAGCATGTTTTTTAAACACATAACTCAAGAACTAATTAACTTCGACCTATACAAGTACCGTGCAAAGTAATCACCAATTCATTCTAAAGGGCGTGCACCTCAAACCATGTTTGTGGTTCTTTTAGTTTTTTATTTATAGCAACATTAAAAAAATCAATTTTTTTAGAAAAAAATAACTTTGACATGCAATATAAATTATTTAATTTAAAAAACCAAATCTTTTTTGAGGTTCACGCCCTCCCCCAACTTATTCCACAAAAAAATAAACAATTCGTTTGACAAAATGTTAATTTTAACTTTAGTCATCATTGTTTAAGCAAAGTAACACATGAGAAAAATGAAGTTTTGGGAAAATTAAGGGTTGTAAAAGCTAACTAACTTTCATGATTTGGAAGATTAGAAAAACCTCTAACTTTTTATTCGAGTGGAGTATCAGTAAAACTTTACATCATTTTAAAGGGGAGGAATTGGAAATTCAAAGGAACTTAAAAACAAAAAATGCCTAATTTGGTTATTTTTGGCCTTTTCTAGTGTGTATGTATATACCTTAATTATATTTTAAAAAATAAGTAGCTAGACGGGATAAGCCGATTTCGGAGGCATTGCAAAGATTTTTCAGCCGTAAATTTATTTTGCCTTAAAACTAGTGTTAAAATGACTATCAATTACAAAAAAAACAACACAAAAAATGTGTATTTTTAGCTTTCCAAATGTAAAGTTTCACAAAACTGACCTGCCTCTTAGCAAGTGTTAAACGTTAATTTTTTCATAATCGCTTGACATAAAACATACTCTTAAAATTTAATTGTTTGAAAAATATGTTTATAAAACAAAAATTACTAATAATATATGTGTGGACTATTTTAGGAGTGAAGTGGTTAAAATGTTGTCAGGGTAGTTTCTCCTATTCTCAATGGATAAATGTTATTATAAATTAAGGGGATACGGTACCCAAAACATTAATTCTAGAAATAATAACATAAACTTGTAAATTATAGTGGTTTTATATAATGTTCGCTCTACACTCTTAAAACAAAAGAGTGAAATCCACTCCTATAGGAGAAGTGCATTTTCGGCACCGGAAAGGAGTGGAAATTAACTCAGACTGAGTTAAAACGGCTCGTTTGTTTTAAGAGTGTAAATAAACATTTTCTAGCAATAAAAAATATTTTCAAGTAGTTTCCTTTTTTTTAAAATAGTCAAAATTTTAAACGTTTTTAAAACACTACTCCTCTTTCAATTTTGAGAATAACTCCACCAAACTTTTACAGTTTGTTTTTAGAACTAATTGTTCAAGAACTATGTATGGATTTTAAAATGTGAGCTACAGTTAAAAAGTAACATGAAATTTATACTGAAAATCGAAAAAATCACACAAAAATTACAAATTATTGAATTCAATTATTTTTAAAAAACAACTATACATAGTAAACCTTATTCCCTGTACAATTTTGTGCACCATATATATAAAAACACAGGTTAAAAATTTCAAAATTCTGATTTAATTAGCAAAAAACCTTAGGGATTTATTAAACACAAGAATTGAAAGACGCGAAACCGAGAAAAAAGGTTGCAAGCAGATGAAATACGCATTCAAACTTATAGGAATGACTCAAGAACATATTTAATAACTTTTTTTCTACAAAAGATATCATTATGAAACTTTCAGTAAATGTTCACAAAAATATTGTGAATAATAAGAAGTAAAAACTGAAAAATCGATATTTTGACCAATTTTTGGGTACCGTATCCCCTTAATTACACCATTAAGTTGTTATGTTATATCCCCACAAACCTTCAGCAAAACCCAAATACCACCACAACCAAACCACCCTCCTCAACAAAACCCCCACAAAAACTAATCCCAACTTCTCCCAACCAATCACAAGTTCTCAAACGATCCTCAGACTCTTCCGGCCCTCTCTCAGCCCCCTTCGGAAAACAAGGCAGACGATTTTCTGTCAGAGGCACGAAAGGGTCTCGTCAGAGCAGGAAGCAAACCGCGAAGTCCCCTCCTTCTAACTGTGACCGGACTGTTCAAACAGGTTGAGAAAATGGACTAGTTTTGTTAGTGGAAATATAACTGGAGAGAATTGGTGTTGTAATGGTATTGAAATGTATGACTTTTTTTTAAATAAAATTATTTGGAGTTTTGGGTAAGTAAAATATATAATATTTATAAAATATATATCTATTATTATAAATTTTCGTAAACATTGGTTTAAATTTCAATAGTTTAGGAAATAATAAATATAATGAAATAGTACTGGAGAAAAAACCTGTATTAATACGCTAAATACCTTTTAAAAAAAATAATTTGGAGTTTTGAGTAAGTAAAATATATAGTATTTATAAAATATATTTTATGTATTTATATCATTGTATTTTTTAAAAAAACATTTGTTTAAATTTCAATAATTTAAGAAATAAAAAATATACTGGAAATAGTAATAATAGTAATAGTAATAATTTATATTGGTATGTATAAAAGTAAAATAACGTAACTTACATTGCATTTGGAACGTATAAAGTATTTTAAAACAAGTATTTGGGGTCTTGGATAAGAAAAATGTATAATATATATATTTTTTTGTTAAATCATTAAAAAATTTCGTAAACATTGATTTAAATTTTAATAAATTAACAAAAAAAAAATAATGGTAGAACTAGTACTAGAAAGATTTCATTTGTATTGGTATATATAAGACTGTTTTATAAGTATTTGGAGTTTGGATAAGAAATATATATAAAATTTATATTTTTTTATTGTATCATTGTAAATTTTCGTAAAAAAGGGTATAAATTTTAATAATTTAAGAAATCAAAAATAATTAAAATTTTTAAGTGTTCCTCCTTAAAGTTCATGAAGTGAAAATCTTTTGTAAAGGTGTAACACACAATTTATGTATTTTTAAAAGTCATTTTGTTAGTTTTATATATTTAATATTTACAAAATATGTTTTTAATGTATAATTGCAAATTTTCTTAAAAATTGTTTTAGTTTAAATAACTAAAAAATTTTATGTTCCTGTGATGGGTTGAAATTTTTAATTTTTTTTTTAGAATCTAGAACACACTTTTAATAAATTTTTATACTATTGTTTTTACGATAGATACTTTAATTAGCAATGTTTTTCACGTTATTTCCACTTCGAATGGACTTTTAAAAGTATAAAACTTATGAATTATAAAATAGTAAACCTGAAAAACAACCGATTTCATATTAATGAGAAAATATTGTCACCGGCATTTTCCTAAATTGACTTGCCTGTTTATAAAGATTAATCAATTTATAAACTGATATTCTATTGTTTGCTTCAGTGAGAAAAAAATCGTACGATATAGTTTTTCCATAAATATTTACAATGTGATCACGAAAATCATGCAGTATTATTTTATTTACGGGGGAAAACGTAATAAAAATAGTTTGAGTGCAATACAATATCCGTCAAAGTATCGCAAGAAAGAAAACAATATTTTACTTTGTGTTTTATGTTACCTAGTAATCCTAAAATATTGCTAGTAATAAGTATGCAACCGTAACAACAATATATCTAGTTTCGAGAGCTAGTACTTTCTGCATTCCATTAATGGATGCTCTTATAAAACGGACATTCTTGGCGCGAAACAAAAGTGAGGCTAAATTAATAAGATACACACAAACAAAGCGCACTGCGCACTAAAATATCTTTAGAGCACGTCTCATAGTGTATCTCTAGAACACGTTTCATAGTATATCTCTAGAACAGTCTCATATTATTTTAAGATCTAGTATCGAATTTATATTTCAAATAATAAATGTAATATTCCCTCGCTTTTAAATAGAATGAAAACATTTCATATCAATATACAAAGAATCTCGTATTGAAATATATTTGACGTCATTTCCAACGGATCGATGTCGCAAAAATAAATTTATTTTAATTTATTGGTTAAAAGAATTAAAGTTTCTCGAGCGATTGTTGCGAATGGCAATGGTTATTTAATTTTAACAAAAATGGCTTCATATGCTTTTTAAATGAGCATTCAATTTTGCAGTTTTTTAAATATTTGAAGTACTTCGAATTCGAATTCTTCTCTGAAATTTTCCATGTATTCTAATTTCGATGCGCTGAATTTTTGACGTATCACACTTGTCCATAGCATTTGTAGTTTGGGCTATGAAAGTTGGCGACGGACAGGCGGACAAAAAGACGGACACACAGACAAACTGAACTATTATAATACCTTCCACTTTTTACGTTATAAAGTAGTGTGGAAGCTAAAAATGAGGCTAAATTAATAAGATACACACAAACAAAGCGCACTGCGCACTAAAATATCTTTAGAGCATGTCTCATAGTATATCTCTAGAACACGTTTCATAGTATATCTCTAGAACAGTCTCGTATTATTTTAAGATTTGGCGAATGTTGCTGGCTATTGGCTACGAGTGTCATAATTTAGAACCACAGTCAAGTGACAAGCCGACACCTGAGTAGGCACCCAACGCAACAGTTAAGGACGACATCGTACGCAGCGTTAGGACTTTGAAGGGTATTTAACCTATCACTCTCTCTACACTGTGTATTATTCGTCTGACATTTTTGGCTTTACGGGCTGTTTATAGGTCGGCAGTTGTTTTGGCGATGCCCGGACCCGAACCTGGGACGTTTCGCATGCAAGGAGAACTCCTTAATTGTAATCGTTTAGTCCGTCTGTCTGTTACTTATTTTCATGGCCACAAATACAAATGCTACAGGCAAGTGTGATACGTCAAAAAAATTCAGCGCATCGAAATTAGAAGACATTAAAAATCTCAGAAAAAAAAGTTGAATTGGCTTTAGTTCTGGAAGGTGTTGATTTTACTTCTTAGTGTTTAAATGTTAGCATTTCCTTAACATTTTTAGTTCAAAAAAAATTTAATTTTTTTAAATAACTTAAAAAATTAAATTATTAAAAAAAAATTCTTGCCATATATTGTTTTTAAATACATATTGAAGTAATAAAACATCAATTTTATAGTGACTATGTCAAAATTAAAGATTTTTTTGAAAGTTGTACCGTGTCCTCTTAAACTAAAAGATCTACTGACTTCAAATTTGGTTTGGTTATGCTTAGTACCCCTCAGATGTCATAATAAGGTTTTTCGACAAAATCATCAATGTCCAAAAGGCCATAGAACTTAAGGTTTTAAAGTTATTTACATTACCCTATAGAGAGTATAATTATCTTCAAATATATTGATTTATTAAGTTGTACGTATACACTTGAACTTTTTTTTCTAACATTCCACTTAAAAATACATTTTTTATATTTGATATAATTCATAAGTGTATGAGTGTACGTGTAAAAATATTTTTTTAAAAAATTAAAATGTTAATTAATTAGCATTTTATGCATTAATTAGCATGTTTTTTAAACACTCATAACTCAAGAACTAATTACCTTAGACCTATACAATTGCCATGCAAATTAATCATCAATTCATTTTGAAGGGCGTGAACCTCAAACCAAGTTTGTGGCTTTTTTAAATTTTATTTATAATTTTTTATATTAAGCAACATTAAAAAAATAATTTTTTTTATAAAAAATAATTTTGACATGCAATATAAAATTAATTTAAAAACCAAATATTCTTTTTTGAAGTTCACGCCCTCCCCCAACTTATTCCACAAATAAATAAACAATTCGTTTCACAAAATGTTAATTTTAACTTTAGTTATCATTGTTTAAGCAAAGTAACACATGAGAAAAATGAAGTTTTGAGAAAATTAAGGGTTGTAAAAGATAACTAACTATCATGATTTGGAAGATTAGAAAAACCTCTAACTTTTTATTAGAGTGGAGTATCAGTACAAACTTTACATCATTTTAAAGCTTTCATCACCAAAAATAAAAAAAAATACCAAATTTGGTTATTTTTGGCCTTTTCTAGTGTGTATGTATAGATGTATACCTTAAGTGGTATATGAACGTCGTGTGGTGTTACACATCCCTAGTTTTAATGATTATTTGTGCAATTGTGGGTTGTAGTGGTACAAGATCTGAAAATACAACTTTCTGTTGTCGACGATCACATGAAAGTTTGTTGTTTATTATACACTTTTTTTACAATCTATGCAAGTTGCAAAAATAATTTAAGAAAAAAAATCTGTTATGAAAAGAAACATATGTTCAAGGCAGGAAAATAAATCAAGAAGAAAAATCGTTAAGAAAACGATTGGATAAATTCCAAATCCAAGATGCTATGTGCCAAAATTCTGTTATTGCTTGCACTCAAGTACAATAAAAAAAACCTATTAGATAAATTTGATATCATAATTTCTGAAAAAAGAATTACATGTAATTCAATTTACAAAACTGGAGAGATTTATGTTATTGTATTCATAACACAAAGCAATAATATCGAATAACCATGTTTTATAAGAATTGCAATTGAAGAACGTGCTAAGTGACATTTTTGAAAAAAAAATATAATTTTAAGTCAATTAACCTATTACTAACTTTTTTTAACGATAACAAGTTCCCCTTTTTCATAAACTTTAGGTTTAGTATATTTTTACGTTTTGTAAGTACTGTATTTAACAGATCTGAGTGTAAACTAAAATTTTTAAAGCTCATTTTCTCGTTTTCATCTCTTATCTTCCACACTACGTTTATAACGTAAAAAGTGGAAGGTATTATAATCGTTCAGTCCGTCTGTCTGCCGTCTGTACGTCACCCACTTTCATAGCCCAAACTACAAATGCTACGGACAAGTGTGATACGTCAAAAAATTCAGCGCAACGAAATTAGAATACATAGAACATTTCAGAAAAGAATTCGATTTCGAAGTACTTCAATTATTAAAAAAACTTCAACATTTAATGCTAATTTAGAAAGCATATGAAGCCATTTTTATTAGAATTAAATAAACACGTTGCCATTCACAACAATCGCTGGAGACACTTAATTCTTTTAGACAATAAATTAAAATAAATTTTTTTTCGACATCGATCAGTTTGAAATGACGTCAAATATATTTCACTAGAGATTCTTTCGTAGTTGATATAAAATATTTTCATTCTATTTAAAAGCGAGGAATATTACATATTTATTCTTTGAAATATAAATTAATTTTGGCAAACGATAAGTAATAATTATTGAATTTTCGAAATAAAATAAAAGTAACTAGCCAAATTTAGCATGTAAATGTTTAATATAGATTTAATGCTGTGTTTGGCGCCTTTTTACCTGTTAAACAACTGTTGTGTGGAAGCGGGTTAAGTGACAGATTCTGTTACAAACCTACTTTTTTATCACCATAAACATTTCTATTTTATTCTATTTACTATGTAATTTTACGAAATAAGTCAAATGAAATAACGGATTTGAAAGCGTAAATTACATATGGAATATCTCCATGCAATGGTTTATGGAAATGAAACATTAAAAGAAAAATTATGTTGCAGTGGCAATTTTAATATGTTCAGCAAACTTTTAGTCGCATCAAATTTACTTAAAATTGCCACTAATTGATCAAAAACTGGAAGAAAATTCGTAAGTACGCATTTCAATTTCTTCTCACGTGGAAGAACATTGTCACGTATACACCTTAAGGCACATGAGTAGGCGATTTGTTAGGGTGTAGTGCATGAATTCGGTGATTTCTACACGGAATCATTTTTCATCGCCGAACTTTTCTACACTGCTCAAAACAATTAGGGGAGCACTTTGTGTACTTTTGTTTACCCTTTCAGTTCCAACTTCTTATTTTTAATTTTAAAAATCTAAAATTTGTGAAATAGATTCATTATGCATCCAGAATGAAATGGTAAAAAAACAGGGGAAAAAATCTTAATTTTTTTAAAACTAAAATTTAAGGTGGGAAAATTGTAATCATAACTTTTGAATAAATTAAAACAATTTTTTTAAACTTTATTTAATAAAAAAGTTAAATTCAATTTTTAAAAAACTAAGAATCCAACTGTGAAGAATTTAGGGTAAATTTATTTCATAAAAAATTTTGGGAGTGAATTTTATTTCACCATGTTTTTCATATTTTCATTTAATTAAAACAAACGTTATTTAATTCTTCAAATGACATGATTCTTCCATCTAACGATAATTAAGTGCGAGCTCAACTTAGTGAGAAAAAAAAATCGCAAGCTGATGATTCCAAATGGAATCATTGGGGGTGAAAGGGTTTTAACCATGCACTCCCCTACTTGTTTTGAGCAGTGTATTTAATTCTAACCACCATACACTCTTAAAACAAACGAGCGGTTTTAACTCAGTCTGAGTTAATTTCCACTCCTTTCCGTGCCGAAAATGCACTTCTCCTATAGGAGTGAATTTCACTCTTTTTCGGAGTGGGTAAAAGAAATAAAAGAAAACAATCTGCGTCCTACACTCTTAAAACGAGCGGTTTTAACTCAGTCTGAGTTAATTTCCACTCCTTTCCGGTGCCGAAAATGCACTTCTCCTATAGGAGTGAATTTCACTCTTTTGTTTTAAGAGTGTACAATTTCGCATTGTGAAATAACCCAAATGAAATAACGGATATGAAGGGTCCATTACAAAATAGAATGTCTTCAAGTAATGGATTTCGGAACTGGGGTTGAAGTGGCATGAAGTATATAAGTGTTGAAGTGGCAATTGCGACACATTTAAATAGTATATGAAGCATCTAAGTATAATAGCATATGACGTTTCCGTCTGGGAGGTGTAATGTCTTAATAATATACTAACGAACCCAACAAAGTAGTTTATTGAAAGTTTTATCATTATGACATATAACAAGTAGGTTTGTAACAGAATCTGTCACTTAACCCGCTTCCACACAACATTTGTGTTAACAGGTAAAAAGGCGACAAACACAGCATTGTTATTCTATTATTAAGCATTTACATGCTAAATTTGGCTAGTTTTTATTTTATTTCGAAAATTCAATAATTATTACTTATCGTTTGCAAAAATTAATTTATATTTCAAAGAATAAATATGTAATATTCCTCACTTTTAAATACAATGAAAATATTTCGTATCAACGTACAAAGAATCTCGTAGTGAAATATATTTGACGTCATTTCAAACAGATCGATGTAGCAAAAATAAATTAATTTTAATTTATTGTCTAAAAGAATAAAGTTTCGATTGTTGCGAATGGCAATGGTGATTTAATTCTAATAAAAATGGATTCTTATGCTTTTTAAATGAGCATTCAATTTTGCAGTTTTTTTTAAATAATTGAAGTACCTCGAAATCTTCTCGGAAACTTTCAATGTATTCTAATTTCGATGCGCTGAATTTTTGGACGTATCACACTTGTCCGTAGCATTTGTAGTTTGGGTTATGAAAGTGGGTGACGGACAGACGGACTGAACGATTATAATGCTTTCCACTTTTTACGTTATAAACGCAGTATGGAAGCTAAAATTGAACAAGGACACTTATAAAACTAAGGTTTGGCTGAATTATCGAAACATCAGAGCTACTACCCGCAGCGTTTTATTCAAATTGTTGCTGCTCAGAGTCTGACCACAGAATCATGTATTCATCATAGATTTCAATTTTGGTTTATAAAAATATAAATCGTTTAAATGTGAAATCTATGGTTGTACTATACATTTTTTTATTCGTCAAACTACTTTAAATATAAGCAATAACTGACGGTACATGGTATTTTTTGGATTAGAGTAAGTTTGTGGTTATCCGAAATATATTTTTAATATATTATAAGTGCTTAATGTAAAAACTGATTTCTTTTAATCTTAACTTAGCAAGTAACGTTATATTATTACTTACTAAAATAAAGTCATTATAGAAAACTAATTAAAAATCTGTTCATTAAAAAGCTTTTATCTACCACAATCAAAAAATAAATTTATTGAAAGTATATTCAAACAAAGAAGACCATTATTTGGTTTCAACTTTTCACAAACGAAACCAAATGCTTTTAAGCTTTTACTATTAATTAAAAATTATTAAAAACCCATTAGATATTATTTTAGTACATTATTTTAGAATAAAAAATACCAAAAAATTACATAAAGCATATTTGCATTTTATCACCACATACATTATCTTCCAAAAAATAATTATAAAAGGAATTAAAAACTACTTAGAAATATATTTTTAAAAACTATTTAATTAAAACGTCATTTCTTATGTTACATATCAATGCTTAAAACATTTTAAAACAAACGAAAAAAATATTTGCTAACCAGTGATAACAAATTCTTTCCAGTATCCACAATGAATTGAAAAACAAATAAGGAATCATAAGTAAGACTTTTTTTAATTTAAACATAATGTCTTGCATTAAAAATTAATACTAAAAACAACTTAAAAATCAGAAAAAAAATCAATTAAAATCTGAAACCAATTCCTTCCAGTTATCATTCTATGGCCATCTTATGAAAGTATAAAAGAAAAACCTCATACAGGGGGAAGCAAATAAAAGCGGCCCCATCGTGGAGATAAGAATACGGCAGAAATGTTGCCAAGTCTAAAACCAATACAAAAGCAGGTTTGCTAACTGAAGCTATTAATCGCTTCAATATTAAGCCCAAACAAACGCTTGGCGACTTATTTGCCGGCAATTACGCTATGGTTTGAAAAGCTAGTTGAAATGAAATATAAACAAGGTTTGTAGAGCTTTGACAAAAAAAGTTCCCACTAGTGATTATTTCGGTTGTTATTTATCGTAGAGAATTGGACCTTTTTGTTTTTGTTAATACAAAACATTCTAAATTGATTGCAAGACCCAGAATCTGGTGTTCAGACCCGTTTCGGAATGTTTTTGAACTTGTTGAGAGGAGATCTGAACTGGCCAATAGTCCATGAGTAGCTCTAATGTGATGCTAATCCAATCCAACCAATGCAGAAACAGGTTTGTCAAGTGAAACCATTGCACGCTTGAATAATCTTTTATTTCCACTTGAAAGCTTTCAGGCGGCTTCAAGAGGAGTTTTTCTCGCCAAGCATTTCAACGTATTCCTATCTTTAGACCGGGGCCACTTTTCTTTGCCTCACCCTGTATAAGGTAAAAACCCATTTAAGTCCGAATTAATTTGAAAGTTAAAAAGCTCCAATCGATTTAAAACTACTTAAAGTAAAATGCAGGTGATTCTGAAATGAAAAAATTATATACGTCTCGGAATTACTTTTGATAGCTTCAGGTGATGTGGAAAGAAAATAAAAAGAAATAATTACATTAGGCTTAATGGAATATTTTTTTTAATAAAATAATTTTACTGGAGACTCAAGAATAACTTTTAAACAAAATAGTAGTTTGCTATATTTCACTTGTTCTTTAAAATAGTGTCTAATGTATTAAAAGTTAACTGCTCAAACCAAACGAATTTAACAAAGTTTGATAGAAATAATATAATCTGCTTACATATATTCTTAGGATATTTTTGGGTTTCTTTCATTATGTATGTGTATTCACAATATTCTATGTATTAACTGTTAAAAACTTTAAAAAAATTAAAAAAGCTTACCAACCAGAAAAATGATTTATGAAAATATTATGTTTAGATGTTAATTATGAAAACGAAGAGACAGAAGAAAGTTTGTGTTATGAATACCCTAATTTAATTTTTTTGTAAATCTTTCAAACTAAAAAAAAATTAAGAAAACTAATCTAGAAACATCTGTTGAAATATGGAATGAACGATTCGAATGGGGAGGAGCGTGGTTTGTTTGTGAGAAAATAGACAATGGTTGACGTAACTGTGTCGTCACTGTAGGCGTGAACGTTCTAGTTTAGATGAATTAGCTGCCGGGTGGTTTGTTTGTGGCATAAAATACAATGGTTGACGTAACTGTTACGTCTCTGTATGCGTGGTTTGTCCCATAGTCTATAAAATATTTTCCTCATTCCCTTTTTAATTTATACCGCAACGCGTTCAGCAAAGTTGGATTTTGTTTTCAGAATCTGCTTATTTTAGTTTGAATTATCGTCGCAGTAGAGCTACACGTGCGCTATTGGCGTCGGGCGTCGTATTTTAGAACCCCAGTCAAGTGACGAGCCGACACCTGAGTAGGAACCAACGCCACCGTTTAGGGCGGCATCGAACGCAGCGTTAGGACTTTGAAGGATATTTAACGTGCACTTCCTCTACACGGGGTATTATTCGTCGGACATTTTGGGCTGCACGGGCCATTTATAAGTCGGCAGTTAATTTGGCGATGCCCGGACACGAACCTGGGACCCTTTGCATGCTAGGCGAATGCTTAACCGACTGGGCTCCCCAGCCTTCCGTCGTATTTTAGAACCACAATCAAGTGACGAGCCGATACCTGAGTAGGCACCCAACGCAACCGTTAAGGGCGACATCGTATTCGTCGGACATTTTTGGCTGCACAATCTGCTTAGAAATCGACGCGGTAGCACCTCAATGTTTTTTTTTTTTAATCCTACGCCAGACCTAGGCTGTTCCGCCATTAGTCTATCACGGGCAGCCCAATACAGTTCGGAGACACACACAAAGTTACTAAATTTTTCAGCAGCAAACACAGCGGCTACGTCACCTCAATGTGCGGTGCATTATTTAAGTGAAACACGTTTTGAATCTTGCTATTTATTAATGTAACAGGGAAGAAAACGGCAACTCAAAAAAATCGAATTTTCATTTCAACCTTAGTTACTGAATCATGCCCTTACGAAAAAACTTCTATGATGCACATTTGAATATGGGGCTGGAGTTTGCAAATTTGGTAGTTAATTTCAATATAACTTTCTTGCCAGCTTTAAATGTCTTTATTCCAAAACTCCAATTTTCAAACTTAAGGTACACTTTTCTATTTTACTAGAAGGGTTGAAATTTTCTGTGATGTCGTATACATGTCTATTTTACACATCGATACAAAAAATATTCCCAAAAAATATTAAGTGAGTAAAAATAAGACGATTTGTCTGATTTAAAAAGTGCGCAAAAATTCTATTTAGGTTAATAACTTAAAATTATGAATGTTTTATTGTCAAACTTGAGTTTCACCGAGTTGATTGGACTTTTTTTTATTTCTATAAAAAAATATTTTGAGATACACGCAATAGTTGTGCTGGAAAGTGTACCTAAAAACTAAAAATCTGTGTTTTAAAATAATGACATATGAAGCTGGAAACAAATTTATATTGAAATTAACTACCAAATTTGCAAACTCCTACCCCATATTCAGATACGTAATGTATAAAAATTTTCGTAAATATTAATTTTAGTGATTGAAAGTTAAAATGAAAATTTGATATTTTGAAGCTCCGTTATGTTTCCTGTCCGCTTAAGTTGGCGGTGAAGTATAAATAGCACTTTCACCCAAACAAGTACCTACGATAAACTGTTCACTAAAATAAACATCTGCATGTTTCTCTAATCAAGAAGAAAATCAGTGATTTACGTCACATTATGCTAATGAAGCTTCGTTAAGCCTGTTAGTGGTCACGTTAAGGAGAAAAATTTATTGGACTTGATTTGTCCCGAAATCGGCTTAGGAGCTTAATTTCTTGCAGACTTATGTAGTTTGAAGGATTAACAACTGACGTAACTATTCTTCGGTTTCTTATTGGATGGGTTTTTATCGTTATTAATTATTTTTTGTGTTTATTAATCCTTTTTCAACATCTATTAATTTTTATAAGAGGGAAAATGAACAAAGTCTGTTTTGGACTTATGCTATTATTTGTTTTGCCATCATTAGTTGCGACTCTCTTATGCCCATTATTTTATTGGATTCAGTGCCCCAAAATCGGTAAATATAATTTTTTTGAAGCAATAATATATCAATTAAACCCTTTATTATGTTTTCCCAAAGTTTCAAAACAATTATAAATAGTTTTCACATATTTTTTTTTCATTTCAACTTCTCATCGAATGTTCCAGTAATATTTAATTTTTCAAAATTGAATTGTAATATGTGAAAACATATCCAAACCTATAATGATAAAACTCCAATAAATGTTCGAAAAAACGATCATTTAAAAAAAAAATGTATATAAGAATATATTGAATAAATTATGGATTGGAAAGTGAAAATATATCAAAGATTTTTTTAAAATGAAATTATGGTGTTTTCCCACCAAAATATTTTAACAAACCATTCGATGGTGTTTTTTTAGATATTACTAACTTTGTAAAAGAATCCTAAATATTAGTATAAATTATAAATACCAGCAAAAATTTACACGAGTTAATAAATTGAATTGCGAAGAAAAAAAATTCCGATCACCACTTTTTTTTTGTGAAAAAATACGATCGCATACAAACGAAATTAATTTTAAATTGGGTATGTGATTTTTTTCGGCATATGTATAAAAGATCTTTGAAAAAAATTGTAAATAAAAACTAGTTTTCCACCTTTAGAAGTATGCATCGATGGAAAGAATTACATTAAGTTCTAAAACTTAATTGTTGAACGCTTAAATTTTTTTTTATCAAATATATTGTTTTAGACCCTATAAGTGTTAAAAGGTGATGCACGAATAGTAAAATCGTATAATTGACAAAGAATATCATTTCTACAAAGCCAAAACAAAACTTAATATGACTAAAAAATAAAAAAAGTCATTTTCAATTGTGCAAGAAACCTAAAGCTGATACTGACCTTTCCCAGATAATCTAAGGAATTACATTTGGTTTATTTGTATTTTAAGCAGCACATTAGTTATTACTTTAGACACATATACAGTCCCTGGACAAATTAATAGACGCACTGTATTTTTTAGTAATTTTACGTTTCTTAAGAGTTTTTATGCAATAATGGTATATTTAAACTACAATATTATTGATTTTTATTTAAAAGAATTGTTGTAGACTACATATTTGTACTTATTTTAACGTATGGTAAACTGTGTGACAAGTTTAGAGATAAGATTAGATAGATAAGATATAAGAGATAAGATTAAGATAGAGACAAAGATTAAATTAATTTATATAATATTATTATAAGATTATTTATGTGTAGAATCATCCTCCTCAAATGCAAGAGACAGTACAGTCTTGCATTGATAGCATGCCGCGCAGAATTAAAGCTTTGATAGCGGATAAAGGTGGCTCAACTAAATATTGACTTTTACTAACATTCATTTCACTTTTCTTTAAAATTTAATAAACTTTTGCTTTTCTAAACTAATGCTGTTTTATTTGTGTCAAATAAATCGGTAATTGATTGGATAATATAAAAATAAAAAACACATCAATTTAAAATAATAAAACGGTACAATATCACCCGGTAATTAATATTTTACATGAAATCTTGCAGTGCGTCGAATAATTTGTCCAGGGACTGTATGTCTCCGCTTGTATTTAAGATA
Source organism: Oedothorax gibbosus (assembly GCA_019343175.1). Lineage (NCBI taxonomy): Eukaryota > Metazoa > Arthropoda > Arachnida > Araneae > Linyphiidae > Oedothorax > Oedothorax gibbosus. The sequence continues at coordinate 27,098,980 of CM033275.1, forward strand.
ATATTTTCCCATACCAATTCTATTCAAAAATAGAAAGAATAAAAGTTATCCTAAAACAAACAAGTTAAATTTTTCTAGACTTGTAATTATATTTTCTTAAACCAGCAAATTTCATAAGTATTAAAGAAGTTTTATACAAAATAAAAATGTTTTCGCACTGAATGCATTTAAAAATGCGGAGTAATCCAAAAGATATTTTTGTTAACAAAATAGCGCTTCCAAATCGTTTATACTTAGAATAATCAACTGCAGTTTTAAAAGAGATAAAATAATGAATTACGCGTAATAATGCTATGTAATATTAAATCTTTACGTATTTTAACTGAAAGAAATGAAAAATGCTAAGAATTTTTTAGTACTTAAAATTCAGATTGTAAAATAATAAAAATTGATGTGTCCATTTTTAGTTAGTTTTAATATTTAACCCTTTTTATGTTAATTGTAATTACGTACTGGAACAAAAAAAATTCATTTCGAATGTTTTAACGCTTGAACAAACATTTTTAAGGGTGCATTCAGCAGTAACAAAGCAGTTATAACTTCTCAATCTTTGTTTATGCTTTTTTTTAATTATTTCGTTTAGTTATATATTATTTATAAGGTAACAAAGATCAAAATTGTTATACGACATCTTTCGTAGTGAAAATTTAATGGTGCGAAAAGTTTTTAATTATGCATTTGTTATAGTAAAGATTTGCTGAAATTCGTGGTATTCGTTTAATATGTATCAAGATTTGTGTTTTCGGCATGACATACTTATCAGTTTCATACTACAGACAAAATAAAAATTTATTTCATGTATTGGTTGAATGAAAACGCTGCGGAAATATATTGCAAACAGAATCCCTCCATACAAGTCCAATAGCAAAACAAACAGTAACAACGTTGAAATTCAGTGCAAATATAAAATCTTGTGTTTCTGTGTAATATATTTGCCGCATATGTTTACGGTTTTCGTACGAAAATAATACATTTTGGCTTTGTACAAACTACATGACACTGTATCGGTTTAACGCTAAAACGATATGAATTTGCTAAAACTATCAAACATATCTACTAAAAAAACTCCTCGGCGCAACAGCTCGTAAGTGGACTAAGGCCTGCCGTGCCCATTCCAGCTGTCGTGACCAAGGGCTCTGGGGAACTAGACATATGACCCGGTTAGGTAGTCAGCCTCAAGTGGAACCCCCAGTGTTTAGTTCCCAAACATGCTTGGTACTCATTTTATGACCCACTTAAGATTAAACATATTACATATCTAAATAGCAAAATGCAAAACGTGTCGAAAATAATTGGATTGGAAAACTTACTTTGGGATATACTAAATATTTACTTGGAATGTTGAAGTTTATTTTATTAGAAATTACATGTAGATAACATACATATTTAATAACATGCATGAATTAAATATTTTTAATTAAACTTACCGTACTACAATTGTCCAGTTCAGTAGGAGTGGCGACGTTACCATTGAAACGTGTCAATACGATTGTTTGACATTTAAAAAGTATCCCGACTGCTTATTTCAAACATATTGTTTGAAAGCTTTAACAACACCAAATTATGCCTTGTAATTTCAGGCCCCTGTAAGGTGAGGAAGACACTTGGTCGACCAAGCTCTGCATGCTGACCTGGTGCGTGAACGTTTGACCAAAAGTACATTTACGTTGAGTTCAGTCGAGGTGAATTATCGTCGAACTAGAACTAGGCTATTGGTGAAGGGTTTCGTAATTCAGGGCCACAGTCAAGACACGATCGGACACCTGAGTAGGCACCCAACGCGAGTTTTAAGGACAACATCTAATAGGGTACTTGACAGTATCGCTAAAATACCTTCCACTATTAATTAAATTATAGTTTGAACCCAAATATAACAAACGTATGTATTTTTTTGAAAAATAAATCTTTAAATAATTAATAGTTTAGTTGAGTTTGAATTATCGTCGCACTAGAGCTACACGAGGGCTATTGGCGACGGGCGTCGTATTTTAGAACCACAGTCAGAAATAATTAATAAAAATCATTTTCAAATGGCTTTTTTCTCATCGGTACGTCACGTGATTACAAACTCGTCGATTTGGCTGACGTCACTAGTATGTAAAAACAAACCGGTGTGATGTTTTTTTGTTTGTTATTAAACTGGTTTTAATCTAACTTACTATTAAAATAAGAATTATATAGATAATGGGTGGAGGTTTTACAGAAGCGGATAGTTCAAATTTGCTTAAAGTAGATTTCAAAATGGTGTTTCAAAGTTTGTTTATGGTTACTAGTGACATCATAGATACCACGTGACAGCCACAAAGCGTTTTCGTGTGTAATTTTTCGTCCTAATTTTAAAATTCATTTTTCTCCCTTTTTATGGGGTATATGAAAAAAAGAAAAGTACGGGTCTGATATTTTTGGCATAAGAATATTTTAGCCAGTAATTTTTTTTTAATCAAATACTCTATTGTTGACAGGCTACCATATTATAACCCATGAACATGCCAACACCTGAGCTAGCATTTAACGCAGCCCCTTGATCATTGGAACATTAGATTCCAATTCAAAATGGGTTATATTTTTATAAAAGCAATCATTTGGTCAACAGTTCTACGTGCAATTTCAATAATTTTCAAACGTTTTCCAATAAATATGACAAAAATGCAGAACAACAATTTATTTAAATATAGCTAATAGTAATTTAATGCCGACATTCAGAGTTAAATTCTTCACATTCTTTGTTTATCACGAAATTTTTTGATAAACAGTCATATAAACCGCTAACCGGAAACAATTTAATTACATTTCAAAACCCTAAAACTTAGGTAAACACAAAATGTTCATTTCACATCTAAAAGTCACCAAAGATTCCACTCCTTTCATTAAAAGCAATCTCTACAAGATTCCACATTTAATGAATCCAGGGTCCGGAGTTCCCGAAGTCCATTTAAGTTACAACCTCGGCCTTGGGCCAGTGCAAGTGATATTTTGACGTTGATAAATTGTCATTAGGTAGAACTGAAATAGAAGTAAAATTATAAAAGTTATGTGTTGTGTTATTTGGTACTAGTTGTAGAAAATCTATAGTAGCATGCCCTGCTTTGTTATTGTTTATGTCATTTTTGTTGTGTTGCCGAAGACAACTCAGTAGTTGTTTCGGATTATATATACTACTATATTTATTATAATATAAATGACTTTTAGTAAAACAGTATTAAATCAGCGCCACCTAGCGTGAATGTTATTTGAGGTTGTGTGTGTAGTGATTTCTACACTACTTTTGAATCAAATCAGAAAAAACCTTATAGGTTGTAGTGTTACGTATCGACGATGTTTTGCAAACGATGTTTAAAAGTACAGGGTGGTTATAAAATAAAGCTCGCTATTCGGAGTGGTCTGTAGCTTGATTGAATAATCCGAATGCAACAAGCATTGAGACACTTACTAATCAAGAAGGGGGGGAAAAGAATAGAATCATAAAAAAGAATCTCGTATCTTGACCAGGTTCTAAATTTCGAGGCGTAGCCAATTATGGCCAATTACAGCCAACACAGCCAATTACGCCTCGTAATTTAGAACCCTGGTGAAGAGACGAGTTTCTTTTTTATGATTCCATTCTCTTTCCCCCTTCTTGATTTAGTAAGTGTCTCATATCAAGAAGGGGGAAAAAGAATGGAGTCATAAAAAAGATACTCGTCTCTTGAACAGGGTTCTAACTTACGAGGCGTATCCAATTATGGCCAATAACGGTCAACACAGCTAATTACGCCTCGGAATTTAGAACCCTGGTCAAGAGACGAGTTTCTTTTTTATGATTTCATTCTTTCACCCCCCCCCTTCTTGATTAGTAAGTGTCTCGATGTTTTTTGTATTCGGATTCTTCATTCAAGCTACAGACCACTCCGAATAGCGATCGTTATTTTATAACCACCCGGTACTACTATATTTATTATAATATAAATGACTCGTAGTAAAACAGTATTAAATCAGCGCCATCTAGCGTGAATGTTACTTGAGGTTGTGTGTGTGGCGATTTCTGAACTATTTTTTTAATCAAACCCGAGATTGAATTAAAAAAAAAAAACCTAGGTTGTAGTGTTACGTATCGACTTTGTTTTTCAAACGATGTTTAAAAGTACAACGTTCTTAAAACCTGACTAACGTCGATCAAATATTTTGAAACTGAAATGAAACTAAATTACTTGTAGTGATATATTATGCTGTTTTGGTAATTGTTTATAGGTTAAGGTTGAATTATAGTAGCACTAGAGCTACACAGGGGCTATTAAAAAGAGCGTCGTAATTTGGAATCACAGTGAAACGACGAGTCAACACCTGAGTAGGTACCCAACGCAAATTTATAAGGACGACGTCGGAACTTTGTAGCAGAATTAACGTGTACTTTCTCTACACGGGGTATTCGTCAGACTTTTAATTACAAAAGAAAAACAGGCCGTTCATAGGCCGGTAATTATTTTGGACCTGGCTCGAACTTCGGACATTTTGCATGCAAAGCAAGTGGGGTCTTTTTCTTTACCGAACCTTGGACCTTTCACAATACTAACTTTGCTACCCAGCCCCCAAAACTAATTTCAAAATAAAATGAAACTAAATTACTGGTAGTGACATGTGACATTGTTTTGGATGGTTGTTAAGAGGGATTGTCAGTCCCATAGAGGTAATGCATTAATTTTGGTATCACAACTACAGCAGAAGTATTGATTTGCCATGTTAGCCCTTTTCCCCAGGTATGGGAATCAACATAACAACGACATGAAACAAATTTGAAACGAAAATGCTATATAGTTATTTAATTATATATTTTTGAAGTTTTAAAATGCCAAAAATATACAGCAGATGGCGACACTATTAAAAAACTTTATCAATTAATAATTAAATAACCGGATGTTGTTTTCTTTTCAATTTTGTTTTAAATTGATGTTAGCCCTTTTCCCCAGGTATGGAAATCAACATAACAACGAAATGAAACAAATTTGAAACGAAAATGCAATCTAGTTATTTAATTATATATTTTTGAAGGTTTAAAATGCCAAAAATATACAGCGGATGGCGACACTATTTACAAAACTTTATCAATTACTAATTAAATAACCGGATGTTATTTTCTTTTCAATTTTGTTTTAAATTGATGTTATGATGATTCCCATACCTTTTGAAAACGGGATAACATGCCAAAGGAATTCTTTTGCAAACGTTGATTTCAAAACTAATGCATTAGCTCTATGGGACTGACAGTCCCTCTTAAGAATAATGCGAAAGATGCCTCGACTCAACCAACAAGAGAAATCTCCAACAGTTCTCTAAAATAACCCCAAAAAGCACCAAATACTTCACTCTACATTCATCCTTTAAAGCCACGTATCAAGCAAATGAAGTTAATTAACGGATATTCATCAGCAGGTGAATTAATTTTTAGATGGGGAAAACTAATGGGGGGACGGACTTTGTGCCTGAATTATGTGGCTTTGAGGAAATAACTCTGTGCCTCCTCATTTGGGCCCCGGATTTGTTTGTATTTGGTGGATTCCAGGCAGTCATTATGGAGATTTAAAAGTAATTTGAGATCCTTTTGGTTTTGGTAGAATAAGTGCTGTTCCACTATGGAGATACTCGCAGCCTGATCGAGGTCCCGCGATCGAGTCTCGACACCTCTGAAGACCCACCGAGTATATGCGGAGTACGTGCTCGTTAAATCTGTTTGGTCCGAAAGTCCAGTGGTCGGTCATTGCGCAATTTACCACGGTTACAGGTCCCTGGAGACTATTTCCCTCCATTTCAGGGACATGTGTAAATTGTAGAGGTGGCGATAGATGGCAGCATCTGTCTTGTACGTGTGTGTATGTCGTGTCCGTTCTTCTTGACGATAGTTTATAAGCGGGTCTTTGTGACCAAGCACACAAGCCTGAAAATATATGTCTACCAACCAACCAACCAACCTACCAACCGCGGAGCCTGGTATTTTAAGGTAACAGGGAACAAAACGACCACTCAAAATATCGAATTTTCAGTTCAACTTTGGTTATTGAATCGTGCCTTTACGAAAAACTTTATAGCACATTTGAATATGGGGCTCGAGTTTGCAAAATTTGGTAGTTTAATTTTAATGTAACTGTGTTGCAGCTTAAATGTCATTATTCCAACTCCAATTTTCAAATTTAAGGTACACTTTTCTCTTTTTCTATTTTACTAGAAGGGTGAAATTTCTGTGATGTCGTATACATGTCTATTTAAACAGTGAACCAAAGTAAATCTAAAATATATTATGAGTAAAAATAAGACTATTTTCTAATTAAGAAATGCGCAAAATTTCTATTTAGTAATAACTTAAAATTATGAATGTTTTATCGTCAAACTTGAGATTCATTGCGTGAATAGACTTTTATTTCTATAAAAAATTATTTTTAGATACACGCAATAATTGTGCTGGAAGTCTAGAAGCTAAATTGATGTTTTAAAATAATGACGCGTATGAACTGGAAAAAAGTTATATTGAAATTAACTACCAAATTTGGCAACTCCAAATACCATGTTCAGGTGCGTATTATATAAAATTTCGTAAATGTCATTCAGTGATTGAAAGTTAATGAAAATTTGATATTTTGAAGCTTCGATATGTTCCCAGTCCCCTGAAAGTACAGGCGACTAATAAGTCTACAATAACTAATGAGACACCACTATCCGTCGGGTTCGATTTGTCGGCTGTATCGAAAGGGAAAACGTAACCTATTCCGAACGAAAGATAATAGTCGACAATGTAAAGTCCCTCGAAACTGGTGCACACGAAACTGGTGCACGTGAAATCTTTTGGGGTCAAATTTCTTGACACCACGATGTTGAGTATCTGACCATATGTCGGTTTGACATTGGACCGAGGTTAAAAAATCCGAAGCCAAGAACTGTCGTTTACCCTGCGAAAGTGAGCTCCATTCTTAAGTTTATCATGATAAATAAAATATAAGACAAGTGAAGACCACAGTACTTTAACAATTTAACTAAGACAAAATAAGTTACATGGAAGAAGAATTACAAAAAAAACTGAAAGTTAAAGTTTTATCAGAAATGAAGTTGTGTGATGACAGTATTCACATAAGTAAGATATTAATTGGTAAATGAAAAATGATGCCTGTAAACTATTGTGGCCTTTAAATAGGGCCAATGTGGGAAAATTCTGATTACAGTTACTTTTCAATAATGGTATTACACCAAATGAAGATTCGCCATTGTCTTGCGGTGGCTAATCTTGAAAGAACTATAAATATAATTAGGGGAATCTGGGGGCTTGAAAATGAATCTCTGAAAGGATTTAAAAGCTGAATTAAATATTCATTTAGTTTTGGCTACAATTCATGAGTACCAGATTTAGTATTTTCCGAAAGTGCCATTGAGGATAGTCTCTAAATGCACTAAATACTTGCAAAGTATTCGTAAGTTTTGTTGGATTTGGAAATACAAGTGCAAAGTTAACTGAAATGTTCATTAAGGAAGAATGGGCGCGCTGGACCGCGGGTCTCCACACTCAAGTGCCTCAAGTGTTAAGTCATCAAGTTAAAACTATTTACTTTGAGAACATTCTTGAAGTTTATAGAAGTTTTAAAACGATATTTGTGTAGTTCCTAGAATGCATAGAAATTGTAGATAACTTTACAGTCTTACCTGCCCACTTTTGATATGCTTCGAATAGTTTATGTGTATTGATTTATTGAAATGATTGTAGGTTAAAATGTCAACCAATTTCAAAAAGTTAGAAGGATTTATCTGGACTCGAAGTGTAATGAAAACATTTATCACAAAAAGAATCAGCTTGTAAAACATTTTCAATTCAGCTGTAAAGTTGACAGAGATAGAAATTTTTCTCCATAGGATTTATAGTGATGCACTTTACTTGGAACCTCGGTCCAGCGCGCATTCCCCTTAAGGTTATCAGTGAATTTTGGGCCCCAAATGCAACGATACACGTTTAATACTATTATATAAATAAAGCCTCAAAACGTGCAAATAATTTTAATTATTTCATGATCAATACATGCCTAAATAATCAGTGCATATAATACATTCATTAATTTCTTTTTGTTATTTGCTTGAAAATTGCAATTTATTTTGTAAAGTTAATTAATTTCAATAGTTAATTAATAAAAATTACGAATATATTTTGACAGTTATTTTTGAAACACAATCAAGTTTAACTCTTTAACTTCTGAAACGGCCCGGACGGCCGTACTAGTAACGATTCGATAATGCTATTCCTATAACAAGTTACTCGGCAACAAAGTGCTTACGTAGCGAATGTTTTAAAAAACAGTTCGGGGATGGGAAGCCCAGTCAGTTAGGCGCTCTCCTAGCATGCGGATGGTCCCAGGTTCAGGTCCGGGCATTGCCAAAATAACTGCCGACCTATAAACGGACCGTGCAGCCAAAAATGTCCGACGAATAATACCCCGTATAGAGGGAGTGGACGTTAAATATCCTTCAAAGTCCTAACGCTTGCATACGATGTCGCCCTTAAGGTTGCGTTGGGTGCCTACTCAGGTGTCGGCTCGTCTATTGACTGTGGTTCTAAAATACGACGCCCGTCACCAATAGCCCTCGTGTAGCTCTGGTGCGACGATAATTCAAACTAAACTAAATTAAAAAAAAAACAGTTACTAAAACTTCTATATGTTTTCAATGGGCATGTTACACGTTTTGAGAGGCAACAGTTCTAAAGTGATGAAAAAATATTCGATTGGTTAATTCAAGTGGAGAGTGGAGCTTACCATTTCAAACTAGTTATCACCGAACCACCAATGAACATAGCAGGAATGATTTACTTCACGTGGTTAGCTGGTTGGTTGGTAGACATATATTTCGGTTTGTGTGCTTGGTCAGAGACCCGCTTATAAACCATCGTCAAGAAAGACAGGCACACACATAAGTGACAGATGCTGTCATCTATCGCCACCTCCACAATTTAGATATCTCCCTGAAGGGGAGGGAAATAGTCTCCAGGGACCTGTACCCGTGGGAAACTGCGCCATGACCGCCCACAGGACTTTCGTACCCACAGATTTAACGAGCACGTACTCCGCATATACTCGGTGGGTCTTCACTGGTATCGGGACTCAATCGCGGGACCTTCCGATTCCGAGAACGAGGCCTTAACCACTAGGATATCTACGGCCCCTACTTCACGTGAAACAAACCAAATGAAGAATAATCACAAAAAATGCCTATTCATAAATGATTTATAATAACAAAAGCCTTATTTACACCAACAAATAATTTTACAAACCCTTGTATAAAATTATACGTTACAAACAATTAAGTCAGTGCAAATACAGCGACTTCAATACGTTTTAAATTGAATGTTTATAATTTACACCCTTTGAGTTGTCTCCGCTGCCGATAATGTCTTATAATAACAAAAACAGTTCCACAGAAACTGGAGTGCTGTTAGAAATAAACAACTTTGAGGGGAATAATTTTTAATATTTCCAATGAAGTTATTTTTCCTACTTCGACATGATAAATTGTGTGGCGTTACACAAATACAAGTCAGTTACGCTTTCGAAAGTTTTAATTAAACCAGTTACACTAAATGTTTTACTATGTTAATGGTTCAAAACAAGTCTAACTAGTTTTGAAATTTTGATTTATCTTTTCGGAAAGATTTCATTTACTTTCGTAAGTACTTTAAAAATGAACATTTTGGGTTCAGCTACATCTTTTACCTTTTGCAATTGTTAATTTGCTGCGTATTTAAATTACTGGAGATTTCTTGGTAATTATAAAGAATTAAAGCAGATTTGAAGGTAAAAATGAAATGTATGAATTGCTTTCTCAAATCTCCGAGATGTCATTAGTAAGAAATAATGAAAGTCTCTAATTACGAAAAGTTTTCCCTAAGTTGGGCGGTAATTTTCCATTCATAAATTTACTTTTGGTAATTATGAACTAGTTAAGGTAATTATATTTATTAATAGTTAAAGTAAGTCTTGGATTTTCTAGGTAGTTCAAAGACTTTAAAAATTAATTTGAATTAAATGCAGAAAGTTAAATGAACTTTTACTTTTAATTTCTCACTTTAAGGGTAAATTTGGGTGCCAAAAATTTAAAATTCAATACTGTGAGCTTTTGGGCATAAGTTATGAAGATAGTTTAAGTGTAATTAATTTTTTTTTATTAAACCCTAGTTAGTAATAAGTAAGCCTCGTTTATGCGATATTAGGTCTTAGTGTTTTCAAAGTTACATTTTAAGATAAACTAACTTATTAACAGATTGGGGAAATTAAAAAAATTCATTAAAAAGTTTAAATTAGGAATAGCATTGAAAGTTAAATGTTTAAAATACGTTTCAATTTCACATTTTAGTATAATTTTTACTAGTCAAAGCTTTAATGCTGCGATAAAATACTGGATTTAATTTTTTGGGTAAGTGTCCTTAAAACGTTCGTTGGGATCGTTCGGCTCCTCACTTTACTGTGGTTCTAAAATACGACGCCCGTCTCCAATAGCCCTCGTATAGCTCTAGTGCGACGATAATTCAAAAAACTAAACTAAACTTTTAATAATGAAAGTATAGCGATAGGGATGAATATCGGAATATACAAAATGTAAAGATTGTGTTTTCTACACACTGTTCATATATAAAGATTATCTGCAGTTGTCACACATTTTTTTAAAGAATTTTTTTGTTATTCCGCGGTTTGAATTATATTAGATATAAGAAACTAAAATTTAACACCAGAAATTGATTTTGGAACGAAGATTTTATTATTTTATTTTTTAGTAATTTATTAAAATAGTATTCAGAAATAAGTTTATTATTTCATAACATCATCATTTATCTTTTAGCAAAGCATCTATATGTATTTATTGTATAATAAGTTGTATTTGTTTACTTTAATAAATCATTTATTCAAAAAGAGTCTTATAAGCTGGAAAATTCTGTTAATCGGATATGTTTTCTTGTTTTTCTAGAACATAATAAATTTCTTCGCCACATGAACTTTTTTTAAAACAAAGCATCAAAAGACGATCACATATTTCCAGTGATTGATAAAAAAAAGACTGTTTTCTTTGTAATCAATACTAATTGAATTAGCTTTTCTCGCAAAAGTAGAAATCAGATTAAGTTAGTTCTAGATAAATCAAAGAACACTCTAAGGTTCAACATGGCTTTTATTATTGAAATAATTAAAAAAATTCAATCTATTGTGATTCCGAATAACCTGATTTATATTTTTGTACAATAAAAATATCTATTACAATCATAAATATAAATTATTGTAATAAAGTTTGACTCAAATATCTCGTTTTATTTTATTTAAAGAGGTTCTATTGAATAAAACAATTATTTTTTGTTTTTCATAAACTAACGGTATGCCTTTTTAGAATGACGTTGTTTCATATTATGTAACTTTTTCGTTTTTATTTCTGGCTTTTCTTTCAATTTCATTGTTTTTTTAGCTTCCACACTACGTTTATAACGTAAAAAGTGGAAGGTATTATAATCGTTCAGTCCGCCTGTCCGTCACCCACTTTCATAGCCCAAACTACAAATGCTACGGACAAGTGTGAAACGTCAAAAAATTCATCGCATCGAAATTAGAATACATTGAAAATTTCAGAAAAGAATTCGAATTCGAAGTACTTCAATTATTTAAAAAACTGTAAAATTTAATGCTCATTTAAAAAGCATAGGAAGCCATTTTTATTCGAATTAAATCACCATAGCTATTCGCAACAATCGCTCGAGAAACTTTAATTCTTTTAGACAATAAATTAAAATAATTTTATTTTTGCGACATCGATCAGTTTGAAATGACGTCAAATATATTTCACTACGAGATTCTTTGTATGTTGATTAGCCAAATTTAGCATGTAAATGTTTAATATATAATTAATGATGTATTTTGCGCCTTTTTACCTTTTAAACACAAGTGTTGTGTGGAAGCAGGTTAAGCGACAGATTTTGTTACAAACCTACTTGTTTTATTTTACTCTCAAAATGAGCGTTTGTTTCCCGCCTGCTGTGTGTGTTTAATTTTAGAATTTTTTTTACGTAAAAGTTGTTTTTATTTCTTCCATTTATTAAACTTTATAGATTTTAATTTGATTAAATTCAAATATGCAAAGAATTACCAAAAATTCAACGTTACAGGAAAAATTCGGTATCGGTGATAGTTTGTCGTATGCGGACAAATTAATTGAAATTGGGGGTTAGCATTATGTTGTATTATGAATTGCTTGTTTTAATGTATAAAAATGCATATTATACAAAATACTAAAATCTTTTTGTATAGTAAACGATATGACTATTATAAATTGCTCAAAAAGCATGTTTTAAATCTTACAAAATTAATATCGTAAGCCCCAAAAATGAGCGCATATTTCATTATTTATGTACTATAAGTAGAACGTAAATTACAAAACTTAACAATTTTTTTTTTAGTTTATTCTTTAAATAATATTTTTGATCGTTTCTTTAATGTTTTCACTTGAGAAGCTAAGTGGAAAAATGTGTTAAGTGACAAAAAAAAGGAGAAAACGAGAAACTAAGTTTAAAGTGATTAACGTTTGCACTAAGATACGTTGTGAACGGCACTAACAAAATGTAAAAAATCAACTTAAGGGGGAATGGGCGCGCTAGACCGGGGTCTCCAAAGCAAAGTGCATCAGTGTTAATCCTATGGTGAAAAAAATATTTTCTCTGCCACATTTCTCCGGCTGTATTGATTATTTTTACAAGCGGATTTTTTCATGTGATAAACGTAGCTGACTTACAGGTTCCGACCTTCCCCCTTTTTGAAATTGGTTCGAATATTTTTTTTATTTTTCAATAAATAATTTTACACAAAATATTCGAAGCATTTTCAAAAAGTGGGAAGATAGAGAGAGACCTGTAAGTTATCTATACATTTATTATTTAAAAAAAACCGTTTGTAAAAATATTCATAACATAGGGAGAATTGTAGCAGAGAAAATATTTTTTCACCATTGGATTAACACTGAGGTACTTGAGTTTGGAGACCCGCTGTCCAGTGCGCCTATTCCCCCCTAACTTAAATTTTATAAAAAGGAAGAATATTTATGTCTTTATAGGGGGGAATAACATGTTCATTGACACAAAATTTTTTTTTCTCCAAATATATCACTTAGCACGTTCTTCCACTAAGCTCTTAAATTTTTAAGCTTACTTAAAAACAAACTCGTTTTACATGAATTATTTCTATTTGAGATTTAATTACGTTTTCTAAGAAAAATTATAATGAAACTTTATTTTTCTAACCCATTGAAACAGTATTACGTAAGCATAAAAAGTGAAAATTGAGAAACCATTTAAAATAAACACCACGGATAAATGTTATTTTCTTATAATACAATGGGATATTTCATAAAAAGCAATTTATATAGCAGTCAGCTTTAATTGTTACACTTTCAAAAACTGTTATAATTTGTAATCTGTTTAAACAAGCATAAAAGTTTTATGCATTTCATATCTGAAATCGTCTTAATCAAATACTTAATTCAATTGTGAAAGCTTATGGACGGAGCCTTTGGAAGTTTATTTTGGTACTTAGAAATTATCACGAAACTCAGCAATAAAAAGTGCATTGTATAATGACATATTTTGAAACTAAACACTGTCTTTAGTAATTAAATTAATGAAAGGAGGTATTAAAAGTCTATAAAACACATTAAGAGAAATATAAATAAAATGATAATGGGAAAATGTCTATTGAGTGTGGTAATCTTTTAAATTGTTTTACAAATGCCATAAAAGTTTTAATCTTTAACTAACCATACGCGTTTTATTGCATATGTTTACACGCCAGGTAATTATTATAAATTAAGTTTATTACAGAACGATTCGATTAGTTTAGGTTTTTAATGTTTATTGCTTTGTAAAAATAATTGTAAAGAAAGCCTTTAAGATTTAATTATTGTATAGTAAAAAATAGGGTAATAAATGTTAAGAGCAATTATTAAAAAAGATGTTTTGAAAGTAAGTTAATTTCTAAACGTAAAAATTGCTTTTTAAGACGTCGTAAGGAAACATCTTGGGGAAAAAACTTTTATGAATGTATATATATATTTATTCAATCATTTTATTATATTTCACCAATCATTTATTATTTTATTTATTCAATTTTTTGATTCATGATTATATGTTACGTAAATATTATCATTAGAAATTTTGGCATGTAAAACAATACTCAATTTTTTTTAATTCATTAACGTCGCACTAGAGACATACCAAAGGAACACCTTAGTAGGCAGCCAACACAACTTTTAGAAGAAAACGCAGTTTCAGGCCTTGGTTAATTTTAATTTGACGGTACTTCTGTCGCCAAGGGATTTGGCGCTTTTGAAGGGAGCGATAAACAATTATTTTTGGTGATGCGGCATTTTCTGGTGAAAAGCGTTGTGGCGTCTTTGTTGTGGCTAGGTGGCGCTGGTTATACTTGCGCGGATGTTAGGCGCGTGGGATTTATTTGTTCTAAATTAGTTTTTGACCAATCGCCGGCGCTGGTAATAATTGCGTGGTATTTAGGTTGCGCGGATTTTGTGCGCACGGAATTATTTTTATTCTAATAAATTTCTTTTTGTTCTATCGTCATTACGTTTGGGGTTACGTTTGGCTTTTGAACATCCGATTATTATGGATGGTGCGTATTAAAATTCTGAATTTTTTATCGGTTTGAAAATGGCTGGACAGCTAGCTATCATTCAGTTTTGAAAGAATAAAACTAAATTTTTTTACTTTAAATTTTTTGTTTTGCTTCGTAAAACAAAACTGCCCGGGGCCCCAAACCAATATTTAGGCTTTCAATGGGCCCTACAATACTGCCCCATGTTGGATACTGATGTTTTTTAGAGAAAACAAAATTGCCCGGGGCCCCAAACGAGTATTTAGGCTTTCAATGGGCCCTACAATACTGCCCCATGTTGAATACTGATGTTTTTTTTAGGGAAAAAATAATTGCCCGTACTCCCAAACGCGTGCGTACTGGATTGCCACTCGTGTAGCTCTAGTGCGACAATAATTCAAACTAAACTAAACTGGATTGCCACTCGTGTAGCTCTAGTGCGACGATAATTTAAACTAAACTAAACTGGATTCCCACTCGTGTAGCTCTAGTCCTACGAAAATTCAAACGAAACTAAACTGGATTGCCACTACTAGCCCATTGTGTAGTGTAAAGTTTGTTTTGTGTTGCCCAAAGCAAACCAAAACCCTGAGTCTGTTTTTTTTTTTCAAAAGTAACTAGGGTTACTGCATCGGCGGAAAGGAATCTGGCAATGCGAAAACACGCGAGTTTCGCCAAGTTGTTGTTGTTTCTGGAGCCGCGCCAAGCAGTACCGTGAAATTAAAATTTACCCAGGCCTTTGAAGCTTAATTAACGTGCACTACCTCTACACGAGGTATCATTCGTCGGACGGTTTGGCTGCACACACCGTTTATAGGTTGGCAGTTGTTTTGGCAGCGTCTGGATTCGAACCTAGGACCTTTCGCAAGCAAGGCAAGCGCCTTACTGACTAGTCTCCCTACCACCCTCGAAATATTAAAAAAAAACGACCTTGTAGTCCAACCTCTGCAGTAATCTTATTCTTTTTCCAAAAATATTGCTATAAATGTTAAAATTTCATTAGGTATTTATACACGAAGTATACATTACATACGACATTGGTTATTATTTACGATAAATAAAATTTATTTTCAAATACCACTCTAAAGAGGAGGTAAAAAAGATATTTATTTACATAAGACTTAAAAGTTTTGAATTATTGAATCCATTTATTTGAAACCGCTTATATTTGAATATTAAGTTTACATTTAATGTTTTGTGCATGTTGTGAAATCTTAGAAATCTTTCTAAATCTGAATAGACTGAACATCATTTTTCTTTACGACTCTTTTGCATTGAAAAATGAAACCTACTTCTTAAATTAAATTTAAAGTTGTTACGTGTTCCACAAATAAAACCAGAGACATGTCTTTAAAGTCTAAAAAAAGCAATTCAGAATGCGGTGGTGAAGAAAAGTGGTTTTAATATTAGATAATTTCTGCTTTTTTAAAAAATTAAGCAACCAGAATTGTAAGAATATTTGCACGTTTTAAAAGTTTACATATTATTCTAGAGACTTTTGATATTAGTATTAAAAGTGATCGACAGAGATTCAAGAAATATGTAAAAAAAACTCAAGCTTTCGGAGAAATAGCTGATCTTGTAATGGTCCCATCTGCTAAAAAAAAGCAAAAGTCAATTTCAAAGTCACAATTTCTTTCCAAAATATGAGCACTAATTGTTTCTATTAAACTAGTTTTTGCATTTATAAATCTAATTTTGTTTCCATCAAAGCTTTTTCTCTTGATAATACGATGAAGCAATCTAGGAATGAAAAAAGTTTATGCATATTGCATATCTAAACAAATTCCAAACCAAGACTCAAACTATAGAACACACTACACTCTGAATTCTCAAATTATAAGGACCAGCTATCCATTTCAAATCCTAACTCCCCCTGAAGATATCTAAGGATATATCCACGTAATACTCACAGAACCGTTGCCAATTCAGTTAGATAAATACCATGGATGAATGCAGAAGACATGATACCAAACGTTATGAACGTAGGCGATTAGTCAGTGCAGTACATAGAGTTTAGAAGAAGTTTGAGATGTCCTTGGCGAGAAACAAAGTGAAGCCGTCACAAAGTCGCCAAAGAACCCTAGGAAGCGCTAACAAACTGCTCACTCAATGTTAGTTCAATATAGTGTGCTCATCATTTTATTCCTTAAAAATCTTTGATTAAAAAGCAAAAAAATGACTATTTGTAGCACGAGATCGATCTGAATTGTCACAAGATGATAGTAATTTCCTTCACAGGTAAGAACAAAAAGTTCTTAAAAAACTAAAATAGCCTACTTTCCTGTTACATAAATACTTACTGAAATTCTCTAATCGGGAAACAACTAGGTTTCTTATAGTAAATATCATCAACAATCGTTTCTACACTAGATTGACACACATTAGAAAAAAATCGCTAAACACAGCATCCAGCTATAATTTAAACTTCTAAAAGCCAAAATCAACTATTTTCCTTAATATTCTTTCACAAATAACTTAATATTATTTATCGTCTGCTCGATTTATTTGTAGTTCGAAGAATAATTAAATATTTATTAATAACAAAAATAATGAAACTACTCCAAACTGCATTAAAAATAAATTTAAATTAAAACTAAGCAGAATTGTAAGCAAAAAATATGCCTTGCCGCTTTCTTGGTAAACAACAATCAAAGAACCACATTGTGCTACATTTTATGACGTCATTCCAAAATGATTCATGAAAAAATTATTTTGCTTCAAATATTTTTAAATAAAGTTTCTCATGTCATTGTTGATTTGGCAACAGTGATTTAAATGACTCAAAATTGAATTTCAATGCTAATTCAATAAAAAATTTGCTGACAGATGGTAGATTTATGTCCGTCCGGACATATAGACAGGCGGAAAAAAAAGTATGAAAGTTGGGTCTCTGTGGTCATAGCTTTCTAACAAAAAAAGAATTTTTAAGATCAGATGTATAGAACCGATTTTGGAAGGGGGTACGGACAGACAGACAGACGGACATCGACCGCATGTCATTACCTACTCTTTCATTTTTTTAAAATTCTTTCGAATTAAAACAAGTAGGTTTGTTACAGAATCTGTCACTTAAACCGCTTCCACACAACATATATTTGTGCTCAACAGGAAACAAACTATTTATACACCTCAGAAAGAAATTCGCCAAACAGAGCCTTTAGCTAGTTGTAATAAAACATTTAAACGATAAAATTAATTATTTTCATTAATCGTCTTTCTCAGATTTAATAATTAGACTTTATCGTTTGCTTAATTTGTTTGAATTTCGAAGAATAATAATGTAATCTTTTTTAATAAATATCTTTGTGTCGCCACAATTTACCATTTACATTTCTTTAGAAAATTCATTCATTTATCGTTTGTTAAATTAATTTACAGTTCGAAAAATATATAATTAGTGCAATTGATGCTTTAAAAATAAAAGCGTTAACTTTTTATATTTATTATGCCAAGTTAGAATTCTCTATGCATCCTTCTTCATACATATATAATAAACCATCAAAAGAACTCTATTGTGATATTACAACAATCCAAACTGAATTATATCGCATAAATAAATATTCTTTCAAAAGTGTTTATTTTTATTTTAAATAAAGTTTCTCATTCGTTTAACGAAATGACAACAGTGAAAATATTGAATAAAAATGGAATTTGCATTTTATTTCAATGCAGATTTAATTTTTAGTTATTTAAATTTTAAATAAACTTCTAATGAAAATTTTTTAATAAAATTTGGAATGTAGCCTAATCTGATTTTTTGCTTCAAAATGACGTATCCCACTTGTCTGTGGGACTGGTGGTTCTTTCTGTGAAAGTGGGTGACAGACGGACGGACGGACTGAACGATTATAATACCTTCCACTTTTTACGTTATAAACATAGTGTGGAAGCTAAAAGGAAAAGTAGGCTACAAATGCAATGCAATGGTAGTTTTTATTAGAGAATCAAAAATCTTCAAGTCGACGTAATAAGAAACTCCACTGTAGAATAGCGTCAAATAGTTCGCGGAGAGCGTTTGTTTGGGCTTACTGCAGCGCGATCGGTGGCTTCACTTGGCGAATCTGCTTTTGTATTGGTTTTTGCCCAGCAGCATCCATCTTCCTCTTAACTCCATGGTACAGTATTTGGATATCCTTTCAAGATTTAGAGGGCGTAAGACTCCTCCGTCCGTCATCCAATGCAAATACGTCGTCTATGAATAGCTCGAGTGCGATTGGCTGGAGTCCGAGAGAGTTGTTACGTGATCTAATCGTTGAAGATTACAATAATGGTCATTTTGAGATGGTATGGAGTCTGAATGCTTTGTGAATAAGAAACTATGGGCTTGTTTTACATTA
Organism: Oedothorax gibbosus; assembly: GCA_019343175.1. Classification (NCBI taxonomy): domain Eukaryota; kingdom Metazoa; phylum Arthropoda; class Arachnida; order Araneae; family Linyphiidae; genus Oedothorax; species Oedothorax gibbosus. Next base: position 27,117,956 of record CM033275.1, read on the forward strand.
CTAAAGTTTCCGGTTTTTATTCTCGTTATTCCGCGATTTCATTGGTTGCTTCGGCTTCACTGTCAATGTGCGGTAAAAACCGCGGATATTTATTTATGATATTTTATGTATAGCGGACATTTTATCTATAATAATAAAAGAAAGAGTCTGTATGTCTGTGTGTCTGTTATCGGATCGTAAAAGACCTACTTATACTGCCCTCAGAAATTCGAAATTTTTAAGATAGATTCCCTTTAATACTAACGTGTGCACCTGAGGCTTAGTTTTTTCATATTTGTTCCATTTTTGAAGAAAATTCGAATTTTCTGAAAAAAAACACCACTTTCGCTCAAATCCGATCATTTTTTTCTCTTTCCTGATGCCATCGGCTGAAAAAATTAAATAAAACTTTTAACGAAAACATTTAAAATTCAAAATGTTTATTTTATTCTTTTGCCATTAGTTTATAAAAATTTAATTCATTATTTGAAAAATAATTGACATGTTTCAAGTGACGTAATTCCGCCAGTCTTCATTCCCGGATTTTATTATGGGTTTATTTGATGATTTTTTCATTGATTTTTCTGTTGACTGCCATGTATGCATATTTAAGCAATAAATGTATAGTTAAGCTATTACTGAACTATGATGGTTAATAAAGGCCATCGCACTAAAAATATTAGTGTTTAATGTCTTTATTTTTTCGCCAAATACGTTGCCAAACTCGCCAAATTATTAACTAAAATTCCCCAAATAGGCAATTTCTTTTATAAATAATTTATAAGCTGATCGGTTGTTCGAAGGTCATTGTGTTAGAGCTGTATATTGGGTGTGGGTAGCTATATCTATTTTCTCGCCAAATTATTTCCCAAAACGCGCCAAATGAGCTAAAAGGTTTTATGTATTTATGAGGGAATTGTGATGACATTTATGAGTGCATTTTATAGCGTATTTTTCATTTTGGACTTTTAGGGCAATAAAACGGTATTTTATAATTTATAACGAGCGGAAACAATAATAAGTTTATGATCCTATAACAGGGTATATGGTACACATATTTGGAATCTATTTGATATTTTTTATTCCGTGCGAAGAACGGGTATAAGTTTGCTAGTATTTAATATTTTTTTTTAGCATTTAAATGAAACAATTTTACTAATTAGAGTACAATTAAAAAACAGTAATAGAACAGACGACAAAACGAACAATAAAAAACACAAAAGAAATTGCTATAAAACATACACTGTTCACAAATTCAGCAATTCCAATATTTTTTTTTAAATATTAAACTGAAATAATTATATCAAAATATCACCAAAACAAATCTAATTCCAGAAGGACCAAACATGAAAACCATACAGCTTTAGCTGTTGCCACTCAATACGTGAAACATGCTCATTGTCATGTGCGTTTAAAACCCTCTTAGTTCATGATTTTTTAAAATTTTTACTTGGTTGGTTGGTTGGTAGACATATATACTCAGGTTTGTGTGCTTGGTCAGCGACCCGCTTATAAACCTTCGTCAAGTAAGACAGACACAACAGACAACACACACACATAAGTGGATCCATCTAATTTTTAGAGACAGAGGCCAACTAGAGGATCCCCAGAATTGGCTTGTCACCCCCAGAGGTATTGATTTGGTATGGGAACTTAGAGGACTTTCGGACCAAACAGATTTAACGAGCACGTACTCCGCATATACTCGGTAGGTCTTCAGTGGTACCGGGACTCGATCGCAGGATCTTCCGATACCGAGACCGAGACGCTGACCACTTGGCTACGGCCCCAAAATTTTTACTTAACAAAATATATTTTTATCTGCGATGGAATTAAAGTGAAGTAAAAATATTTTAAAAATATCTTTGCACTGGAACTTAATTACTAAACATTTAAAATATTTTGGCATAGCCTTAGTTTGGTTTAGTTTGAATCATCGTCGCCCTAGAGCTACACGTGGGCTATTGGCGACGGGCGTCATATTTTAGAACCACAGCCAAGTGACGAGCCAACACCTGAGTGGGCACCCAGAGCAACCGTTAAGGGCGACATCGTACGCAGCGTTAGGACTTTGAAGGATAATTAACGTGAAATCCCTGTATACGGGGTATTATTCGTCGGACATTTTTGGCTGCACGGGCTGTTTATAGGTCGGCAGTTAATTTGGCGATGCCCGGACCCGAACCTGGAACCTTTCTCATGTAAGGAAATGCCTAACCGACTGGGCTCCCCAGCCCCGGCATAGAATTGACTTAGTATTGAAGACGATGCATTAAATTTGTGGAAATGGTATCTCTTTACATGCATGCAACGTAGATTAAAAAAAACATAGTTAACTTGTTTACTCTAAAACACTAAAACACTAATTTGGCGATGCCCGGACCCGAACCTGGGACCTTTCTCATGTAAGGAAATGCCTAACCGACCGGGCTCGCCACCTCGGCATAGAATTAGACTTAGTATTGAAGACGATGCATTAAATTTGTGGAAATGGTATCTCTTTACATGCATACAACGTAGATTAAAAAAAAACCATAGTAACTTGTTTACTCTAAAACACTAATGTAGCTTCCATTAGAGGTAATTATATACACAAAATGTAATTTCAATATTTTAATCCCAAAACGCTCATTTGCAGTGACTCTTTGCACACGCGCCATTTTCTCAAAAATCCTATTATGACGTCTGACACAGGTATTAGGAACTCTAGTATCAAATTTTAAGTCCGTAGCTCTTTTAGTTCTAGCTTTAGAGTGGTTTAAGACAGACGAACCAATATTCGAAAAGAATTTTCTTAGAACCAGAACCCTCCAAATCGTGTAGAAAAAACCCTCTCCATTTCTTTTTTCAACTCTATGATACTTTCATTACCTTATATTTCATATCAAGAAATTTAAAGTAATAACAAAGTGTTGAATTTTATTTAAAACTAGCAAATAAATACCCGTTCTCCGCACGGACTAAAAAAAGTTGTAATCGATTCAAGTATATGTACCATTTAATCCATTCTAGGATAATAAACTTATGTTATTGTTTCCGCTCATTATAAAGTATAAGATCCTGTCACTTATAATACCTTAAAAATCCAAAATAAAAAAATACGCTATAAAACGCACGCATAAAAGTCATCGGAATTTTTCTTCATAAATATATAAAACCTTTTAGCTCATTTGGCGCATTTTTGGTTAGAATTTGGCGAGAAAAGATATAGAGCTACAAACACTCTTATTATACAGCTCTACCACAATGGCCTTAGAACAACAAACCAGCTTATAAATTAAAAAAAAAATGATCATTTGTCGCGTTAAGGTATGAATTTGGCGAGTTTGGCAACGTATTTGGCGAAAAATAGAAAACGAAACCCTAATGTGTAGCTCTTGTATGATGGCCTTGAACAACCATCATAGTTATAATTCACGGAAATAGCTTAAATATGCATATTTGCAATCAACAGAACCATCAATATAGAAATCGTCACCTAAACCCACAATAAAATCCTGGAATGGAGACTGGACGGAATTACGTCACTTGAAACATGTCAATTATTTTTCAAATAATGAATTTAGTTTCTGAAAGTAATGGCAAAAGAATAAAATAAACAATTTGAATTTTAAATGTTTTCGTTAAAAGTGTTATTAAATTTTTTCAGCAGATGGCACCAGGAAAGTAAACATTTGATCGGATTTGAGACAAAGTTGTGTAGTTTTTTCAGAAAATTCGAATTTTCTCTAAAAATAGAACATTTTGAAACCTGGAAGTTCAAAAATCCTAATCTAAGTATGAACTACGCATTTGTGCAAAGTTACGAGTCAAACAAATGTATAGTTTAAGAGTCTATATGGAACATACAAACAAACACAACTTCATTTTTATTATTGTAGATAAAAAAAATGTAATTAAAAACTAACGAATATTGCTGAGAAATGTTATAAAAACTTTTACTTCATATTTCAGCACTAGGGATAAGCATTTCTCAAATAAAAATATTTCATATATTTCCATACTTTTACCAATGCTACTTGTATTAAAGCTTCAAAATATATTTCGTCTTTGGATGTTGTTCCGCGAATAAAAAAAAGATACGAGAATTTCCAATAAAGAGGTATGTTTCAAAAGACTTGGTATAGGGCCTTTTTTAAGAAAAAATATATGGGAATTCAGCCGTGTAAAGTAAGGAATTTATTTAAATCACTAATACATTTATTACTTATTCCTCAACCCTATATACATAATTATGGTATTCATGAATTACAAACAAATATAGATTTTTCCTTACACTGGTAGAAATTCCACAATTGTTTTCACCAAAAAAGTGGTACGAAAATTAGTGAAACGTTTTACACAAAGTCGTTGCAGTTATCATTTTCATCTGCTTCAGTCAATTAATCATTTTTAAGTGAAAGCAAGTACAGTGTTAAAAATCTGTTAATTTAACAGAAAAAAACATACATTTACAGAAAAATACTATAATTTTCCTTACAAAATGTTATTTTTCTATAAAAAATAAGCTGTATCTAAATGCTACAATGAAGTTATTTATTAAAAAAAATATTTTTCTATAAAAATAAGCTGTTTAAAGTTAAAATATGAAACAAAAAACTGTTTCAAGTACTTGAAGAACACTAGACAGCAACCAAAGAAGCTTTTTTGGTGTTTGTTGAATTTCCTGTGTGACGAAATGGATCAGTCGGGACGAGAATGTTGGACTGATGATCAGAACGTCCGTGCTCCGAACTCGGTTTCAGCACTTCTTAATTCTTGGATACTATTGTGGACACTGGGGTGACCTGGGTTTGGATTTACTGCTACGGGAAACTGGCAGTTTTTTTTCTGTAAAAATGAAATGTATTTTTTGCAGCGTACACATTTTTAAACATTGTACTTCAAAGGAGAACACATCTGGAAATGGGAATGTTTCATATAATGAAAAGTTCTTGTTTTCATTCTTCCGCATTGTGTGATTTCATTGGCTTGTTCGGTTTTACTCTCAAAATGACCGTCATAGATAAAAAATAAACGGATCTTTCTATGCAAGCTTTCTTAAACAAATGTTTTGAACAACCAACAGCACAGCAAAAAGTTAGCATTTAAAAAAATTAATAAGTAAAATATTCTCAGAAAATTCAGTATCGAATACCAAAAACAAAAGTAATTCCAGACAACAAATGAAAACAAACTTTTGGAGCTGTTGCCATTCACGAAGTGAAACAACTCCATTGTGAGTTGTTTACCGGAAGTAATGTAATCACTTACTTTTATACCAACTACTGACTAATTTAATTGCATGGTTACTAGTGTGAATGATACTATTCGATGTGAAAGAGCTATTGTTTTGGGAATGAATTTTAATTCATTCAACTTCCTCACTATGAATCTGTGTTCCCAGATATGGTTCAAGTTACCAGAACCTCTGTACCAATACCATAATGAGGCGCTAGTTAGCAGTGTTTATATGAGGCAACCAGAAACGCCGCCGATTATTCTCATTGTAGAATTTTGATACACTTTCAATATTTGGAGAGCGTACACTGTTAAAAATTTTGGCGCAAGATTGCACCGGATGGTTGGAACTTTCTAGCTGCCACCACTATTCGGAGCGTGAAATAACCAATTTTGTGGTAAAACCATTACTTTGCTACACTGTAAGAGTGGTGAATCCACACTCCAAATAGTGGTGGCAGCTAGAAAGTTCTTGGATTCCGGTGCAATACTGCGCCAAATTTTTAACAGTGTACGGCTCCTACATTCCAGTTGGTTATTAACCAATACAAAGGCGTCGTCTATGAATAGCCGCATATTATTTGCTGAAGCCTGGAGGAGCCATGTTGTGATCTAAACACTAAATTGGAATGGTATGAATGAATGAATTTGAAACAAGATGTTATTGTGTGAATTAAGGTTAATATTTCCATATAAATACTGATAATTAGTACAACTGTATTTAGAATAAAATCATGATGGATTAACTGTTATGACTCTTAGTTGTCATTGAGTGCGCCTGGATAGGTTTAGTTTAGTTTGAATTATCGTCGCAAGGGCTATTGGCGACGGGCGTCGTATTACGCCTGGATAGGACCTAGGTTCTTAACTCGAATAAAGCATGAATGTTCACTAACGGGAGCACACTCACATACACTTATATCTTATAGTATCTCAGCTTTTACACGCGTATAAGGCGTACTCTGCCGTGACCTTGGTCAGTTTTCTTTTGTACCCATTGAAATTTAAAACTGAATCATGGGTCACGCATATGTGCTTAAAAATTACAGCAAATTTGTTGGCGTTAGAAAACAGCACAATAGTTGGTGAACGTGAAAGATTTTTTTACAGTTTACGGCAATCATAAGAGGTAGGAAGGAGAAAAGAGAGGTCCTTGTATATGCGCAGTAGCGCACAAATGAAGCAGGCTAGAGCAGGCTTGAAGCAGGCTTGGGATACCTCGGTGTCAGTATGTTATGCGCAGTAGCTCTAAAAACCTGACAGCCCTGCTTCGATTTCTCTCAACTGGTATAGACCTCTCTGCACCTCCTTCCTACCTCTATTACGGCAATATTACAATTCACAAAATTCCGTTCTGCCGTTGTCCTTTAGATTGCCTTCTGTTCTTCTCCAACCATCCTATAAACGGATCGTGAAGGAAGGCAAACCCCTATTATAGCTATGTGTATATTCAACTGGTACTCGGTAAATCTGCCGTGGTCCAGACGTATCGATCGTTGTCAGTCTTAAAGGGAGTTGGATGCCTGCTCAGATATCGAGCCTTTCAAAACGATCAGGAATACTGTAAATGATCATTGGGTATCTCTAGTGTGGCGTAAATTCAACTACAATTCAATTAAAAGACAGAAATCGTATATATCCTTATTTTTTTTTAAGTTTTAACTCATCGCTCCAGAGATACACATATGTAGAGCTTTGTAGAATTCACTTTACAATTTCATTTTACGATTCTCTTAGTACTAAATATTTTATTACTAACTAAATTGTTCAAGCTTTTTAAAAATACCGATACCAAAATAGCCGAATTATTAATTGAATTAAAAAACGGTCAAGCATATTTCGGACATCTTCTTAAAACGAATGTTAGAATGGCCTAAAAATCACAAAAACTAACAGAGCTGGTTTGTTTATTAATAGACCACATAAAGTGTGCATTTTTAGCTTCCGCACTACGTTTATAACGTAAAAAGTGGAAGGTATTATCGTTCAGTCCGTCTGTCTGTCTGTACGCCTGTCTGTCCGTCACATACTTTCATAGCCCAAACTACAAATGCTACGGACAAGTGTGATACGTAAAAAAAATCAGCGCATCAAAATTAGAATACACTGAAAATTTCAGAAAAGAATTCGAATTCGAAGTACTTCAATTATTTAAAAAAAACCCTGCAAAATTTAAGGTATCCATATACCTTAGACAACTTTTTCTTTAATTTTTGAGATAGACTTTTTAAACTTTGTGAGAAGATCAGGCACATTAAAACTAACATAAAAAAATGATTTACTGCAATAAAAATATATTAATTAATAAATTAATTAGCAATTAATTAATTTAAGAGGGCCAAATTGTGTGCAACTTTACGACAATCCTAATTACTTGTTTGACAAAATTTTTACAGAAAAGAAAACAGTAAATATCCAGGCATGTATGTTCATACTTTATCTAAGCTCTAAGCAAAGTAGTTATTTAATTATGATAATTTGAAATGACTATATCTTTAAAATATGATTTTTTTTAATAATTTAATTTTTTGAAAGTCTGTAAAAAATTAAATTTTCTTTACAATTGTTATAAAAAGTATGGCCACATGCCCCGATTCTCACTCTTTAAAATTCACATTAAATTTTTTAAATCGAAGCATATTAATTTGAAATATCTTGTTCGGAGTACAAGCATATTATGAAAAAAAAAATCGTTCTTCAGAAAATGAGTTCAAGGATTTCATTGTAAGATTGAAGACAGTAGAATTTCCCTTACAAGACTGCCTGTAAATCAAAAACTATTTACAGTACAATAAATCTCCTTGTACCAAATGAAAGCTAAAAAATCAGATAATATTTTAATGCAAAAGTCACAGAACACATATTTTGATTTTTTCCGTTTTCTAAGGTATATGGATACCTTAATGCTCATTAAAAAAGCATAGGAAGCCATTTTTCTTAGTATTTAATAACCATTGCCATTCGCAACAATCGCTCAAAAAACTTTAATTATTTTAGGCAATAAATTAAAATAAAATTATTTTTGCGACATCGATCAGTTTGAAATGACGTCAAATATATTTCACAACGAGATTCTTCGTATATTGATATGAAATATTTTCATTCTATTTAAAAGCGAGGAATATTACATATTTATTCATTAAAATATAGATTAATTTTTGCAAACGAGAAGTAATAATTATTGAATTTTCGAAATAAAATTTAAATGAAACTAGCCAAATTTAGCATGTAAATGTTTAATATATAATTAATACTGTGTTTGGCGCCTTTTTACCTGTTAAAACACAACTGTTGTGTGGAAGCGGGTTAAGTGATAGATTCTGTTACAAACCTACTTTTACTGCTTAAAACTTCAAATTCCACTTAGTTGACATTACCCTCAGCAAATGTTAAAAACTATATTTTGCAACATTACTTGAAACTCATACTTTTAAATGTATAATTGTTGTAAAAATATGTTTGGATAAAGAATATACGAGTAAGATTTCTTTCTGAAATAAAGAGCTTAAATATCAGTCAACTTATCAATAATATAAACAAAAATTAAAACATTTGCACATAATAAATAAACATTCAAATATTCATAAAACCACAATAAAATCCTCATTCAAAACTACCATGTACCAAAACTAAGTGTTTGGCGGATACACAACTCAATTTGGCATTGTCCAATCCGACGCTCATCACGGCAATTCAATTACTCGGAGCTTTCCTTTCGCTAAAGACTCGATGGTGGATGTAATCAAATTCTGACAAGCGCTCAAATGTTAAATTTGATTGGTTGCCTCCTGCATGTTTGTCCATCATTAATGTTGATAACAATTAATGGCTCGATTAGTTTGAGTTTGCTCCTTGTAATTATGAAGGTGTTCAATCATTAAGAAGTATTTTGTGGTATTAATTGTGTTATTAGTGTTTATTAAGATTCTAATATAAAATTGAAGGGACGTTTAGGAGACAAATTGTATTATAGTTCTAATTTTAGACAGCTTTATAATTGTTTGCAAATGAATTTTTGAATTCATGCAACTTCCTCATTATGAATAAGTGTTCCCAGATATATGATTCAATAACTGGCCAGTGGTTCAGTAAATTCAAGCTCAATACAAATACCATAATGAGGCTTTTGTTACGAGTGTTTGTATCAGACAACCAGAAACGCCGCTGATTGTAGAATTTAGAGACACTTTCAATATTTATAGAGCGAACGGCTCCTGTATTCCAGTAGGCCAACAACCATACAAAGGCGGCGTCTATGAATAACCGCATATTATTATGTGTGATAATAATATGCACATATTATTATGTGTTCAGCTATGTTGTGATCTTAACACTAAATTGGAATAGCTTGCTTGAACAATTTTGAAACAATATTCTATGGGTGCGTGCAAAGAAAAAAAAATTGTCAGTCTCAACCCTCAGAGGGTAACAGACGTATAGACCCATCGCTTGGCTGTCAGGTTTTATAGCAACAAAACTAATTTTTAAAATTAAAAAAATTTATAAATTTAATAATTATATAAAATTTTCAAATTTAAAGCATGGAGGAGCCTTCTTTAACCATCTACTACAGAAATATAATTTTTTGAAAGTTAAAGAAATTAAATTTTCATTTAAAATTTTTAATTTTAACCCCATTAAATGAAAACAAGTTTACTCTTTAGTCAATTTGCTTATCCCTCAGAGCGTTCAGTTGCGCTGGGTGCCGGCTCACATATTGATTCTTCATTTAACTAAAGTGGACAGGTGTTTATATGCATCATGTATCTCTAGTGCTAAATAAATTCAACCAAAACATAACTTAAAAACAGGGAATCGGCTTATTTCACGTGACATAGATTAATTGTTCCTGATTTCATTCCTGGATCCTATTAGTTGTATATCACGGTAAGATCCACAAACTACATTAATTAACCAATCGAGGGGGCCGGGATAGCCTGGACGGTAAGGTCTTGGACTGGCATCCCTAAGGTTGCGAGTTCGAGTCCCGCTGCCTTCTGAAGACCCTCGTGTACGCTAATGGTGACTGGTGCACGTTAAATCCGTCTGGTCACAAAGTCCTCCAAGTTCCCATACCAAATCAATACCTCTGGGGGTGACAAGCTAATTCTGGGGATCCTCTAGTTGGCCTCTGTCTCTAAAAATTAGATGGATCCACTTATGTGTGTGTGTTGTCTGTTGTGTCTGTCTTATTGACGAAGGTTTATAAGCGGGTCTCTGACCAAGCACACAAACCTGAATATATATGTCTACCAACCAACCAACCAAACAACCAATCGAGACCTTATTTGTAATCCTTTGAAATTGTTACGACTCCAGACATGAAACAAGCCCATTGTAAATTATGTGTTTCATTTAAAAATCAATAAATTTACAAACATAATACAGTAAAAATATGTTAGAAAGACCTTGTTTACAACGACAATGGGCTGGTTTCACGAGGGATCTGGCAACAGCTCCGCGGTCTTGTTTTCATTTTTCTCGAATTACTTTTGCCTTTGTATTCCAAATTGAGTTTTCTAAGAATATTTTGGTTGTTTTTGTAAAATTACAACTTCTTTCAATGCAAGTTTTTCTTGATAAAGGATTAAAACAACCAACAGCACAGTGAGAAGTTGTAATTTAAAAAAAATAACAACCAAAATATCGTATTCTTAGAAAACACAATTTCGAATATCAACAAAAGTAATTCGAGAAAAATGAAAACAAGACCGCAGAGCTGTTGCCAGATCCCCCGTGTGAAACAAGCCCATTTCTAATTAATTTCTCGATTAATTCTCGATAAATTTAGAAATAACGTTGATATGATAACCAAAATGCCTTCTTAAAGAAAAAGTGTTAAAACAAGCCCATTTCTAATTAATTACTCGATTAATTTCTCGATAATTTAGAAATATACGTTGATATGATAACCAAAATGCCTTCTTAAGAAAAAGTATTAAAACAAGCCCATTTCTAATTAATTACTCGATTAATTTCTCGATAAATTTAGAAATATACGTTGATATGATAACCAAAATGCCTTCTTAAAGAAAAAGTATTAAAACAAGCCCATTTCTAATTAATTACTCGATTAATTTCTCGATAAATTTAAAATATACGTTGATATGATAACCAAAATGCCTTCTTAAAGAAAAAGTGTTAAAACAAGCCCATTTCTAATTAATTACTCGATTAATTTCTCGATAAATTAGAAATATACGTTGATATGATAACCAAAATGCCTTCTTAAAGAAAAAGTATTAAAACAAGCCCATTTCTAATTAATTACTCGATTAATTTCTCGATAAATTTAGAAATATACGTTGATATGATAACCAAAATGCCTTCTTAAAGAAAAGTATTAAAACAAGCCCATTTCTAATTAATTACTCGATTAATTTCTCGATAAATTTAGAAATATACGTTGATATGATAACCAAATGCCTCTTAAGAAAAGTATTAAACAAGCCATTCTAATTAATTACTCGATTAATTTCTCGATAAATTAGAAATATACGTGATATGATAACCAAAATGCCTTCTTAAAGAAAAAGTATTAAAACAAGCCATTTCTAATTAATTACTCGATTAATTTCTCGATAAATTTAGAAATATACGTTGATATGATAACCAAAATGCCTTCTTAAAGAAAAAGTGTTAAAACAAGCCCATTTCTAATTAATTACTCGATTAATTTCTCGATAAATTTAGAAATATACGTTGATATGATAACCAAAATGCCTTCTTAAAGAAAAAGTATTAAAACAAGCCCATTTCTAATTAATTACTCGATTAATTTCTCGATAAATTTAGAAATATACGTTGATATGATAACCAAAATGCCTTCTTAAAGAAAAAGTATTAAAACAAGCCCATTTCTAATTAATTACTCGATTAATTTCTCGATAAATTTAGAAATATACGTTGATATGATAACCAAAATGCCTTCTTAAAGAAAAAGTATTAAAAAATCGTTTTCATTACTATTTTGATTAAACTACTACTAGCACCAAGGATAAAAATTTATTTTATAGATATCATGAATTAATAATCTGAAAACATAAAACGTATTTTATGTTTTTTCTATACTTAATATACACCTTTGTTTATAACGTTACGCATTTATAACGTTATAAACATCTCGATCCCGTGAATAATGCTATACATGGGTTTACTGTATACATTTTAGCTTCCACACTACGTTTCTAACGTAAAAAGTGGAAGGTATTATAATCGTTCAGTCCGTTCGTCTGTCTGTCCGTCCGTCACACACTTTCATAGTCCAAACAACAAATGCTACGGACATGTATGATACGTCAAAAAATTCAGCGCATCGAAATTAGAATACATTGAAAATTTCAGAAAAGAATTCGAATTCGAAGTACTTCAATTATTTAAAAAAAAAAACCTGCAAAATTGAATGCTCATTTAAATGCATACGAAGCCATTTTTATTAGAATTAAATAATCATTGCCATTCGCAACAATCGCTCGAGAAACTTTAATTCTTTTAGACAATAAATTAAAATAAATTTATTTTTGCACCTTAAATCAGTTTAAAATGACGTCAAATATATTTCACAAAGAGATTCTTTGATTGTATATTGATATGAAATGTTTTCCTTCTATTTAAAAGCGAGGCATATTACATATTTATTCTTTGAAATATAAATTATTTTAGCAAACGATTAACAAATAATTATTGAATTTTCGAAAGAAAATAAATGAAACCAGCCAGATTTAGCATGTAAATTTTTAATATAGAATTAATGCTGTGTTTGGCACGTTTTTACCTGTTAAACACAAATGTTGTGTGGAAGCGGGTTAAGTGACAAATTCTGTTACAAACCTATTTGTTTTTTTTAAACATTCACATATATTAAACATTCAAATATTCATAAAACCACAAAGCAATCCACATTTAAATCTCCCATATACTAAAACTAAGCGTTTGGCGGATACACAACTCAATTTGGCATTGTCCAATCCGACTCTCATCACAGCAATTCAATTACTCGGAGCTTTCCTTTCGCTAAAGACTCGATGGTGGATGTAATCAAATTCTGACAAGCGCTCAAACGTTAAATTTGATTGGTTGCCTCCTGCATGATTGTCCATCATTAATTTTGATAACAATTAATGGGTCGATTAGTTTGAGTTTGCGTCTTGCAATTATGAAGGTGTTATCATTAAGAAGTATTTTGTGGTAATAATTGTGTTATTAGTGTTTATTAAAGATTCTAATGTAAAATTGAAGGGGTATTTAGGACACAAATTGTATTATAGTTCTAATTTTAGACAGATTTATAAAATTAAATTCAATTTTTTTAGTTTAGTTTGAATCATCGTCGCACTAGAGCTACACGAGGGCTATTGGCGACGGGCGTCGTATTTTAGAACCACAGTCAAGTGACGAGCCGACACCTGAGTTGGCACCCAACCAAAGAGTTCTATAGTAGGGTAGAGGAACGACTCGTACTGAGCTGCCATCGGCAGCCATGGCTCACTACGGAGCCTGAATAGAGTGGCAAAAGTGCTAGTTAATTTATAATTTTGATACTGAGAAAGGAAGTACACCCAGGGCAAAGGCGGGAATCCAACCCGTAACCGTTACCGCGCGCGGACTGCTAGCGTTATGGCCTGCGATCCAAACCAAACGGCCATCGGGCCATTGTCTCCGTGTTGGTCCACCTTGCTGTTGTAAGGTCCAGTCTCTACCCTACTATAGAACTCTTTGCACCCAACGCAACCGTTAAGGGCGACATCGTACGCAGCGTTGGGTCTCTGGAGCGTATTTTACGTGCATTCCCTCCTCACGGGGTATTATTCGTCGGTTATTTTTGGCTGCACGGATTGTTTTTAGGTTGGCAGTTATTTTGGTGATGACCGGACCCGAACCTGGGACCTTTCGCATGCTAGGCAAGCGCCTAACCGACTGGGCTCCCCAGCCCCAAAATTAAATTCAAAGCATAGCATAAATGTTAATGGAAATTTTTATATGATTGATAAATTTAAGTTCTAGAAATTCGTATGAATGTACAAAGAAATTTGATAAAAATATTTAATTGATTTTCTTATTCAACAAAATATTATATACGTATTTAAACGTAACATTGCAAGCATTCAAAGAAATTTTACGTCCGTCAATTTCTTTCGCAATTGTAAAGCAAAATGATTATTGACACCATAAAATAACTTTTTGATAATATAGTGCAAAAAAACTAACTTTTTCAAATCAATAATCGCTGCAAAAGTGATGCTTTTAACGAAATCGTGTTTCAAAGTTACTTTTACGCACTAGTGCGACAAAGTAAATAAGAGAATCTGATTGGTGTAAAATTCTTTATTTGAACGTAATTCTTTATTTGGCGTCTTATTTCCAATGCCAATCTAAGAAATACTTTTTTCATGTGATTTTAAAATAATCATTTATATAAATAATCAACTTCAAATCATAATCATTTTAATTGTACTTACTCTTTTTCTTATTGATTGCCTATTCCATATATTAATTAAATTGATTATTAAACAACTTACTAAAATTTCTCCAGAAAATTCACATGATAAAAAAAGCTAACTTTCAAGCTTTATACCTCATGTTTAAGCCTGACAAAGGACTATTTAATAAGCAAAAATAACCTAACAAATTCAAATGATGATCAATTAAATACAGATTTTTTCTTTAAATTAAAAATTGTGAATTCGTATTTTCTAATGACTTATGTCGAATTAAGTCTGGAAACCAAGACAATTAGTCCCCAAATCACATGCTTTGGGTTCTTGGCCTAAATTTGAAAATTCTCAGCCCACCATTATCCCATGTCTTTCTCGCTAATCAGCCAGTCAAAGTGGCCAGACAGTTTTCACATTATTGAGAATGTATTGGCCAGATAATGGGCCGGAAATGACGTATAAAAGGAGAGAATGTCCGAAATGATGCGATAATGAATGTCGTGTATTGGGGGATTTATGTTTGAGATTGGTGGGATCGTAGGCCGTGTTGTGTTATTGAAAACTGTTGATGAAAAATATACATAAATGCCTAGATAAATATATAACAAGTACGTTTGTAACAGAATCTTCGCTTTTAAATAGAATGAAAATATTTCATATCAAAGTACAAAGAATCTCGTAGTGAAATATATTTGACGTCAATTCCAACTGATCGATGTCGCAAAAATAATTTTATTTTAATTTATTGTCCAAAAGAATTAAAGTTTCTCGAGCGATTGTTGCTAATGGCAATGGTGATTTAATTCTAATAAAAATGGCTTCCTATGCTTTTATAAATAAAATTAAAAAAAAGTAAAATAAATATAATTGATGAAAGATTTCTGTGAGAGCTATTAGATTTAATCATAGTTTAAAGAATCAATCCAAACTAACACATAGGCAAAAATGTACCTAAACGAAATATCTGCAAGCATCCAATAAACTCCAATCCACCTATTGCGTATCCTCTACAATTGGCTATTAGGGTACAAACACACCCTTAAGAATACGCCGTTCCTTGGAATCCTGTTTAGAAATAATCGTTTATTAGCCTTAATACGACAGCAAGAATTCAATCAACTAAGGCTTATTTAGCAATGAATCGAAGCTAAGCCTACTTTGATAGGGTCAAGTATGTATTAGACATAGATATCATAGTTAAAGCATTAGATTGGCAGATCACGTGACCTCCAATGCTAACGACGGGGCGAGCATGGAGGCCAAAATAAGAGGGCAAAATGGCCAGTGTTGTCAGCACTTTAAGGAGAAAAATACTACGAAAAAATACCATTTAATTCTAAAATTACAAAAAAATACTAGAAAAGGATTTAAAGTCACTAAAAAGATTCCAAAATGCAGCTAGTATTTTTACGATATTTTTTTGTAATTTTAGAATTAAATGGTATTTTTTCGTAGTATTTTTCTCCTTAAAGTGGCAGCAACACTGGCCATTTTGCCCTTTTAAAAGGCTTCCATGCGCGTCCCGTCGTTAGCATTCGAGGTCACGTGATCTGCCAATCCAATACTTTAACTATGATATCTACTATGATCAGACATTACTTTGTTTGGAACTTATTAGACGTTATTTTTATGTAAGATTGTATCGTGTTTATATTCTAAATTATTCCTTGTTTTCTTACTGTGATTTGTGTACGATAAGCATTTCAAACTTGCATAAATTAAATTAAATATGAAAAATACTGTCTGTAAATTGAGACGAAATTTTGAATATTTTTCTTTATATATAACGAAAAGTTTAAAAATGCTTATTATATGCATATAAGTATCCAAATTTATAAACATGAACTCTAAACTTGCAATTCCAACAAAATCATTTTCCGCCAAAACATTTCATTTAAATTTGAACACCCACAAAATCCATTCACTTTCTTATAAAAAAAATTTCCGTCACCAAATTCATTGTTTTTATCTCAGATATAGACCTTTACTTCTTTCATATAATATTCTTTCGCAGTTTCATCCTAAGTTAATAAGTTTATATTCTATTTCCTCAAATCCTATAAACTGAGACGTGAATTTTTTTTTATGATATTGATAGGATATTCTGGACGAAGAGAAAGGTATTGGATATTTCGTTATCTTTTGCCTCTTTTACACGCATACAGGAATTTTTGAAGCACTTCCGGTGCCGCATGAACACTGTGACAATGTAAAGTCATTGGATCTTTCACACATTGCGGCAAAAATATTTTTATAACTGTTTTATCAGCGAGTTCGTTGAAGTAATGACAAAGGAAACAATCTGCAGTAACAATCTAATGCAATGAATTATAATTTTAATTTTTAATTATTGCTTACATCTACTATTAAAATAAAAACACTGTATCCTAATTCATAGATTTGTGTTGATTAACCATCATAAATACATCCCTGACACATCTGTTGCCATAAAATTATTTTTACTTGTGATTTAATATGTGTTCTTTTTTTGTGGTTGTAAATTAATATGCTTTACTTTAAAAAAAAACCCTCCTCGGTGCAACAGCTCAATAGTGGGCCAAGGCCTGCCGTGTCCAGTTCAGATTTCGTGAGCTAGGGCTCTGGGGTGCTAGACATATATGTAAGGTGGTCTGCCTCACGCTGAACCCCAGTGTTTAGTTCCCAAGCATACTTGGTACCCATTTTATCGACCCACTTAAGGGATGAATGGGAGACAAAAATATTTTCTCTGCCACATTTCTCCGGATGTTTTATATTTTTCTCCGCATGTCTCAATATTTTAACAAACGGATTTTTTATGTGATAAATGTAGATAACTTACAGGTCTCTATCTTCCCACTTTTTGAAATGGGTTCGAATATTTTTTTTTTTAATTTTCAATAAATAATTTTACACAAAATATTCGAAGCCATTTCAAAAAGTGGGAAGATAGAGACCTGTAAGTTATCTACATTTATTATTTAAAAAAAAAACCGTTTGTAAAAATATTCCATACAGCCGGAGAAATGTGGCAGAGAAAATAGTTTTTTCGCCATTGGATTAACACTGAGGCACTTGCACTTGATGATCCAGCGCGCCCATTGCCCCTTAATACTGGGGATCATACGACGCCTGAAGTACAGCAAAAATTATCTGTAATGTTACGGGCGAAAACCACGGGGGGTAACACCACACGACTTTCAATTATCAGTGAATAAATCAATACATTTAAAGATAATGACATCCCATAAGGTAATTTCAATAATTTAAACCTAAACAGTTCAAAGGCAGCCATTATTTGTACATGTGTGATTTCTCAAAAATATGATTGTGACGTCCGATTGGCACTAGGAACTCGTAGCCCTTTTAGTTCGAGCTGCAGAGTGGGTTTCAGACTGATGGACCAATGTTCAAAAACTTCTTTTATAGAATCAGTTTCCTCCAAAACATGTAGAAACACAAAATCTCCTGTACGGATTTTTTTTTATCCCATCGCAATATTTGCATTATCTCATATTTCATATCAAGTGATTTGAAAGCAAAAAGTAGGTTTGTAACAGAATCTGTCACTAAAACTTGAAGAAAATACAAAATCTCCATTTGAAACTTTTGTTCCTATCGCAGTGTTTTCATCCATAATATTATATTCGGCAAATCGAAACTAAACAAGTAGATTTGTAACAGAATCTGTCACTTAACCCGGTTCCACACAACAATTGTGTTTAACAGGTAAACAGGCGCCAAACACAGCATTAATTCTATATTAAACATTTTTATGCTAAATTTGGCTAGTTTCATTTATTTTATTTCAAAAATTCAATAATTATTACTGATCGTTTGCAAAAATTAATCTATATTTTAAAGAATAGATATGTAATATTCCTCGCTTATAAATAGAATGAAAATATTTCATATCAACATACGAAGAATCTCGTAGTGAAATATATTAGACGTCATTTCAAACTGATCGATGTTGCACGTATAAATTTATTTTAATTTATTGTCTAAAAGAATTAAAGTTTCTCGAGCGATTGTTGCAAATAGCTATGGTGATTTAATTCGAATAAAAATGGCTTCCTATGCTTTTTAAAAGAGCATTCAATTTTGCTGTTTTTTTACATAATCGAAGTACTTCGAATTCGAATTCTTTTCTGAAATTTTCAATGTATTCTAATTTCGATGAGCTGAATTCGTCGACCTATCACACTTGTCCGTTGCATTTGTAGTTTGGGCTATGAAAGTGGGTGACGGACATGCAGACGGACAGACAGACAGATGGACTGACCGATTATAATACCTTCCTCTTTTTACGTTTTAAACGTAGTGTGGAAGCTAAAATCAAAATTTTAAAACGGTGAAAACTTAATTTGAAATCTTCAACTTTAGAAATATTTTATCAGCATTTACCGATTTAAAGACTGTTCTAATCCTATAATTTTATAAGTTATATAGCTTTGTAGTATAAATAGTAAAACTAGGAATTATAACTAGGAATTATGTTGCATATATACTTATTGAATACTATGTCTTCCTTACTCTTAAATCTCCTAATTTCATCGGTAAATTTTGTTATATTATTTGAATATGCATTAAAATTTTTTAAAACAATCACCATATGTTTTTTTTTAAATACTGAACGTTTAGAATTCTCCATTTAAATAACAAATAGTATAATAAATATTTTATTCTTTGAAACTAAAAAAAACAAGTTGGTTTGTAACAGAATCTGTCACTCAACCGGCTTCCACACATTTGTGTTTAACAGGAATAAACGCGCCAAGCACAACATTAATTCTATATTAAACATTTTTATGCTAAATTTGGCTAGTTTCATTTAAATTTTATTTCGAAAATTCAATAATTATTATTTATCGTTTGCAAAAATTAATGTATATTTTAAAGAATAAATATGTAATATTCCTCGCTTTTAAATAGAATGAAAATATTTCATATCAACATACAAAGAATCTTGTAGTGAAATATATTTGACGTCATTTCAAACTGATCGATGTAGCAAAAATAATTTTAGTTTCATTTATTGTCTAAAAGAATTAAAGTTTCTCCCTAATACCTTCCACATTTTACGTTATAAACGTAGTGTGGAAGCTAACACTTTTTACGTTATAAACGTAGTGTGGAAGCTAAAGTCAAAATTTTAAAACGGCGAAAACTTAATTTGAAATCTTCAACTTTAGAAATATTTTATCAACATTAACCGATTTAAAGACTGTTCTAATAAATATATATATATATATTATAAGATATAAATTATAAATATATAAATTGTAGATATGAATTGTAGTATAAATAGTAAAACTAGGTTTTATAACTAGGAATTATGTTGCATATATTCTTATTGAATACGAAGTCAATACTCTTAAATCTCCTAATTTCATAGGTAAATTTTTGTATATTATTTGAATATACATTAAAAATTTATAAAACAATCACCATATGTTTTTAAAAATAATTAACGTTTGTAATTCTCTATTTAAATAACAAATAGTATAATAAATATTTTATTCTTTGAAACTAAAAAAAGATTTGAGCCTTTAAGATTATATTTTTTTACAATTTTATACAGGGATAACTTTTTATTCGGCTTTCCTTACAAGTATAAATCCGGATACTCGAAATTGTATTAGTGATAGAAATTCTGGATCAAAAATTTATATTTTATTTTTTAAAAAATTATGTTCAAACATTGACTCCAAACATTGATTCTCAATAGAAAAACTTGTAGTTCAATTTTTATAATAGTTTATTTTATTATTTTTGAAATAGTTTATTTTCAGTAGTTTAAATTCATAATTTAATATTTACAGTTGTTTAGAGTAGTAAAAACATTAGATTTATATAATTTATTGCAAATCGACAGAAATTTGAAGAATCTTAAATTTGATAGGAGGCCCAGTTGCTTAGTGGTAGTGCTTCGTATTGCCACGCCACAGGTCCGGGGATCGAATCCCGGATTGGGCGAGGTTGACCCATCCTTTCATCCTTCAAGTGGGTCGATAAAATGGGGACTAAGCATACTTGGGAACTTTAGCTTTTACTTGGAATTTTTAGCTTTTAGGTACACTTTCCAGCACAACTATTGCGTGTACTGAAAATTTTTCTTTTTATAGAAATAAAAAAAAGTCCATTCAACGTAATGATCCTCAAGTTGGACGATAAAACATTCATAATTTTAAGTTAACCTAAATAGAAATTTTGCGCATTTCTCAAATTAGAAAAATCGTCTTAATTTTACTCACTTAATATTTTTTTAGAATATTTTTGGTTCACTGTGTTAAATAGACATGTGTACGACATCATAGAAAATTTTAACCCTTCTAGTAAAATAGAAAAAGAGAAAAGTGTACATTAAGGCTGAAAATTGGTGTTTTGTAATAATGACATTTAAATCTGGCAACAAAGTTATATTGGAATGAACTACCAAATTTGCAAACTCCAGCCTCCTATTCAAATGTGCATCATATAAGTTTTTTCGTAAAGTCCCGATTCAGTAATTAAAGTTGAAATTAAAATTCGATATTTTGAGTGGTCGTTTTTTTCCCTGTTACCTTAATGATATTTATACATTATTTATAATAATGTAAGTGATGTACAATGTGTCACTTTAGTGAAACGTTTCACCGTAAATGTAGTGGTTGCCACCATATTTATGGAGCAACGTTGTGTAACCTTACACAAATGTTTTACAATGAATCTAAATGTACATAATATAAAATACATAAACATTTATACACGTTAAATAAATGGAATGAATAAATTATTATTTATTCCTCCTATTCCTTATTTTTATCCTATTATGTACTATTTTGTCCTATTCTTTATTTTCATTTCTTTTACAAATTATATTTCTCTATTCCACTCATATAGTTGTTTAATGCTATTTATACATTATTTATAATAATGTAAGTGATGTATGTACAAAACTTCAGTGAAACGTTTCACCGTAAATTAGTGGTGCCACGTATTTATGGAGCAACGTGTGTAACCTTACACAAAGGTTTTACAATGAGTCTAAATGTACATAATACAAAATAATAAACATTTATACACGTTAAATAAATTGAATGAGTCAATTATTATTTATTCCTTCTATTTCTTATTTTTGCATTATTTTCCCCTCGCATAAACTTTTAAACTAGTGACAAGAATTTTTATTAGAAAGCGATAAAAAATTCTAAACTCGGAGAGTTTATTGAAGAACGGTGATTGGATATTTATTCTGGAAAAAGATTCTCAATCGAGTAGACAATGAAATTTGTTTGAAGAGAAGTTTGGAATTGCTTAGAATTTTATTGGAGAAAAAGAATATCTATATATATAATTCTCTTATACGGCTCCCAAATTTCCTTATATTTATAACTCTGCAATGGCAACAATCGAGTTTGTTTCTTTCACCTACGGTAAAGAGAAGATGATTTTGATTTAAACAGCGTTTTAACAGCGAGATTCGTTATTAGTTAAAAAAAAAAAAAAACAGCAACTTTAGGGTAGAATCAGTAAATTTAAATTTAAACATGCATAATATTAGGGATGTTTTTATGTTTGAAAATTTTAATTATAATTTCGATCGATTAAGCTACCAAACACTATTGTTAATAAAAAAGGAAAGGATTGGCGAGCGATAGCGATGAAGGGGCGTGCCCCTTTTATTTTATATTAGGAAAGATATTGAATTTTTGTTATATTCTACTCTTTATAACTATTGTGGTTATATTCTACCCTTTATAACTATGGGGGTTTAATATAAAAATAGATATTTATAGTCACTTGAATATTAATATTGACAAAACAGTTACTATTACACTTTTGAATTACAGTTAACATCATATGAATGTTTATATAGAATTCGACGGCTGTTTTTAAAGTTAAATTTATATAAAATTATGTTTTCATACATCATGTGTATTAATATATAATATGTTATGCAACATTTTTAAAAAATGTGTTAACATTTTTTTAGGTGTTATTAATTCTTATACTTTTAAATGTTTTTAACAAATCTTTCTAGCAACTGTTATTAATTGTTATATATATTTTTAAACTGTTTTTTATTAGTATTAAAATTAATCGGCATATATGGCTGATGTTAATGGGAAACTTTTAAAAAAAGGAGTTTTGTTAAACTTATTGTATTTTCGCTAACCTGACAAAAAATGAAGTAATTAACCAATCGAGGCTCGAAAAAAATTTATTTTCATTCAGCATGTTTGTTGTAACTCAATACCTGAAACTTGCCCATTCTGTACGGCATTCATAAATTTTAACTGATAAAGTTTAATCTTTAAAATAAAATATAAGTAATAGTGATATTTTATTTTGAAATACAAATATTACAGGGTGGCGCAAATAAAAGTGGCCCCGTCATGGAGATAAGAATAAGCTAGAAATGTTGCCAAGTAAAAAACCAATGAAAACAAAAACGGTTTTCTAAGTGAAGGTATTGATCTATTAAATATTACGCCCAAAACAAACGCTTGGCGAATTATTTTCATGAGGGGTCTTCATATAATACGCAGTAAGATATGGAAGAACTCGAAAATAGTCCATGAGTAGCTCTAATGTGATGCTAATCCAATCCAACCAATGCAAAAACTGGTTTGCCCAGAGAAACCATTGCAAGCTTGAATAATCTTTTTTTTCGATTGAAGGCTTTCAGAGGGCTTCAAGAGTTTTTCTCGCCAAGCATATCAATGCATGCCTATCTCTAAGCCGGGGTCACTTTGATTTGCGCCACCCTGTATTATTACTAACATTTTTTTTAGGAAATTCATAGTTCAGTAAGAAATTCACAATTTCTTACTGATAAAATGTAAATTTTTAAAATGAATTATAGTTAATAACGAAATTTGAATTTTAAATTGCTAAGAAAAAGTTTTTTGGTATGCCATTACTGGCAAATAATATGCATATTTTTCTGTTTGTAAAGTTTAATAGGAAGGAAAATATAAATAATTTACTCTTAAGTGTTTTTCTGACATTTTTCTAAATGTATTCTGTCAAAACTCAGGATAAAATATTAATCAAGTGTATTCTCATGTACCGCAGACTTTCATTTCTGAATTACTTAAATAAAAAAAACCATAAAGCTTTAAGTGTTTTTATTTAATCAAGAAAAGTTTTGAGAGCTTTTTTTCTCCTTCAAGAAAAATCATAGAAATTAAATTCTACTTAATGGAAAAGATTTTTTTTCTGTAAGTAAAAAGCATTAAGTAAACGAAACACGAAAAAGAATATGCCATAAGATAAGATATTTTTTTTATTAAAATACTTTTTATAATTTATTCTCATAATAAATAGTGAATGTTTATACGATGTATTTAAGTGCTGTGAAGAAAAATTATGTAGGTATGTAACATATAATTTATTACATTTATACACCATTATATATTATGAGATTATATATTATATCATTATATATTGCACAGTTTCAAACAAATTTTACCGAAAGAGCGGTTGAAGCTTATTTTAGTTTTTACAGCGATAATAGGCTGAGATAACTAGGCTGATAACTAGGCTGAGATAATAGGCTGAGATAACTAGGCTACATAACTAGGCTGAGAACCGGACACCACAGGGGTATGAAGATAGATGGAGATGGCAAGAAGATCTATAGAAGCTGTGAACATTGTCCTGATACACAGCTTACGCCTACTCACATCTATGAGTGTCCGGCTATGAGCGCCAGCCTGAGAAAGATTGGAGTACTGCCGACTATGCTAGATCCGTATGGAGACAACATCAAGCAAGTCGTAGCAGAAATTATCAAAATTCACGGACACATATAGAGTGCGACTCTCATGGACACGACAAAAAAAAACACAAAACAGCGAAAAACCTATGGTGGTACAGCTCCCTCGTTATAGATTCGCTTCCGTGAGACAGCAAAAAACAGAAAAAAACCGAATGCGCGATATAACGAGCGACTTGATAAAATTATTACTTTTATGTATTATGCTCTTTAAACTAAGCTCAATACTATTTGATAGATAAAATTAAATCATATTAAATAATACAATACTCTAAAGAGAAACAGTTTTTAAAGACTATTATTTTTAATTATTACTATAACATTGGCCATTATTCAGTAATACTATGCACATTTCGACTCATTTTCTAGTAAATATCCATTAAAGTTGGTGCTTTGATTTTTTCACCTATCTTGACAATGTGTCTCATTTCGATTTTTTAAGGAAAGTACATATGTATTGGGAAAAAACAGGGAAAAAATTAGGAGACAGGATACAAGCGCGATATATCCGAATGCTCGATGTAACGAGGCGCGATATAGCGAGGGGTTACTGTATTAAAAAATAATTTACTACCTTTGCACAGCTCTAGTGCGACGTTATTCCAATCAAAACGTAAAACAATATTTTGCAAATTCAATAATACTCATTATTCCTGAATTTTAATTTCAAGAATTCACTGAGAGGTTTCGTTTTTTTTGGTCTATTTAACATTCCACTAGGGGTTATCAAAGACTATCGGCAAGGGACCTCGTGATTTAGAACCTCAGTCAAGTAACGAGGCCATCATATTAGCTGGAATCCTATGAAATCTTAAAACAACGTCGTAATTGGTTTGGTTTGAATTATCGTCGCACTAGAGCTACACGAAGGCTATTGGCGACGGGCGTCGTATTTTAGAACCATCGTCAAGTGACGAGCCGACACCTGAGTAGGCACCCAACACAACCGTTAAGGGCGACACGTTGGGACTTTGGCGCATATTTAACGTGCACTCCCTCTAGACGGGATATTATTCGTCGGACATTTTGACTGCACAAGCCGCGTTTATAGGTCGGCAGTTATTTTGGCGATGTCGTAATTGGTGTCAGGACTTTGGTTCACGACAGGTTTAACGTGCGCCAGTGCTGTATACACGGCGCCATTTATTGTTGAGTGTCTATTTTATTCAAAACATGGACTACTATAATTTATGGTCACAGAACCTTTCGTAAAGTTGCATTTTCCTGCTTGTTTGGAAAATCGGCTGCTCCGAATAGGACGGAATATGTGAAGTTTCGGAGAGCTTCTCTAGCCTTATAGTTGAGTGGGCTAGCATGATCAATTAATAAGCTAATGCAAAGACAGAATCTTTTAAGTATCTTCAATGGCTTTACGCATTAACCCATCACTTTTCCCTGACATACATGAAACAAATATTTATATTTTGTCCTATTAGTTTAAATACATACTTAATACAGTTTCCAATTACATAAAAAATAAGTTAATACTTTTTGAAAAGCATATTCAAGTATCAGTATTAAAAAGTATTTTTTATAAATTTTTAATTTCGTAAATATCTATTTTTTTAAATTGTATCTATTTTTAAAATTTAAATAATTTATCTTTTCATTTGACTTTAGATAAAATAGTATACAAATTATGTATAGTATGGCGGAAAAAATACACAACATTTTAAAATATAGTTGCATATAAATCCTTGATTTTAATAACCAATATTAGATAATGATGCACTTAAGATATTGAATCTCTCATATCTTTATAACGGAAAACAATACCGATATTAACTCTCTTAAAATGAACCTTCAGCATAATAAAAAAATATTTAAATATAATTTTGAAAATAGCTTCCTCCATTCCCGAATTTTATTTTGGGCAAACTTGATATTTAAAATATCGAATATCGAAAAACCAAGAAAATACACAGATCTTTGTCTATTTTCTTTGACAAAGAAATTTCAAAACATTTTTCTTATTTTTGCCCTGCTTTCTTTTGATTTTTTTTTTATAAAACAAATATTGAACTTCCTTTGCAGCTGAAGCTTTGGGTAAAATATTTTTATCAAAAGCGACATGGATATTTCAGTCGAACGATGAAAAATTGATGATAAATTGAACTTCCGCTTAAATTGAAATAAAAGCATTTTCCCGTTATTAAGCTTTGAACTAAGGTGAAATGTCTTAACATGAAATGTCCCATAAAGTGCACTAATTTTTTTTCATTATTCAAAATCAACTTTTTTCAGAATCAGCACCCTTCTAAAACTTGTAGAAAATACAAAATCACCATTTTTAACTTTGGAATACAATAATTGTATTATAGGATTCGTATGCTTTAATTATATCGCTGTATTTAAATTAAGAAAAGTTGAAGAACAAAATTACAATTCATTTCTTTATTTATAACGTTCTATATATATAAGTTTTTAATAATATAAACTTAATTATTCGAGAAACGTATAATTTAAGTAATGATTGACCAAAATAAACAATTCATAATTTAATTTTAATATGCAATTGTCGAATCATTTTGAATTATAAAAAATAAATTATTTTGGTAAACAATTCATTTCGCAAGTAATTTTAAATATTGCCATTAAAATATCAATCTAAAAATTTCTTTCCTAATTTTCAATTTTTTTTATTTAACAATAAAAACGTAAATCCAAGTTAAAACTGAACTTTTTAATTTAAAACTTAATAAGATAAACTAGGATTTTTTTTCGTTAAAGCATATCCAAATTGTATCGCAAAAGTCACGTTCTAATTTACATAATTAATATTTAACTGAGCAAAGCTTTTGTTTAATCCCAATTCAAATTAAATAAGCAGTTTTTTCATCAAAGTTACTCATATCATAACTTAGAAATTAATGAAAGTTTTACAATTGCGTTTTTAAAAGTTTAAAACCAACGATGCAAGTGGAATTGACCTTTAATTCAATGGTAGAAACAAAGGTTTGGAACGGCAAAAAGGCCTTGATTTAGTGAGTTAAACTGAATTAATATCATTGCTGTAGAGCTGCACGAGGCTATTGGCGATGGACGCTATGATCTTGTCAATGGCCTATTTTTAACTTTAAACTTCTAATTACTGTTTATCTACTGCGGTATACAAGCTATCGACGTGATACAACGTATAACGTGTATTATTGAATACTAAGAAGACTGAAACAGAGTACTGTTATCATTTCTGTAGTTATGCAAGGCTAAAGAATACGTTGTTCACGGACATGACGAAAATCTGTGGGACATTTTATTTTCACGGAATTCTTTATAATGATTATATTTTAAGTTTTGTATGTTCTAGTAATGTCAGTTGAATTAAAAATAAACTTCAGTTATAAAAAATTGGGATTTAATTAGTATATACTATCTAAAACAGTCCCTGGACATGACGGTGAGACAGCTCACGGACATGATTTGTCATAGTCTGTGGACACAAGTTTTTACACAAAATATATTATTTTTTGTATTTATGCAACGATAGTAAGTAGATAAAATATTAATCATCTTAAATTAATTCAAGTGGAAGCATAACTTTTCTTCATGTGAAATATAACTTGCGGGGACATGCTTTTGTACGTTTTCTCAGGAATGACCCACCAATCAGAATAAGGTAATAATGAGGGGTTTTTTTTAGAAAATCGAGCATGCGCATAGGGTAGCTGCCTTAGATTATTTTGTTTTAAATGTATTGCTTAAAAACGAAAAAACTACCGACTTCAATTTGGTACACGAATTATCAGTACCTGCCATAGGTAAAGAGGTCCTAAGGTATTCTAGAAAATGGCGCATGCTCAAAGGGTAAACTGACATAGAACTTTTTAAGTTTTAAAGTTATCGAACTTACCTTATGAGCCTATTACCTTTAAATATGTGTTATGATAGCGATAATTGACATTCCTTTAAAGTGTTAAACACTTCTAGTTCTTACTTTATTTTAGTTATGGAATTGGTACGTTTACTAAAAGTATTACATATTTCATTTCAGTCAACATTCTCTTACAAAGCCTTCAAATTCCTAAAATTCTGTATTACAAAAATGAAAAAGATTATAAGAACAACATTTTTATTCGTAGTGCTTCTTCTCTAATATAACCTAACGGACGAAAGTCTCCCAAAAATCTCCACCAACAGCAAATCAAATTTCTCCTGGCAATTTCTTCCCCAAGTGGTAATTCGCTCTCCTAAATAACCAATTTTCCACGGATCCCAGGGTCCAATCGCAACTACAGAAACTTGGTTTGGTCATTAGGGTTCAGAAACTGAGAGGGACAAGGAGGCGAGAGTTTGGTGATGATGATTGGCGGCAATGGAAAGTTGAAGCCTGGCCATGTTTGTGTGTGATAAGCCCAAAGAAACCATAGTTTGTTTTACGAAAAAAATATGTTTATCATTAATCTTTTTAAATGAAGGTTTAAAAAAGACAAAATAAATTACCCCATTTGACTGTAAAAGAGAAGTTTCTTTGGCCTCTGAGTTGATTCTAATAATGTCTCTTTAAATACACTCTTTAAATATGTGCTTACCTTTTTCAATTAGTATAAACTCTTCCTTTTGACATATTGGTATTAAATATTCACGAAGAAATTCACTACTAGGGTTTTATGATGGGGCCATAATTACGATCTACGATAATAACTAAATAATAATTAATAACGATAATCTATAATTGCTATCTGCGATACTTTCATATATAGACACATTCTTATGGTACGAACAGATAGATATAATGAGATAATTTACTAATACCATATCTTCTATACTAAAAAAGGAATTTATAAAATTGAACGATTAGAGAAAATCCTTAACTTACGAACGGATGGAAATTTCCACCATGTCAATACCTAAATATCTTTTCGTTAATTATTTATATTACAAAAAAATAGGCTAAAGAATAGTTACCGGTGCTTTTGAGTACAAAAGGGTTTTGACAATGCGTATTTTATTTAGTAAAAAATGTATCATTTTATTACACAAATTAATTTAGTGTCCTTTAGGCACTAGAAACTCAGTCATGCGTTCATCAAGCAAATGTCATTGTTTGTCTCTTTAAATACACTCTTAACACACTCTTTAAATACACTCTCTCCTCTCTGTCTCTTTAAATACACCTGGTTTTTAATACCACCAAAATTGTTCAGGTTCTCTTTACTTTCGTCACATTCTAGGATTCTAGGATATCCCGAATATTTTAAACATGGCACCAAATTATCAGCCAAGATCTGGTTTAGGCGCATAAAATGTTGACTTGAATTAAACTCGCACTATAGTTAGACGAAGGCTATTGGAGACGTGCGTTGTAATACAAAACAACAGTCAAGTGGCGAGCGGACACCCAAGCAGTCACCCAACTTTTTTGATAGCGTTTAGACTAGGGAGCATACTTAACGTGCACTCCTTCTTCATTGGGTAATATTCATCGGGGTTTTAACCAGAAATACTTTTTATAGATCGGCCAGATATTTAGACAATGTCCGCGACTGAACCTGGGACCCTTCGCATGCAAGGCAAACGCCTTACCGACTGGGCGCATTGAGAGAGAAAGCAATGCTTCATGGTATCATGGTAATTGAATGGTCGTTGAATTAGCCTCCCCAGAACACATTTTGACTTGCTTGAATTTTAAAAAAGACGAAGTCCTTCAGGACCCAATGCAGTTTTTAGACTTTTTGGTTTCATGGGGGTTGTCTAGCTAAGCTAGACAACCTGAGATTAGTAAGAAGAAGAAGAAGAAGAAGCAATGCTTCACTTGGCTAACTAGTTTTTCCCATTTTCTTTATTCAGACAGCATCACTATGTATCTCTAACCTCCGATAGTCCAGTCATTAGGGTTCAGAAACTTAGAGGGGAGTAAAAAATAAAGGATAAGTAACAAAATTGAAAGCGTAAACCTCGGAGTTATCTCTCGAGTTGTTTTCACGCAGGAACGACGTAAGTTCGTTTCTTAAATTAGTCTTATCATTTTGTTCCTTTTAGTTATTTGGCTTGGGGATATAGGTTTCTGTTCTTTCTTGGTGACGGATTATATTAAATTAAGTTATTTAAGTTATTTTTAAAAAAATACACTAAAGCCAAGTCATCTTCTTCCTATTTTAGTCTACGAGAATAAGAGAAGTTAGGAAAGAAACAACAACAATTGTCTGGTCTTCAATCAAGCTTGGTACCAAGAGTATACGAATGTGAAATGCCATCCAAAATAAAAACACACAAAAACAATGAAAAGGTAAAGCAAATTGAAGACTCAATATAATTCAATGATCGCGCTAAAGCTACAAATCATATGAAATTCATATGAAATATATAAGCAATAAAAAAAACCTTTACAAATCAAAACAATCTCCATGCTCATGCTACTTCGTCAGGAGGACAGATCAAGAAAAGAGAGTAGTGTTTCTGTTTTGGTTTAATCACAAGATCAAAAACCACAACTGTCCCCAACACCCAGCAACGAATAAATAAAATGGGGGAAACACTCGAAATAACTCGACAATCCAAGAAGGAACCATGAACTAGACATTAACTCCAAACACAAGATGAAAGTAGAAGTAGACGTTTTTTTTTAAATAGACCCAATTACTTAGCTGTGTAGCCAGCCTTTGCTGTGTATCAATATAATTTAAAGTGGAACAATACAAAAAATTCTAGTCACGGTATCTTAGTAATATGTTCAATGCATTCAAATACAGTCTACCCCGGTTAGAGCGTCATTAACTTTACCTCGAAGTTTATGACGTTATAAACGACCAACGTTAAAAAAAAGTTGAAATATTAAGGGTTGTAAATCACGTAAAATGCTTATTATGTACACATATTATTGATTGAAGTTATAAAATAACTTTTATTAAATATAATTTTTTTACCCTAAGTGCTATTAGTAGCTAATTTCTTCTTCTCCTTTCAATAATAATTAAGGGGAAAATAAATGTGAAAGTTTGCGACTTTTCATAAAATAAAATTTAAATAGTCAGAATGATTTATTATTTTTTCTCTAAGAAAACATTTTGGATCACCATACAAACGTATATTTTTAGCGTTATAACCGATGAGTTAATTAAAAATTGTCGTTATAAGCAAGAGAGTATAACATTAAGTTCTATAGACAAATTAACCCTTTCAGTCCCAGTGATTCCATTTGGCATCATCATGTTTCTGATCATAATTAAAAAAAAAAATAATAGGGATTTTCTAATAGCAAAAGTTTGAAGAATCGAATGGTGTGCTTTTTGATATCATAAATGGCTATAGACGATCAGAAAAAAAATTCTAAAATGATCATGCGAAATTGTCATTGGGATTGAAAGGGTTCAATGGAAAGAACATTTATTGTTCTATAAAAGAGTTGTGGTTGTAAGCGATATCGTTATAACCAAACTTGACCGTATTTGAATGGGAAAACAATTTGATTTGAGATTAACTATGAAATGTAAACTAGCAATTTCAAGATCAGATTTATTATTCCAGATGCATTTAATTTTAATAACTTATGTTGATCAAATGTTGTTTTAAATTTTAGAAGTAATATTGCTGAAATAACACGAAAATCATTGAAAAACATAAAAGAATAACGAGTCAATATTTCTTAATCATCTTTTGTGCTCGGCCGACTGAAAGAAAGTTATTCTTCCGTTCTTTCAACCGGAATAAAAAAAACTTCTTGAATGTCGGACACGTAAAGCACTTCTTTTATGAGTTGGTTAGAACAAGTTCATTTTTTAGATTATTATTATTTTTTCATCACTTACGTTTGACACTTTTTTATCACTTACGTTTGACACTTTTTTTCGCTTCATTGTTTGTAATTGAGCAATATATTCTTCGAATTTAGTAAAAGTTTTGGGAAATGTATAAAATTGTTTTAAATTATTTGTTGGTTTGATATTAAAAAACTAGGGATGTGTAACACTTTGAATTATATACTATTCAATAAATCAATACACATTCAAAAGGTAATTATATACCCTATTAAGTAATTTCAATGCCTTTTAAACCTAAAATGTTCTATAGCAGCTACCCTTAGCGCATGCGCAATTTTGTCTAAAAACTTATTATGACGTCCTACAAGCACTAAGAAATCCAAATTCGAAATAAGTAACTCTTTCAGTTCAACCTTTCGAGTGGTTTCAGACAGACAGACGGACCAATGGTCAAAAATCCCTTTTTCGGAATCAGCACCCTCCAAAACGCGTAGAAAACACAAAATCTCCATTTCGGATTTTCGACCCCATCGCAATACTTTTATTACCTTATATTTTATATTAGGTAATTGGAAGAAACAAGAAGTTCAAATTTTGGAGATAATAATTATTTGCATATAGGGTTGGATTTTGCAAGGACAGTAGTTAATTTCAATACAACTTTGTTTCCACCTTTAAAATACCACGATTCCAAAACACAAGAGTTTTAGTATTGCGGTACGCTTTTCTCTTTTTCTATTTCACTTGGAGAGTTAAAATGTCTATGATGTTGCGTGTATGTCTATCAAACGCAGTGAATAAAGATTTAAAAAAAAGTAAACAAAAGTAAGATAACTTTTTTATGCAAGAAACGCGCAAAAATTCCATTTAAGTTAATATTTAAAAAATGTATACTGTTTTATTTTTTATTTCCATAGGTTAATTAGTTTATGCGATTTTTTACTTTTATATAAAACTAGTTCTAATTCGCACAATAGTTAATTCTTATCGATACTATTTTATAGTTATATTGTTATATTCATCTTTTATACATTTTAATTCATTCTATACATTCTTATATTTATTCTATACATTCTTATATTTATTCTATACATTCTTATATTTATTCTATACATTCTTATATTTATTCTATACATTCTTATATTTATTCTATACATTCTTATATTTATTCTATACATTCTTATATTTATTACACATTCTAATATTTATTCTATACATTCTTATATTTATTACACATTCTTATATTTATTACACATTCTTATGTTTATTCTACATTCTTATATTTATTCTATATACATTCTAATATTTATTACACATTCTTATGTTTATTCTACATTCTTATATTTATTCTATATACATTCTAATATTTATTCTATACATTCTTATTTTATTCTATACATTATTATATTTATTCTATACATTCTTATATTTATTCTATACATTCTTATATTTATTACACATTCTTATATTTATTACACATTCTTATATTTATTACACATTCTTATATTTATTCTATACATTCTTATATTTATTATACATTCTTATATTTATTACACATTCTTATATTTTTCAATATTCTTACTATTTTGCCATAAAAAATGATTGGATACCTAATTAAATCTGAATTCAGTGCATAAAGGGTAAAACCTTGAAAGGATAAGCAAATTTTCTGAAGTGTAAACCAGTTAATCTTGTCTGTATCCCTTAGAAGGTTAGTTTCTAATATGGACATGATAAAAATATATCATTTTCTTTACTAACTTCGTGTGGGCTTCGTCGACTGAAAGAAAAGTTATTGTTCTTTATTCTTTTATTCTTTCATCCGGAATAAAAAACTTCTTGAACCCCGAACACGTAAGACACTCTTGTGAATAGGTCAGAAAAAATTCATTTTTTTAGATGATTATTTTGTCATCACATGTGTTATGACAGGTCTTTTAGCTTTATTGTTTTCAATTGAGCCATATTCTTAAAGTTTAGCAAGGGTTTGTTTGGGAACTTAAAAGATTGTCAATTTTTAGGTTTATTATTCTAACAAGAAGTTCATAAAGAACTAAAATAGCCTACTTTCCTGTTACTTAAATACTTACTGAAGTTTTAATCGGGAAAAAACTAGGTTTCTAACAGTAAATATCATCAACAGCCGTTTCTACACTAGATTTATACATATTAGAAAAAAAATCGAAACACAGCATCCAGCTAATAATTTAAACTTCTAAAAGCCAAAATCAACTATTTTCCTCAATATTATTTCGCAAATCAATTAAACATTATTTATCGTCTGCTCGCGATTTATTTGTAGTTCGAGGAATAATTAAATATTTATTAATAACAAAAGTAATGAAACTCCAAACTGCATTAAAAAAATAAGAAATGTAAATTAAAACTTAGCATAATTGTATGCAAAAGTATGCCTTGCCGCTTTCTTGTTAGATAATTAATGAATAATCAAGGAATCAAATTGTGCTACATTTTATGACGTCATTCCAAACTGATTCATGAAAATATTATTTTGCTTCAAATATGTTTAAATAAATACAGTTTCTCATGCCATTGTTGATTTGGCAACAGTGATTTAAATGACTCAAAATTGAATTTCAATGCTAATTCAATGGGAAATTCGCCGACAGATAGTAGATTTATGTCCGTCCGGACGTACAGACAGACGGACAAAAAGTATGAAAGTTGGGTATCTGAGGTCATAGCTTTCTAACAAAAAAAGAATTTTTAAGATCCGATAGACAGAACCGATTTTGGAAGGGGGGTACGGACAGACGGACAGAAGGACAGACAGACAGACGGAAAGACAGACAGACATAAGAACAGACAGACAGATGGACATCAACCGCATTTCAATACCTACAGTGATTTAAATGACTCAAAATTGAATTTCAATGCTAATTCAATGGGAAATTCGCCGACAGATAGTAGATTTATGTCCGTCCGGACGTACAGACAGACGGACAAAAAGTATGAAAGTTGGGTATCTGAGGTTATAGCTTTCTAACAAAAAAAGAATTTTTAAGATCCGATGATTAGAACCGATTTTGGAAGGGGGGTACGGACGGACAGACGGACAGACAGACAGACGGACAGACGGACATCGACCGCATGTCAATACCTACTTTTTCATTTTTTTAATTCTTTCGAATTAAAAAAAGAAAAGTAGGCTAAAAAAAATATTAGTTCATTATTTAGGTTAGAATTTTTCTCTAGTTTGAGGACAAACAATATAAAGTTGTTTAAAAATATGAGTTTTTATTATTTTTTTATCTTAATGTATGGTATATCTTATTAATTAGATATTTTTTTGTTTTATTTATAAAAATTGTTTTACTCGAAAAAGACGGAAATACCTAGAAAAAGTGTATGTTACTTTTGACCTACCTTCAGAGAAGGTTGTGGCCAATTTATTTATTTACACTGTCATACAGAAAAAAAAACATTTTTGCTTAGGAAAAGAATAAAGAAAAATATCGCTATGACAAAGTGCAAACTTGTTGTTACTGTATGAGATTTAAAATTTGTCAACTATGTAAAAAAAATATTGTTGTACGAAACTTTATTGTTGTGGCATCTTAAGGTAACAGGGAACAAAACGACCACTAAAAATCTCGAATTTTCATTTCAACTTTAGTTACTGAATCGTGCCTTTACAAAAGAAACTTCTATGATGCACATTTGAATATGCGGCTGAAGTTTGCAAATTTGGTAGTTAATTTCAATATAACTTTGTTGCCAGCTTTAAATGTCATTATTCCAAAACACCAATTTTCCGCCTTAAGGTACACTTTTCTCTTTTTCTATTTTACTAGAAGGGTTGAAGTTTTCTGTGATGTCGTATTTATGTCTATTTAACACAGTGAACAAAAAAAATTTCAAAAAAATATTAAGTGAGTAAAAATAAGACGATTATTCTAATTTAAGAAATGCGCAAAATTTCTATTTATGTTAATAACTTAAAATTATGAATGTTTTATCGTCAAATTTGAGGTTCATTGCGTTGAATAGACTTTTTTATTTCTATAACAAATTACTTTTAGATACACGCAATAGTTGTGCTGGAAAGTGTAACTAAAAGCTAAAAATCGGTGTTTTAAAATAATGACAAAGCTAATTAACTAAAACTTTTCAACAATTTAAAATGAAAAGAATTCTTTTAGTTTTGAATTAACTTAGAACGCACTCCGATACCCATTAACTCCTTCCACAATGCTTCTTTTATCCAAGCAAACATTCAATCCAAAAAGCAAACATTTAATCAAAAGTATGTTTCTAGTTCTTATTGAATTATGGGTGTCTAAGTTAGGTAATTAAATTATTGTTGTTCTGGAAAAATTTGACATTTTATAAATACATTTTTAAACGTCTGTACATCTACGGTGGTTAAACTAATGGTAAACGGATGGTAAAGCTGATAAAACGAAACTTCTCGACAATTTAAAACGAAAAGAATTCTAGTAGTTTTGAATTAAATTAAACGCACTCCAATACCCATTAACACCTTACGCAATACTTCTTTTATCCAAGCAAACATTTAATCCAAGAAGCAAACATTTAATCTACAGTATGTTTCTAGTTCTTATTGAATTATGGGTGTCTTAGGTAATTAAATTATTGTTGTTCTGCAAAAATTTGACATTTTATAAATAAATTTTTAAACGTCTGTACATCTACGGTGGTTAAACTAATGGTAAACGGATGGTAAAGCTGATAAAACGAAACTTCTCTACAATTTAAAATGAAAAGAATTCTAGTAGTTTTGAATTAAATTAAACGTACTCCGATACCCATTAACACCTTACGCAATACTTCTTTTATCCAAGCAAACATTTAATCCAAGAAGCAAACATTCAAAAGTATGTTTCTAGTTCTTATTGAATTATGGGTGTCTAAGTTAGGTAATTAAATTATTGTTGTTCTGGAAAAATTTGGCATTTTATAAATAAATTTTTATACGTGTGTACCTCTACGGTTGTTAAACTAATGACAAACGGGTGGTAAAGCTGATAAAATAGAACTTTTCTACAATTTAAAATTACAAAAATTATGTTAGATTTGAACTAACTTAGAAAGCACTCAAATACCCATTAACACCTTCCTCAATGCTTCTTTTATCCGATAAAACATTTAATTTAAGAAGCAAACGTTTAATCCGAAAGGAGGTTTCTAGTTCTAACTGAATTATGGGTATCTAAGTTAGGTGATTAAATTATTGTCATTCAGAAAATATGTAGTTTTACAGAACAAGTATTTATATATCTGTGCCTCTCATTTGTTTCAACTAATCGTAAACAGGTGGCAAAGCTGATAAAAACAAAACTTCTCTATAATTTAAAATAAAAATAATTCTGTTAGTTTTGAATTAACTTAGAAAGCACAACAATACCCATTAACACATTCCACAATGCTTCTTTTATCCGTGCAAACATTGAATTCAAGAACAACCATTTAATCTAAAGTATGTTTCTAGTTCTAATTGAATTATGGGTCCCCGCTGAGTTTCCCAATAAAGCGATTGTTGGGCATCTTGGAGAAAAATTGTCATGAGTTAATGGTCCAGATAATGAGTTCTCAACAGAAGTTAGATCAACGAGAAGCATAAATGAAAGTTCTACTAGTGTCCAAGATTAATTCAAAGGTTAAATTATAAACAAATGGGGGCCCAAGTATCCTCCTTAAGGTATCTCCCTACCTTGAAAATGGCAAATTTTGACAATTTTCACAAATTTTGTTTATTGTTTTAAAAATAAGTCATATTATTTACGTTTAAAAAAGTGGTAAAATTTTAATTCTACGATAGTTTAATGAAAAGTTATTTCTATTTCAGTAAAGCATAGTGTGTCAAATTTTGCCCTAACCAAACCGGAAGTGGAAGATAGAACTTTATACTTTAAACGCGTTTTCTGAAGTACGGTATTTTTCAACAACAATGTTTTTTCAAAACCTGATATCTCAAAAACTACTTGATATAATGTAATAAAATTTTTATTGTGTGTTTATTATAAATTCATGTGGGTTTTGGAAATGAGATCAATGTAAAATAATTGATAGAATTTATTTTATGGACTTTTTAAGATTAAAATTACCTTGATTTTGGAATTTTTTTTATAAACATGGCTTTGATACCATGTAATTCATAAAATATTAAGAGTTTTGCTTAAATCTCATTTCAAAACATGTAAGAAGGTCGAATAAATGACTCTGCCTAATATTTAAGTAACAAATGAATTATTTTTTGACTTATGACGTTTTGCGTAAGGCTCATATTTAAGGCAAATTTCTTCAAAATTTCCATTTATTTAAAAAAAAATTAATTTAATTTGTTTTGGTCAAATATTCCATTTTACATTATTATTTATCATTAACACTAAAAAAATTAGTTAATTTTAAAGTATTTAAAAATTAGACCCCTCAAGGTAGGGAGCTACCTCAAACGATAATGTATTTTGTTTGCTGGTTATGTTGGCTTTGTTATGTTGGAATTATCTTCTTTGTAATATCGGAATAGTAATCGTAGGACATTTTGGCTGCATAGACCGCTTTATAGGCTGGCAGTAATTTTAGAAATGCCCTGGACCTATCAAACCTGGAACTTGAGGTTGCGTGTGCGGAGGACAGCTAAATTGTAGATGCAGATTCAAATACATTTTGTTTTATTAGTTGTTTGTTTACAAACGAATCAGAGACCAACACTGCCGTGGGAAGGAAAACTGCACTAACGACAACAACTGGACCATTTTCGTTCTGATATAATTTGTATTTTAGCAACTAGACCTTTCGCATAGGTTTTGGAACGATTTTACACGTAAAACGAATAAATGGATGAAGCGCCTCGTCATTTTTCCAATGTAAGGATAAAGTAATTTAATTACCTAAACATCGTGATCGTGTAAAAAAAGTCTTAGTGAGAAAGAACTCAATACCCCAAGTGGTACTTTTTCATTTCGCAGGCACAAGCAAAAAAGTCTCCAAAAATGTGCAACCACCACCAAGCAGATTGTTTCCAATGGCAACATTTAACTGGGTACACTGTGGTTCTTTAACTGTGTATACCGTTTTTTGCCAGCTAAATTATTCCGTTTATTTCTAAAGATTTCTTTTGGTGAAATTTTATAACACTAAATTTAAAAGTAACAACATACAGGGTGGCCCAGCGCGTAGTGTTTGAAACAAATGAAAAAATAACAACAAATAAGAGTAGTGGACATACTGGGCAATTTATGATAAAGAGGTTCGAAGTGCCCGACATCTTCAACAAGGACAGCAGTTAGGCGGTTCTCGAATACAACCATACTCCATACTCCTTACAAATACCTTCCTCCTTCCTCCATACTCCTTTTGTTTGACCAATTCTTTTTGTGGGAAGCTTTTTTTTAGCTTTTGTGAGAAGTTCCACAAAAAGAATTGCCCAAACAAAAGGAGTATGGCAGGAGTATGGAGGAAGGAGGAAGGTATGGGTAAGGAGTATGGAGTATGGTTGGATTCGAGAACCGCCTAACTGCTGTCCTTGTTAAAGATGGCGAGCACTTCGAACCTCTTTATCATAAATTGTCCAATATGTCCATTAAATAAACGTCATTAAATTCTTCTCATGTCTCTTATTTGTTTTTATTTTTTCATTTGTTTCAAACACTACCCGCTGGGCCACCCTGTAGTCATAATACAATACCACCTGCATATTTTAGTGGGATTCAAGTTTAAACTTTATGGAAAAGGAGAACAACGTATTGTAACAATATTGTTTACAGTTAAGCGTTTCTTGAGGATGGACCCAGGGGTAGTATTAAAGTGGATTTTGCCCGTTTGTATGCTTAGGCTTCCGATAGATAAATCAGAGGCGAGTTTTGCATTGAGAACGTAATGACGCGTGAATCCGTATTAAGCGAAAGTAGATTGTTGTTTGTTAAGTTTTGTGCTTCCGGATGCCTGTTTCTGAAATGGATTAGACCAATTAATCAATTTCACCGATCAAGTTAAAACAATTGAATAATTTACACTTAAGGTTTTTCTTTGAATATACTTTAACAAAAATTAGGAATATCTTAGATCCTTTTTAAATTGATCTGATGATATTCGTTGCAATTGTTTTGGTTTTTCGAAATGACCAAAATATATTGGTATATACCCTTTATCATACATTATTGCTGAAATATTACAAATAACTATTACAATTCACAATCATTTACTATTCTAACAATTTCTTTTTTCCAAAACTACTGGAATTTTTTTTTATTCTGTATACATTTAGTACACTAGATATCTGATTAAAATGATAGTTACAAAATTGCAATGGAGCAATAAAGGTTCGTTATGAAAATTAAAAAAATAGGTATTTTATCGATTTCAAGACGTGATAGTCTCCAAAAACGTATAACCTCCAAAAAACAGAATATTTCTCATGGACACATTTAACTGTGTATACTGTGTTTTTTCGCCAAACAATTACGTTTGTCGCCAAAGGGAATCTTTGGCGAGATTAGCCCGAGTAATGGAAAAGTACCGAAAATTTCAAAACAAATCACCACCTGCATGTTTTAGTGGGATAGACGTTTAAAGATCTTCGCAAAATGAGAACAACGGATCTCTAATATCGTTTACAGTTAAGCGTATAGACCATTCTTTAGGGAGGTCCCAGGGGTAGTTTTAAGTGGATTTTGTCGTTTCTTTGAGTAAGCTTCCTAAGTGATAAATCAGTGGCGAGTTTTGCATTGAGAAAGTAATGATGGAATCCGTACTAAGTGAAAGCAGATTGTTGTTTTGTAATTCCAGATGTCCAAAATTGAATTGACCAATCAATCAATTTGAAACAAACACTTACATTTAAAGTTTTTCAATGTACTTTAACCCTAATTAGGAAGAATTAAGACCCTAATTAAGAGGGACTGTCAGTCCCATGGAGCTAATGCATAAATTTTGAAATCACTACTTTTGCAAAATAATAATTGTGCCATGTTATCCCATTTTCACCAGGTTTGGGAATCATCACAGCATCAATTTAAAAACAAAATTGAAAAGAAAATAACATCCGGTTATTTAATTATTAATTGAAAAAGTTTTTAAATAGTGTCGTCATCTGCTGTATATTTTTGGCATTTTAAAACTTCGAAAATTTAATAACTAGATAACAGATTCGATCCAAATTTGTTTCTTTTCGAAGTTATGTTGATTCCCATTCCTGGGGAAAAAGGGCTAAGATGGCAAAGCGATTCTTTTACAAAAGTTGTCATTTCAAAATTAATACATTAGCTCTGTGAGACTACACTCTTAAAACAAACGACCGTTTTTAACTCAGTCTGAGTTAATTTCCACTCCTTTCCGGTGCCGAAAATGCACTTCTCCTATAGGAGTGAATTTCACTCTTTTTCGGAGTGGGTAAAAGAAAGAAAAGAAAACAATCTGCGTCCTACACTCTTAAAACGAGCGGTTTTATAACTCAGTCTGAGTTAATTTCCACTCCTTTCCGGTGCCGAAAATGCACATCTCCTATAGGAGTGAATTTCACTCTTTTGTTTTAAGAGTGTACAGTCCCTCTTAAATAGAAATATTAATATACTCACATGCTATATTACTTTCAATATTATTATTTTTCTTTTTAATAGTTTTTCGTAACTTCCAAAATTGCTTGTTGTATATGTGTTATCTTACATTACTGTTGAAACACTACAAGTAATTGTTGGAATTTATAATAACACTATTTGCTATTATAATAATTTGTCCCAAACTGTTAATATAACTTGTTGTCCTTTAAATATGTTGACTGTTTTTCGTCACCCAAAAATTAAGTTTTGTCGCCAAAGATTGCGTTTGGCAAGATTTGCATTAGTCAAATGAAAAAATGAAAAAAAAATATACTCAAAATATCTTTAAAGCTCCTGAAATGAACAAAAATATACCTCTGCAATTTTAATTAGTATGGTTCCTTAAATGGTCTTTCTCCTATGGTCTTTTAAATATCTCAATTTTTTTTAAACCCGATGGAAACCTAGCTATCCCATTAAAAACGATGGCCAAGTTTTCTTGTCATACAAAAACAAGATTTCTGCTTTCGTTTTTTTTTTAATAAAATTAATTTAAAAGAAATGAAATCAATAAAAATTAATCATTCTTGTAGAACAATTTAAGTCACTCGAAAAATAATTTTAAAAACTTTAATTTTACGTTTTCATCACGTTAGTAGTGTGCCAATGTTATTTCTTAATGTGTCATTAAGATCGCAAGCTTAACTTTAATTTAAAACTTTTTTTAAAAACTTTAAAAACATTAAATAATTACAAAAACAGAGTTAATTACTAAACTTTTACACTACTCCTAAAGGGAAGCTTACAATATAAAAACAAATAAAATCAACTTATTTTAAAACACAGCGAACAATTAAAAAATAGAACTACCAGCGAACAATTTATTTAAATAACAAAGCCGTTTACATACAAAAGCTTTCCATTAACAGATTTTTCCTATCAGCTCTTTTGAATTCAATCCAAAAAGTTCACACTTTCTAAACAACTCACGCATTTTTTTTTGTTCTTATTTACTTGAGAAATACGAGTACATTCTATCGCTTTTCTTAATTTATGACCGAACGCTAATGACTTGAAAGAAATTCGATTCTAACAAACTGTGTTTCGAAATTTTTAAAACCAGTAAAAGGCAAGTAGAAGATTTTGTGTAAAAGTGAAACATTCCTAGGAGACACGGTGCCACTTTCAATTTTTTTTTTATAATTTTGACATATTTACTAAAAAATTGGTGTTTTATTAGTTCAACCTATATTTAAAAACAATATACGACAAAAAAAAATTAAAAACTATTTTAATTTTTAAGTTATTTAAACAAAATAAAAAAAATTGAACTTTT
Organism: Oedothorax gibbosus; assembly: GCA_019343175.1. Classification (NCBI taxonomy): domain Eukaryota; kingdom Metazoa; phylum Arthropoda; class Arachnida; order Araneae; family Linyphiidae; genus Oedothorax; species Oedothorax gibbosus. Next base: position 27,160,888 of record CM033275.1, read on the forward strand.
TTTAAAAGGCTAAGGCTTTTTTAAATACAAATATTTTAACCCATTTTTTCCTCGTGTACTTTAAACTCTTTTACATAAGAATTGACATCCAAATTTGAATTATCTTCAGTAGTTGTTTTATAAAAAAATATTTATTTAGAAAATCCCACTTTTTACCATATTTGGAAAATTTTGACTTTAGTATTTTTTTTATAAAAAAAAAGTATTACTTTTGAAAACAATTTTGATACCAATTCTTAATGTCAACATATTTAACAGACTGCATACAGAATTCCTTAGACTTTTATAAATAATTAAAAAAGCCTTAGCGTTTTGAAAACCTTGTCATCAAGGAAAAATGAACTCCGAGAAAAAGCTCCGTTTAAAGTTTTCATTCGTTTGCATTTTTATCCTACCTTTCCGCATAAAAAGTGGAATAACTTTTTTTTTAAATATAGCTACACTTTTGAAACTTGATAGACTTATTAAGAAGATTCCAAACTTTAATTTTAGCAAAATATATATTTTATAAAACTCGCAATTTTTGCCGTTTTTGAGGTACTGTGTCCCCTTAAAGTCTGTATTAGAGGGATGTATCAGATTCCAAATATGCGCAATTAATAGATACAAAATAATGGGATTGTTTAAGATGATGTAACTCTCTTGTTTTAATTTTTCCTCGTCTTGAAATTTTACTGGTTGTTCCGGTTTCCCTCTCACAATGACGGTCACAGATGAAAAGAAAATTTCTTTTCTATGCAAGCTTTCTTTAACACGTGATTGTTAACTATTAAATATTAACCAACAAAACAGCAAGAAGTTGGCATTTAAAAAAATGTAATAAATAAAAAATTCTTAGAAAACTCTTTTTTTCGAATAAAGAAACTAAAGTAATTCCTGCCAAAAAAATTAAAACTAGACCGCTTGAGCAGTTGCCCTTCACGAAGTGAAATACCCCCCCCCCCCCCCCCATTGAATTTTAGATTTGATAAATTTATAAATAATTTGTAATTTACTTGGCCAAATGGTGAATGCGGGATATTTTATTTCATCGGTTTTTGGTAAATAACGGGAAAAATAATAACGACTAAATAAATAAATAAATAAATAAATAATACTATTTATTACACTATTATTTATATATTATAATATTCAATAAAATTAATAATACTATTCGACTGGGCAGCTGAAATATTGAATAGTTACCATGGCTGCAGTCCAAACAATATTTCGACAAACAACAAATACAATAAAAAAAATATCGATATTCTGGTCATACCCCTTTAAGACCGAGCTATCACGATCGTGCGGGTATAAAAGAGAATGTTCAAGCTTTTTTAAAATATCAATACCGAAACAGCTGACTTATACCATTCGTTATTTGTATAAAAAATGACTTTTTTAAGGAGTTGCTTACATTGATGCTGTTTATGACATTTTTTCGATAAAACTCTAAAATTTAGTCTTATAAACTTAAATCAGCGCCATCTGATGAACGGTCTTAAATGGGAGGACTCCACTGTCTGTGAGAAGAGATTATAAGTACATGAATACGATCGGGTACATCTAAAACAAATGAAATAATTAAATACCAATAATATTTTTTATTGTTATTGAAAGCATATTTTTCAGACGTACTTAGACTTCAATTAAGATAATAAGGATAAATTTGAATGAAATAAAATACTTTAACATTTGAAATGGGAAATTTTACGGTCAACTGTCATTTTAAACCAAATCTTTGACACATCTTGACCTATTTAATTGTATTCAAATTTATAGGAAAATAGTTATATATTTAGTTTATAATCAGAAATCACAGTTAACACCAAGTCAATTTGAATGTCCTTTTAAAACACTACTTTTGAAAATTCTCTGTTTTTGTTCTAAAATTATCATATAAATGAGTAAATTTCTTTCGGAACTGTAAAGTGTACTTGAATTTAAAGCACTGTTGACTGAATAATTTACATTAAGTGCGACACAATTTGCATTTATTTATGTGTTTACTGAAAAATAAAACTGAGAGAAGAGTCATTGATGTGAAAATCAGAGACTATTTTTGAAAACAATAAGCATCTAAACACTTGATTAATAATATAGTTATTTTTTAATATAAATATTTATCATAATAACTGATCCATACTTTTTTAAGTTTGATCCTTGATACTACACTTTCAGATTTTAAAAAAAATATTATTTTTTAAGTATTTTTTTTAGGTTACTTTGAATTATCGTTGCACTAGAGCTACAGTAAGGCTATTGGATACGGGCATCGTAATTTAGAATTACAATCAAGTGACGAGACGACACCTGAGTAGGCACCTAGCGCAACCGTTTAGGGCGACGCGGCGTTGGGCCTTTGAAATATATTTAACGTGCACTCGCTTTACACGGGGTATTATTCGTCGGACTTTTTTTGGCTGCATGGGCTGTTTATGGGTCGGCAGTTATTTTGACTATGACTGGACCTGAAGGCGGAGGCTTGAATCGACTGGGCTATTTTTTTCAGTGTCAGGGAGGGTATCTACTTGTTTGCCGCGGACAAGGAAATTTCTAAATCGCAGTTAAGTGACCCGAGTTGACGCCCAATTTTCAATAAATAATTTTTACCTAAAATATTCGAAGCAATTTAAAAAAAGTGAAAATATAAAGGCCTTTAAGTTATTTACATTTATCATTTAAATTTTTTTTAATTAAAAACTATTTTTACGAAGAACTACCATTCAATAAACATATGTTTTAATATTTATTATTTTTTCGTATGTTTTTTTTAATTAAAAAAATAAAAAAAAAAATACGCTTTTTTTAAAAAATGCTACTCCTCCTACAATTTAAAGAATTTTTTAATGGATTTTTTGCAAAATGTTCGCAAAAAATCTATTAATAAAAGTTGGTATGATTATTAAGCTATCAGTTAAACAAAAACAGTTAAGTTGCTTTATGTATAAAAATGGCCAAAAACTAGGATTTTTTGTAAATTTTGAACTTCATCATTTAAAAAAAAACTGATCACACTAGACCTTATCCCATACCTAATTTTGTTAAACGTATATGTTTCAACACAGGACAAAAAATAACGAGCTCTACATTAATTTACCTAAAAGCCTTAGGGTTTTAACCATTCACAAGCTGAATAATTGAATCAACATAAAATTTCTAAAATCATTTTACCAAACCACTCTATCATTTTACATAAACCCCGACAATTATAAAGGATTCCTTTTTTTTGCAATATCCTTAGCTCACAGCATTCGATCATGTTTAATTATTTTCTGGGCAGCCTTAAATTTTGGGTACCGCGTCCCCTTAAATACAGCCGGAGAAATGACGCTTAGAATTTTTTTTTTCAATTGGATTAACACTGCGCACTTTAGTTTGGAGACCCGTGGTCGATCGGGCCCATTCACCCTTAAGTACAAAGTTATATCTATTCTCTCTATACTATTATTATAAAATAAGTTCAAGAGATCAGCAATTTAATGGATGTTAGGAAAGGGACAAGTTAGTTCAGGGAGATACTTAAATGGATCAGTAATACTCATTAGTTAAGAGGGATTGTCAGTCCCATAGAGCTAATGCATTAAATTTGTAGTCATAACTTCCGCAGAAGTATTGCTTTGCCATGTTAGCCCTATTTCCCCAGGTATGGGAATCAACATAACATCAAAATGAAACAAATTTGAAACGAAAATGTTATCTAGCTATTTAATTATATATTTTTAAAGTTTTAAAATGCCAAAAATTACAGCAGATGGTGACACTATTTTAAAACTTTATTAATTAATAATTAAATAACCAGATGTTATTTTCTTTTCAATTTTGTTTTAAATAGATGTGATGATGATTCCCATACCTGGTGAGAATGGGATAGCATGGCAAAGCAATTATTTTGCCACAGTTGTGATTTCAAAACTAATGCATTAGCTCTATGGGACTGACAGTCCCTCTCAATGCACTTGAAATTATTTTAATTACAAGCTCTCAGCGTTATTCATTTCTACTCGTTCAGTTCGGTATGTATGCATGAAAAATTAGTAACTTTAATAAATTTTGCAATAATTGAATGTTGGTGATACGAGACTATGACTAACTCCCGTTGGAGCTAGGGGCTGGGGAGCCCAGTCGGTTAGGCGCTCGCCAAGCATGCGAAAGGTCCAAAGTTCGGGTCCGGGCATCGCCAAAGTAGTTGCCGACCTATAAACGGCCTGTGCAGCCAAAAATGTCCACCGAATAATACCCCGTGTAGAGGAAGTGCACGTTAAATATCCTTCAAAGCCCTAACGCTGCGTACGATGTCGCCCTTAACGGTTGCGTTGGGTGCCAACTCAGGTGTCGGCTCGTCACTTGACTGTGGTTCTAAAAATACGACGCCCGTCCCCAATATCCCTCGTGTAGCTCTAGTGCGACGATAACTCAAACTTAACTAAACTAAACCCGTTGAAGCTAATATTAATTTAATTTTACTGCTTTACAAACCTTCTTTAAAAGATACAGCCCATTCATTGTTCTAGATTTTTAATGAATATTAAAGTATTCATTAATTTACACGTGAAGAAAAACGATAATCTTCAAATAACCGTGTGAGAAAGATTCCACATGTTTAAATCGATCTGAGCGATTATTAAAATTGAATTCAATTTCAGTATTTTTCTATTCCGTCTTACGTAATTCATTAATTTGTAATAGTAATTCATTATTTTTTAAAAGAATATTTGATGGTTTTTCAATTAAAACATAATCCCCTTATAAAATTGAATATGAATAGTTCAAATACGTATAGTTCCCTTATAAATTTGAATAATACTATAAGGGTATACTAATTTTAGTATATTAAAGATATAAAATTTAGGTTTGTTTGAGTTATCGTCTCACTAGACTATAAAAAAAAATTACAGAAAACAAATTTCCTGCATGTATGACGTAAAATTACCGGATCATTTACAGAAAAAAATATGTTTATTTTTTGTGATTTTTTTTTAAATCTTAATGCAAAAGCTGTATTTTCACAGACAATTTGAGAAAAAACGAAATTCTCCTTGTAGGAAATCAAATGCTAGGTTAATCCAGTGACACACGGTGTTACCGACCACAATACTACCGAGGAATAATAAACTGTCGATCCTGGACTCGAACCACGGACCTTTAAATCTCCAGTCCAACCCTCTCTCAACTAAGCTATTTTAGCCCACAGAGTTTCAAAAAAACATTTAAAATTCTTGTAGGGTTGAAGTCTAGCATTTTTTACGTAGTTAAATTAATAAAATTAAACTGTTTTTACGTTAATATCACATTTTTATACAAAAAATTGTTTAAAGGAACTAAGAGTATTTAAAAAATATATATACGTTTTTTTTTCTGAAAAATTAAGGGGACACAGTACCTCAAAAACGGCAAAAATTGCGAATTTTTTTTTATTTGCTAAAATTAAAGTTTGAAATCTTCTTAATAAGTCTACCAAGTTTTAAAAGTGTAGCTATATTTAAAAAAAAGTTATCCTACTTTTTATGCGGAAAGATAGGATAAAAATGCGAACGAATGAAAAGTTTAAACGTGTTTTTCTCGGTGTTCATTTTTCCTTGATGACAAGGTTTTCAAAATGCTAAGGCTTTTTTTAATATTTTATAAAAGTTTAAGGAATTTTGTATGCAGTCAGTCAATTTATGTTGACATTAAGAATTGACATCAAAATTGTTTTCAAAAGTAATACTTTTTTTATAAAAAAAATTACTAAAGTCGAAATTTTCCAAATATGCTAAAAAAAATTGGGATTTTCTAGATAAATTTTTTTTATGAAACAACTACTGAAGATAAATCAAATTTGAATACCAATTCTTATGTAAAACAGTTTAAAGTACACGAGCAAAAAAATTGGGGTAAAATATTTGTATTTAAAAAAGCCTTAGCATTTTGAAAAAGTTCATTTTTTTAAATAACTTAAAAATTACAACAGTTTAATTTTTTTTTGGTATATATTGTTTTTAAATATAGGTTGAACTAATAAAACATCAATTTTATAGAGAATTGTTCAAAATTAAAAAAAAAATGAAAGTGGTACCATGTCCCCTTCAGATTTTGTGTACAGGAAGAGCTAATATTGCTGAAAAGCTATATGTGTTCCTCTTTATCCATAACCGATGACAACCACGATATATTTTTAGTTTGCTTATTATTTTCACATTTTACTCAGAAATAATGGAATAACAAATGAAATTACAAAATTTTATTCTAACTTCAGAAGTAATAATAAGCAACAGCATGCGACCAGAGCTTTAAAAACTAACAAACCACTATTTAAAATATTTCATCCATTCTGGATTTTCAAACATTATTTAATTATATATTAAAAACCTCATATTAAATTATGTTCATTACATTCCAATATATTTTTTTAAACATAAATTTTAAAATCATAAATATCAGAAGTAAGAGAGTATGTAATGCATCAATACGCCTGGAAAACCTATTAATAATAACTTGGTCATTATTTGTATAGTTGATTACATTAATTTACTATGGCCAGCTAACTAAGCAAGGAAATTTTTAATTAAAATAAAATATTCCTTATATTTTGCCACAAAACTAACATAGAAAACTACACATTTCATATCCAAATTCTCATATTTTTTTAAGAAAAATTACCACTATTTACATATGACTAAATAAAAAAACAGCTAAAAAAATCTTTAATTAAACAGGATATTAGTTTATAATTTATGGATGTTCAAGTATAACTTTTTTTCTGTTCGAGGACTGTTACCTTCCTAATGGCTTCTTAATTTAGTTTTTTTCTTCTTGATTTCGTTTTAATTATATACCAGAGGCGAGGAGTATAATTAATAACCAATATTAGATTTTTATGTTGAACATAAATTTTAAAGAAAGTGCTTCAAAGATTTAAATTAGTTTTCATGTAAAATGTATTTTTTTTAATTGTATGTAAGGGTGTAAAAATATGTTTGCATGTAATATTTTTTTTAAAGACCAGTATACGTGTAAAAGAAAAAGTTTTTAGAATGGAATTTCTTTCAAATTCTGGTGTGATGTATAATTATTTATAGATTTAAAGTAAAGATTAAGATACTGATGTAAAAATAAATCTTGCATGCGATACAAAAAGTTAGTAAATTAAAGAAATAGGCATTTAGTCTGGACAGGCAGGATTTTTTTTTTAGAAATATATAACTTAAGCGTAAACCCAATCATGTCAAATGATTTTTCAGAACATTTTTAAAGTTATCAGTAATATTTCTTGAATTTTCGGTTTAAATACAATTATGTATATAAATAAGCGAATTGTTATTGAATTATTTTTTTTGAACTTTTTTAATATTATAAGCTTAGTTTTTTTTATTTTCAAATAAATTAAATTTAAAAATTTGTATTTATTTAAATAAAAACAAAACGAAAAACAATATTTTCATTTAAAGAAAACAAGCCATGGTGAATTAGTACCAATTACTAAATTATACTAGATTTAGATTTTTTTAAAATTAATTTTGAGTGCTTTAAACTTAAACATTGTCACTCGTTTTTGGTTCCAAAACGGCTACTATCTTTCACTTTATATTAAACATATGGAAATTTATAACGTTATAGTACCAGTTTTCTAAGTGTTTACAAGTGTTCAACGAAACGAATAAATTTTAGACGACACTTATACTAGCACGTTTTGAGATAAAATTACATGCTTTGTAGCGTCCGAGAATGCTTAGAATAATTACGACACAGACAGAAATTAATGGGTTCACTGAATACCTTTTACTAAAATGACGGTCTCATGTTTTGAGATAGTTAAAGATGGCGGAAACTTGTTAAGTAATTCTTGGAGCATTACATTTATTAAAATCTGTCTTTCAATACAATTGAAATGTTATTAAATAAAAGCATTTTTATTAAAATAACAAATATTTTTAATAATAAAATGAATCTTTAATTTTCTTTAATGGGAACCAGATCCCCCAAAATTTTCAAAAATTACATTTCAATGTTTTTAGTGTTTCTTAAACTATGCAATCTTAGCTGTACAACGATATCTTAAAATAAAACTTTCAAGGACTAGAAGTATTTTTAATAAATTTTTAAAAAAGTTTGTTCATGTAAAATCCCCTTATGTTTCACAGGTAAGAAACCACTATTGTTTACTTTAAACGCTTATATCTCAAAACTTACTTTTTTCAATTCGCATGTTCCTTTTTCTCAGAATCTACTCTAAGTATCAACCTGAAATTTTTTATACGTATTTAAGAAGATAGTTTCTAAAATTCACTGGAGGGATTAGAGTAAAACTATCTTACTTTTTTTTCTTTTTAATATTTCTGATGTTTTTTTAGGTCAAAAATATGTAGTTTCACTTAAAAATTTATAAATAAAAAACTAAACAAAATATTTAAAAATGGCTCTAGTAAAGTATAGTTAAACGTCCATTTAATAACTAGTAAAAATTTCATTAAAATGTATCAAATAGATTTTAAGAAAAAGGCACATAAAAAAGGTCATTTTAACATGGGCTTCAATGGAGGGCTCCGGTCCCCCTTAAAAGAGTTTAGATTTCTTCAAAAGTGGATTTTGAACATTTGTTCGTATGTCGTTATGTCTGTCTGATACCGCTCTACAGGTTTAACTATTATTTTTGTTTGAAAAATATTGCTGAAAAACAAAAACCTTCTTGTACAAATAATTTAACCGAATTCTAGCATAGGAAATATCTATCAACGAGTGTTTATTGAAATTCGTGTTGGGATTAACACCCTTAGTTTATTGTACATTTGAACTCTACGATTAAATATTATTTTAAGCAATCAAATTACACACATATAATATAACATTAGTTAAGAATAACATAATATTTCTAACAAAAACATTGTTGTCAGACAAATTATATTTCTGTATTAATTTAGCTACGTAATTCAATATAAGTTCTTGGGAAGATATGTGAAACTAAACCAGATTCAAAACAAATTTCGTCGACACAGCGTCAACGTCTTAAACTATTTTATCCTTAAACCCTCAGGCTTGATAACAAATACTTATAACATTTTTCTCATGGAAGTGCCAAAGATCTTCACGGTACCTTATTTTAAATGTTTCGCTGCGTCAGTTTGAGGTTGTTGTAAAAGTAATTTGCTTTTAGATTCCACACTATATTTGTAACGCAAAAATGATCATCGTACTCTAATATTTTTACTTATATAAACTAAAACACCATGACAAGTAAGTTAGTTGAGTTTAGTTTGAATTATCGTCGCACTTGAATTATCGTCGCACTTGAATTATCGTCTCACTATACGACGGCTATTGGCGACGGGCGTCGTATTTAAGAACCACAGTCAAGTGACGAGCCGACACCAGAGTAAGCACCCAACGCAACCGTTAAGGGCGACATCATACGCAGGTTGGGACTTTGGAGCCTATTTAACGTGCACTCCCTCTACACGGGATATTATTCGTCGGACATTTTGGGCTGCATGGTCCGTTTATAGGTCTACAGTTATCTTGGCGATTCCCGGACCCGAAACTGAGACCTTTCGCATGCTAGGCGGACGCCTAACCGACTGGGATACCCAGCCCCCATGACAAGATAATATAAAAAAAATAATGCTCGTTATTAGGTTTAGGCTTATTATAGTTTACAGACTCAAAATTAGGTTAAAAAAAAACAATGGAAGTAAATTTTATGGAACAATGGAAGCCAATGTTATGGAACAATGGAAACAAATGTTATTTAATTGCTTTTGATGATTAATTTTTCATTGTGGAAACATTTATGGCATAAAATTAAAAATGATTTAAAAAAAATAAAGGTTACATTCTAAAACGAAACAAATAAAAAATTAAAATTCTAAAGACGTAAGGACTTTAATTTTGTAAATACTGGTATCATAACCTTACGTATTTAAAACAGATGAAATAAAACATGCCGAATGTATTCGACAGGGAGCTTGCATAGAATGATCTGTATATAGGATGACTAAGACGATGACAGAACGTGTGAAGGTACCTTTCAGGATATAAAACCTTAATCTACTTAACTTTAAAGCCACAGAAGCTCTTAGTGACATAAAACTATACATCCGATTAGAATTATAAGCTTTTCCGAAGAAATATACGAAACCTATTAGCGCACAGGCGTTAGTAAACACATTGTTCATATCTATATTTTTATAAAAATTTTAAGGATAAAAAAAATCGACACTTTCATGACCATTTTTTTTAAAAATTATCCGATCATTAAGGTGTGGCGGTTCACCACACACGCAACCTCAATACGCCATCAACAACTAGGTGGCGCTGATTTACCATCTCGTTTCTACCACTATTCTAAATAACAACGATTGCAGTAGTATAAAAACCTGGGTTAACCTACCACCTTGAGGATCCTTTTGGTAAACTGTGGGGAGGCCTACAAAGGGGTTAAATCAATTGACAGTTACGCGTTTCCCAACCCAAGAGCCATCAGTGTAAAATTTCCCTTGATACCAACTCACATATTTATCGAGGATTCGCATAAATATGCCACTTTCAAACAACGTTTGTTGACTTTTAATAGTTGACCCAAAGGCGATTCTTTCCCGAATTAGAAAGCATGTCAAAACACTTCCTTTGCACCGGCTTAGTCCATCTTAAGCTTAATTTCACAAATAGATGTTAAACAATTTGGGACTCCGTGAAATATACTTGTTATTTAATAATATGAGGGCCAACAATCAATGGGAAAATGCCCGACTTTTCAGTTGTTAAATCGGAAAGTGAGGAAACCACTTCAGTCACAAAAGTGAAAAAAAAAACATTTTTGAAGGAACGAAAGGAAAGATGCTTATAAAGGCAAGATGTGTACTGAGTGTAAGAACCATGTACACTACTCAAAACAATTTGGAGAGAACTTTGCGTACTTTTGTTTACACTTTCAGTTCCAACTTTTTATATTTTTTTTATTCTAAAAATATATAATTCGTTAAATAGATTTATTATGCATCTAGAATTAAATGGTAAAATACAGTAAAAAATCATAATTTTTTACTAAAATTTAAGGGGGTGGAGGAATTTGGAAACAAAACTTTTGAATAAATTATAATACAATATCTTTTTCAGAACTTTATTTTTTAAAAATAGTTAAAATTAATTTTCTACTTCTAAAAATGCAAGCATGGAGAAATTAGGGTCAATTTATTTACTAAAATTGTTTTAGAGTGAATTTCATTTTACCATGTTTTTCATATTTTCATTTAATTAAAACAAACATTATTTAATTTTTCAAAAGAGATGATTCTTCCATCTAACGATAAATGAGTGCGAGCTTCACTTAGTGAGAAAAAAAATCGCAATATCCAAAAAGAATCATTGGAGGTGAAAGGGCTTAAACCATGCGCTCCCCTAATTAGTTTGAGCAGTGTATGTCTGTAGATACCTGCATCTAGCCAATAATGTGACTCAGGTAGTTTCTGCACTCACCAATTCTCTCTCGCAACTTCAACTCTTCTAAATAAATTGAAAAAAATTGAAACTAACATAAATTGTCGTAAAATAAATTGTTAACTGAATCAATTTTTTCAGAAACCTCATTGATTACATTTTTATAAAAATAGAGTTTCCGATGTTAATCAACACATCATTCTGTGAAGAAATCCTGTTAACCCAGTGATTTGCACGGCCAAGGAAATCAACCGAATATAGCATTTCGGAGAAAAACCGGTTCATGTTACAGCAGTTTTTTTTTTCAATTTTCCAAAATAGTCATTTATGCAACTAGTGTGAAAAGTAAGGCTTTTTTTTAAACAAGTTGAATAAATTATTTCACGAGCGAGTGAAATAAATTCACGAGTTTAAAAAAGGCTATTTTCAACGTGTTGTCATACATTATTTTTTATAATAGCGTGCAAAATATAGTATTTATTAAATTGGTATTTATTGATTGGCTTATTAATTATTTTATTATCACGTTCAAATGATTTGAAGGTGATTATTTATATTAATGATTATTTTAAAATCATGTGTCAAAAGTATTTCTTAGACTGGCATTGGAAATAAGACTCCAAATAAAGAATCACGTTCAAATGAAGAATTTTACACCAATCACAAAGCCTCTGCATAAAATATCACGCTCAAATAAAGAATTTTACACTAATAAGATGATCATATTTGCTTTGTCGCACAAGTGCGTAAAAGTAACTTTGAAACGCGATTTCGTTAAAAGCATCACTTTTGCCAAGATTATTGATTTGAAAAAGTTAGTTTCTTTGCACGATATTATTGATTCAATTATGAAATATGAACGTTTAATGAATGATTACCTTATTGCCAAGCTTTAAACTGTCTCTAAAAACCATTGAGTGCCGAAACATAATACAAGTCCAAATAAAATGATATTTTTTCCTGGGTCAAATTTATGTAGATATTTTGAAATTTCTTTTATGATAGCAACGGATTGTAAGTTATAATAAAGGAAAGAAAATGTTCAAATATTGAAAAATTTGGAAGAGTTATGATGTTTTTCTCTCTCCTGAAAAATTTAAAATTTGTAGCTGAAATCTTTGTTCTGCACTCACAGATGAAATTGTTTTTGCAATTTATTATACTTGAATATAAAAAAAGTCTTATAAAATTCGTTTAAACGTAGAGGATTAACAAATGACGTCCTGGAAAGAGGTTTCATTAAAACATAACTTAATTTACTATTACAGACATATGCTAAAAAAACATGATTTACAAAATCACTACATACCGTTTCCTTTAATTCAGCAATGAAAAGTGCAGATTTTTTGATACTCAACTCCTAGAAAAAAAGTATATGAAGAATTTAATTTGGTTTAATAATAATGGAATATACAGGGTGTCCGTAAAAGAATGTCCGAGTTTTAATGGTATATTACATGAGTTTATTTCATACTAAATATAACAAATCATACATGACAGTGAATTAAAACTAACCTAGTTTTTCCTATAAGTGCTCAATGTGTGTGCCTTTAGTGATACGGCACACATCCAAACGAAAATGCCATTCTTCCCATATTGTCTGCAGCAAGTCCGGAGTAATGGAAGCAACAGCCTGTGCAACGATGTAGCGGTACAAGCGCATGCGCTTATCTGAAACTGCTGGGATTATTCTTTATTCGTCACCTTCAACCACATTACAATTATATTTCAACCACAACACTATTACAATATGAAACTCGGACATTCTTTTACGGACACCCTGTATTATCCATTAAAAAATACAATTGTAAAAAGGTCTAAGAAATTCTCTAACACGATCAAGCAATGTTTTTTCAAAAACATAAACTGGAAATAACTTCTACTTTATAAGAATGTTTACTATATACCTATAATTTGTCGAAATATTTCATTGCTTAAAGGAAGTACGCGAATATAAGGGTTTCCAGGATCAGAAAATCGCCTTATTTTCGCCAAGTTCCTATTATTTGGGTAGAAAATTCATTAAACACCAGAGAGTCAATAATTAAGCTACGGGAAAAGTGACAGAACACTTCACAGGTTTTATGCCTGTATTTTTTATTAAATGTGCAAGTATTTCCAATAAGCTTAACGCCAATTTTTTTGCAAACAATATGTTTGATTTTAAGAAAATAAACGATGCTTTTTAAAAAAAAGTGTACATTAAAAAATCTATTAAAATGTAGATTGTTGTATTTGTTGATAATTATAAGATTACTAAAAAAACTAATCTCCTCGGCGCAAGAGCCCAATACTGGGCCAAGACCTACCGTGCCCAAATCGGCCTTCATGACCAAGGGCTCTGGGGTGCTAGGCATATGTCCCGGTAAGGTATCCAGCCTCAAGCGAACCCCCAGTGTTTAGTTCTCAAGCATGCTTGGTACCCATTTTATCGACCCACTCTAGGGATCAATGGATGGGTCAATCCCACCCAATCCGGGATTCGATCCCCGAACCTCTGGCGTGGTAATGCGATGCACTACCACTAAGCCACCGGGTCTCTTATAAGAATGCTATATTTTGAACTGAGTATATTTTTACAATATGCACGAATTATTTACTAAGTAAACTAACTTGTATTAACAAGTTACGAAACTTAGTTTGTAAATGTTAATTTATCGCCAAATATGGTAAAAGGCAAACGGTAGAATATTTCGGAAAACTATGTTGATCACTTTTGCCGAGATCGATAAATTAATTCGGAGAATAATTATTTTGTTGTCAAACTTTTCAAGAGTTTTCTGATTCATCGTGAAGAAAAATGTTTTTAGGCTGTATTTTTAGTCAACATCCATTATTTATTCTCTAATAACTTAACTAATTAAATACAATCTTATTTATTGTTTTATTTGAAATATCTCTTTATGGTACTTGCATTCGCTAATAAAAGAAATGAACGTAGCAATATATGTGTTTATAAATAAACCAACTATAAATCAATAACCCTTTTAACAAAATATGTCTAAATGTAAGTTTGTCATTTCATAATTAAAACCTTACAAAACATACATTTTCGAATTTCAGTTTCCTAGTATTATTTATTATAAATTTTAAAAATAAATAAATATTCGAACCAATTTCAAGCATTGTATGATAGAACCCTGTAAACTAGAATTTATAATATTATAAGAAAACAAGTAGGTTTGTAACATAATCTGTCACTTAACCCGCTTACACACAACAGTTGTGTTTAACAGGTAAAAAGACGCCAAACACAGCATTAATTCTGTATTAAACATTTACATGCTAAATTTGGCTAGTTTCATTTATTTTATTTCGAAAATTCAATAATTATCACTTATCGTTTGCAGAAATTAATTTATATTTCAAAAAAAAATATTTAATACTCCTGTTTTTAAGTAGAATGAAAACATTTCATATCAACATACAAAGAATCCCGGAGTGAAATATATTTAACGTCATTTCAAACTGATCGATGTCGCAAAAAAAATTATTTTAATTTATTGTCTAAACGAATTAAAGTTTCTCGAACGATTGTTGCGAATGGCAATGGTGATTTAATTCTAATAAAAATGGCTTCCTATGCTTTTTAAATGAGCATTAAATTGTGCTGTTTTTTAAATAATTGAAGTACTTCGAATTCGAATTCTTTTCTGAAATTTTCAATGTAATCTAATTTCGATGCGCTGAATTTTTTTGACCTATCACACTTGTCCGTAGCATTTGTAGTTTGGGCTATGAAAGTGGGTGATGTACAGACAGACGGACTGAACGATTATAATTCGTTCCACTTTTTACGTTATAAACGTAGTGTGGAAGTTAAAACTTAAACTTATTGAATGCAGCCGGAGTAATTTGGATTAGAAAATTATTTTTTATTGGATTAACACAGAGCGAATTTGGTTTGGAGAACCGCTCCCATTCCTCTGTAAATAGTTTACCATGGTCCCACACCCGAGTGACGACACAACGCTCATTGGCTTAAATTTGAGAATTTCATTCGGTTTCGTAGCTTTATTGACATGACTGCCCGTCGCAACCTAACACTTCTGTTCCTGTAGAACTGTTTTTGTTATATACGACATTTGAGACAGTGGAGACAACTCAAAGGGTGTAAAAGTGTATAGCTCTTGCACTACCTTTTTGCTTAAATAATATTTTCAGTTAATTTTTTTAAGCAGCATTGATTCATTCTTAATAAACTTAGGAATTCGAGTCATAGTTTCCGAAAAAAATATATTAGTGTGTGGGTAAACATCCGCATTCTATTATAAAAATTCAAATTAAAACTTTATTAAAAACAATATGTTAACCAGAAATACAAGTTAATTTTATTCAATGTAAAAACAAAAAAACTCCTCAGCGCAACAGCCCATTACTGGGCCGTGCCCATTTCAGCTTTCGTGACCTAGGGCTCTGGGGTGCTAGGCATATGTCCCGGTAAGTGGTCAGCCTCACGCAGAACCCCCAGTGCTTAGTTCCCAAGCATGCTTGGTACCCATTTTATCTACCCACTCAAGGGATGAAAGGATGGGTCAACCTCGCCCAATCCGGGATTCGATCCCAGGACGTGTGGCGTGGCAATGCGAAGCCCTACCACTAAGCCACTGCCACTGAGTCTCTTTTATTCAATGTACTCTAATTTTTATTTAAAAAAAAGATAGCTTTTCATAAATATTTTCATGAACATGTAGTCATAACATTCTACGTAAAACAAGACTTCCAAGTATTACAAATTGATTAAAACCACTTTAAAGAATTAAATGCGAGTGTAACATTTGATAAGAAATTCGAATGACACAATAAAATTTTTAAGTTGAAAAAATATATTTTAAATATTTTTCTAAACTTAGAAAATACACTTGAGTTTTAATAAAATTTTTAAACAGCAAAAAATATCGATTTTGGATTATATTTAGTCGATTTTTATCAACTGCAAATATTTTAAATGGAATCCATCATTTTACTACCAAGCCTTTCCATTTGAAATGTAAAGTTATTTTAAGCCACTTGAATATTATCAAACAGATATATTTCCACTTCGAAATGTAAATGCATCCCGTCACCTAACATGCTACATCCCATTTAGAAAACCCCATCGATTCACAGAAGAAGGTTCTATAAACACCAAACACCAACGTTTCTATAGAACTGTTTTTTTATTTATTGTAAGACATTTAAAGGCAGTGGAGACAACTTAAAGGGTGTAAATGTAGTTGTTATTTAAAAATACTTAAAAAAAAATTCAAATGTTTTAGATTGACTTTTCGAAGCGAAACATAGTTTCGAGAGGAAATAAATATTAATGGGTAAACACCCGAATTTATTTTAAACAATACAAATTTCAAAGTTTAAAGGGGATCCGATACCCTTGAAAACTTATTCTTTAATTTAACAGGTAGACTTTTCAAATTTTTTCCACTTGTTAAGCACAGGAATTAACAATTCAATATTTAAAATTATAAAAATTCTTACTAATTTTGTTTTTAATTTAAATTTGTGTGGATTTTAAAGAATTTTTAAAATCACTTCTAGTTTTTTTTCTTTTGCATATTTTTTAACAAAATTTTGAATAATATCTTTGATAATATTTAAAGAAACGTATGCATTCAGTTTTAAATTGAAGTGAACAATTTTTTAAAGAAAAAATTGACAAAATTTGACGGAAAAAAGCATGAAAATGTGAATTTTCTTCAATTTTGAAGATCATTTATAAAAATTTGGTTGAAAAAAAAATCGGAAAGCATACATCTTTTTAGTATATATTTATAATAATAAAAACACATGTTTTTTTTTACCCAAAGTATAATATTAAAAAAGCCTTAGCATTTTGAATGTTCTCAAAATACAAAAACGCCGAACAGAGATTATGAGCTTTTAAAGTTTTGGATTATGGAAGATCATGATTAAAAATTGAATGCCGTGTCCCTTTCAAAAATTCATAACTAAAGAAGTAATAGGAATTTCTTAAAATCATTTTCTGAGAATTGTTAAGAAAGGTTTGAATATTATTTTTTAAAATAATTTAAAAAATGATTTTTTTGAGATTTTGGGGTATTGGACCCCCTTAATTTATTACACCCGCATTTCATTTAAAAATACAAATTTATTTTTTTCATTAAAATAATTTATATTTTGTTAACCATTTTATCCCCAATTTCATTCAATATAGTCATAAGTACAAAATAAATCTAGCCTTCCATAAACACTTATTGGAGTTTTAATGTTTTAAAAAATAGTATGTTTCCACATATATTACAAACTCAATACACTCAATTTAAAGAATAAAATGTTAGGGTAGGGTACATATATTCCGGCTTGTGTGCTTGATGAGTGACCCGCTTATATAAGCCTTCGTGAAGTAAGACAGATACAAAAAGAATTTTTTACTGTCACAGAGAAATGAAGTACACCCAGGGCGAACACGGGAATCGAACCCGCACCCGTTACAGCGCAGACTGCTAGCTTAATGGTCCAAACCACTCGGCCATCCGGACCCCATTAAAATGTTAGTGGAACATTCAATGAGTTCAATAAAATAAAAGTAATATAGGTTTCAAATAGTTTTGGAAACTTTAGTGAAACGTACTAGAGAGTCAAAATAGTATTTTAAAACAGCAAAAAAAAAAATCGATTTTGGATTATATTTAGTCAATTTAACCACTGCATACAATTTAAATGGAATATATCACATTACTATCAAAACTTTCCATTTGGAATGTAAAGTTTATTTTATCCCACTCCCAAACTTCAATAATATCAAACTGATACATTTCCACTTCGGAATGTAAATGCTTCCCGTCACCTAACCTGCTACATCCCATTTAGAAAACCCCATCGATTCATAGAGGAAGGTTCCACAAACACCAAATACCACGTTAGGCATCTTTGTGTAGCAGAAATTCCGCCACCTATTATTCAAATTGCAGACTTGTATGGGATGTTGTGGAGGTGAGAATAGGGTTTAGATGATTTGGCGAGAAAAAAGTGAAGCCAAGTACGAGAGTCGTCAAGTAGATGCGATAACCTAAGTTTAGTTTAGTTTGAATAGGGTAGCTATTCCCATCCAGTTGTATGGGTTAGGGTTAGTTTGAATTATCGTTGCATTAAAGCTACACACGAGGGCTATTGGCAACGGGCGTCGTATTTTAGAACAACAGTCAAGTGACGAGCCGACACCTGAGTAGGCACCCAACGCAGCCGTTAAGGGCGACATCGTACGCAGAGTTAGGACTTTGAAGGATGTTTAACGTGCACTACCTTTACATTATTCGTCGGATATTTTTGGCTGCACGGGCCATTCTTAGGTCGGCAGTTATTTTGGCGATGCCCGGACCCGAACCTGGGACCTTTCACATGTTAGGCGAATGCCTAACCGACTGGGTTCGATTGAAATTGCACAAACCACTCTCTCAATGAGAACTCAATGCAATTTGCATGATTTTATCTTTAAGTAATGGCTATTAACAAGAAGTTCTGAAAGAACTAATGTCATGTCTGCGTTCATGGTGACGTCATTTACAGGAACGCAGACATGACACGAGACAAAGGAACGGGACAAAGAAAGCCGCCGGACCGTTACGTTCCAGCTTAGCGGGGAGGTGTCATGTCTGCGTTCCTGCAAATGACGTCACCATGAACGCAGACATGACAACTAAAATAGCATATTGTTGTTTCTTTAAAACTATAAGAAATTCCGGT
This sequence comes from Oedothorax gibbosus, assembly GCA_019343175.1. NCBI lineage: Eukaryota > Metazoa > Arthropoda > Arachnida > Araneae > Linyphiidae > Oedothorax > Oedothorax gibbosus. The sequence goes on from CM033275.1 coordinate 27,179,980, forward strand.
TGAAAAAAAAACCAGCCAGACGAATAAAAAATATATACAAAAATTAAACATCATACCCTTCAAAACACACACGCGTGTGTGTTGAAGATTGATGAAAGAAAAGAAAGGAAAGATGAAAGAAAAAGTTGAAGATTGATTAAGAAATTGATGTTGAAGCTGGAGGAGGGATGTAGACAAACAGACGAACGAAAAAAAATTATGGAAGTTAGGCCTCTAATGTCCTTTCTTTCAAACAAAAAAAAATCTTTTAAAAAATTTAAAGGTAAAAAACAATATAAAATGAACCCTCGGAATATCAATAGACCAACAGGTAAAAAGGTCTAGGATATTTTAAGATAGATTTACAATGTAATACCTTGCAAATAAAAAAAAAATATTTTGGACGGTTGCAACGAAAATTAAAGGAAGTTCGGACCGACAGACTAGAAACTTCTGCCACTTTCAAGTGTTTTGTGAATAAAGAAAAGGAAAGCAGGCGATAGACAGAAGAATATAATAGTTAAAATTGGCCATAGCTGTTGACTGTACTACAAAGTCTATATCAATACAATACTGTTATATGTCCCTACATATGAAAGAATTAAAATGTAAATTATTAATTTTTACTGTATATAATACCAAATAATTTATCAAACGTTTATTTGGGCTTATGCACGACCAACTTCAACAACAAGGACAGAGAAGCTCTCCCAAACTTGAGCGTAGGCGGAAATTTTGACGTCACTGTCCCCAGCGCCGAAGATCGAGAAACCAGTTCGGACGCATTCGGAACCCTAAAATTGTGGTCAGCCGTGAACGAGTGGTTCCGAACAGGTTTCGAGTCAGGTTGTTTTCATCTTCGGAACAACGTCACTCGGAACTATGAAGTCAAAATTTCCGCCCCCGAGCTTGTTTGGGAAAGCTTCTTCGGCCTTAGTAGTTGAGTAGGCCGTGGCTTATCATGCGATCAAAAATTGCTTCACGTATCCAACCGCTTTCGGCATTTCTTTTGCCCAGCACCATCGATTCCTACCTCTATCCTCCTATCTCGGAACTGCAGCTATTATAGATGGCAGTTTACGTAGTGTGTGATTACGCTAAGGAATCGGGTGGGATTCACAACGCCAAAGTTAAGGGTGAATGGTTTCTAAGGTTGTGTTCTGGTGAGAGTGTTATAGTGGGGTTCGGTTCGTGGTATGAATTACAATGGGTAGTTACGATAGTTATGTCTCAAGTTGGGATGGCGATGTGGGATATACTTTTTACGTTCGGTTAGTTATAGAAAAAAGAATACTTGTATTCTTTTTCTATGGCTATAAAATCTTGTAAGATTTTATAGCCATGCCGTAGCAACATACGAAAGGGCTTAACTGAAGAGTACAGGGGGAAAATAACTTCATCGCGCCCGTATTCCTTTGTGTTTGGCGGACATTGTCGACAGGAAACACGGCCTACTCAACTACTAAGGCCAAAAAAGCTCTCTCAAACACGCTCGGGGACGGAAATTTTGACGTCATAGTTCCGAGTGACGTTGTTCCGAAGATGAAGATAACCTGTCTCAAAACCTGTTCGGAACCACTCGTTCACGGCTGACCACATTTTTAGGGTTCCGAATGCGTCCGAACTAGTTTCTCGATCTTCGGCACTCGGAACAGTGACGTCAAAAATTCCGTCTAAGTTCATGTTTGGGAAAGCTTCTCTGGCCTTGTCATTGAAGTTGGCCGTGCAGGAAACCGTTTTTCTTTAAGTTCTTCTTTCGCTGTACAAAACTGTGACTCGTGTCCACTGATCTCTGGCGTGAATCAGGGTTGCCGCGAGATAAAAACAAAGTGAGTAACCGGTTTCACCGGCAATGAAGGCATTAACATATTTTTCTCCTGTACTTTTCAACTGTAAGCTATAGCTGAAAATGTGCATTTGGTATTTTTTTATATGCCTACGCGGAACCATGATCTTCTCAACTTCAAGATCACAGTTCTCCGTTACGCCACCCTATCCTTCCAGTTCTGATTGTCAGCTTTTCCAAAGAAAAACTTCTTGGCTTTTATACACGGCTCGAAAAAATTAGGGGAGCACTTTACGTACTTTTGATAACCCTTTCTTTTTTAGTCTAAAAATCTAAAATTTGTGAAATCGATTCATTACGCATCCAGAATGAAATGGTAAAAAACAGGTGTGTGTGGGGGGGGGTCTTAATTTTTTAACTGACATTTAAGGGGGGGGGGGGATTGGAATCATAACTTTTGAATAAATTATAACCATTATTTTTAAAAAAAACTTAAACTTACTTTTGTGTTGAAAATAGTTAAAATTAGTTTTTAAACATCTACAATTACAAGCATGTAGAATTTAGGGTCCATTTATTTACTTAAATTCTTTCAGAGTGAATTTTATATAACCATGTTTTTCATATTTTCATTTAATTAAAACATACATTATTTAATTCTTCCAAAGACATAATTCTTCCATCTAACGATAAATAAGTGCGAGCTTAACTTAGTGACAAAAAAATTGCAAACTGTTGATTCCAAATGGAATCATTGGGGGTGAAAGGGCTTAAACCATGCGCTTCTCTAATTGTTTTGAGCAGTGTAGTTATAGCTGCAAGGCTGTTTTAACAGACGGACGGATAAATGTTTGCATACCACTTTTTTCGGATCAACACAATTAAAAACCTTGTACACTCTTAAAACAAAAGAGTGAAATCCACTCCTATAGGGGAAGTGCATTTTCGGCACGGAAAGGAGTGGAAATTAACTCAGACTGATTTAAAACCACTCGTTTGTTTTAAGAGTGTAGAAATCACAAAATCTTCTGTTCTGATTTCCGACCCCATATAGCAGTAGTTCCATGACCTTCAATTGTAATATATGTAATTGAAAGTAAAAAAAAAATAGTTTATTCAACAGATAATGTAATATTGAAGTGTTATGAAAAATACGTCAAATTGCATCAAATTTAAAGGATTTTTTTATTGTCTAACACTTTCATTTTGTTTCTTTATAGGATGGAAAACGAAATGTACTTTAATGCACTGATCTTCCCTCCTTATTTGTGACACTCGACTCAACCTTAAAACTTCGTAAGTATTAAAACATCTATATAAGTTTTATTTCGACCCAATTGTGTCAAAAGAATGAATACCTTTAAAGTGTTTAACTGTCTTAAAATAAATTGTGATAAACTGAATGTTGTGAACCTGTCCTTGTGCAAGTTTACTATACGGAAGGATTTGCTTAAATCTTTTAAATTGTTGTTATGTAAAATTAATAATTAAATGCTAGTAATTTCACGATTTGAATCCTAAGATTTAAGGGTGAAAGAGTTTAAACCATGCGCTCCCCCAATTGCTTTGAGCAGTGTAGTTGCAAAATTCACAATTCCAGAGTATTTTAGTTTAGTTTGTATTATCGTCGCACTAGAGCTACTCGAGGGCTATTGGCGACGAGCGTCGTATTTTAGAACCCCAGTCAAGTGACGAGCCGACGCCTGAGTAGGCACCCAACACAACCGTTGAGGGCGACATCGTACGCAGCGTTAGGACTTTGAAGGATATTTAACGCGCACTCCCTCCATACGGGTTATTATTCGTCGGACATTTTGGCTGCATGGGCCGTTTATAGGTCGGCAGTTATTTTGGCGATGCCCAGACCCGAACCTGGGACCTTCCGCATGCTAGGCAAATGCCTAACCGACTGGGCTCAACAGCCCCTCATGTCCAGAGTATAACTAAGACTTAAGGTCCGGTCCGTTCATTGGCGACTTCGCCTAATTGAATTTGCCATCATCAAAAGTCACCAATGAACGAAACAGACCTTAAGTCTTAGTCATAATCTGGAGAAAGAGAGTTATGAATTTAAAACTTTCAATTGTGTCTCTTCAAACACGAACTTTTAATTATTTTAAGGGGACACGGTACCCAAAACATTATTTCTAGAAATAATAACATACACTTGTAAATTATAGTGGTTTTATATAATGTTCACTCTAAATAAACGTTTTCTAGCAATAAAAATAAATATTTACAAGTAGTTTTTCATAGTTTTTTTTTTTAAAAAGTCAACATTTAGAACTTTTTTAAAACGCTACTCCTCTTTCAATTTTGAGAAAAACTCCACCAAACTTTTATAGTTTGTTTTTAAAAATGTTTGTTCAAGAACTGTGCATGGATTTAAAATGTGGGCTACAGTTAAAAAGTAACATGCATTTATACTGAAAATCTCAAAAATCACAAAAAAAATTACAAATTATTGAATTCAACATTAAAAAAAACACAACTATACATAGTAGACCTTATTCCATGCTCAATTTTGTGCACCATATATATATAAGAACACAGGTTAAAAATTTCAAAATTCTAACTTAATTAGCAAAAACGCCTTAGGGATTTATTAAACACAAGAATTGAAAAACGCGAAACTGAGAAAACAGGTTGAAAGCAGACGAAATACGTATTCAAACTTATAGGAATGACTCCAGAAAATATTTAATAACTCTTTTTCTACAGAAGATATCATTATGAATCTTTCAGTAAATGTTTAGAAAGATATTGTTAATAATAAGAAGTAAAAATGGAAAAATCGACATTTTGACCAATTTTTGGGTACCGTATCCCCTTAAAATGTGGCCTTACTAAACTCATTTATACTCCAAAACCACTTTCCTTTTAAAGAAAAATTACTTACAAACAATAGAGAAATCTTATAATGACGCAAAACCGGCTTTTTTCAACAAATGCTAAAGGTCGATCGGATAAAACTGTCGACTTCCAAAGCTAACTAACTACTCTCCCCAGAAGTTCAATAATACGTAATTGCCAAGAGTTTTGCCAGATACACGGAATCCAAAATTTCGATAGCAAAGAATAGAGTTCCTTGTGCTTTTAAAACTGTTCCCATTTGTGATTTTTTTAAAGAACTATTCAACTTTTACAATTGAAGATATTGGTTAAAAAAAAACGTGCTAAGTGAAATTTTTTGAAAAATTGAGATTTTAGTGTCAGTGAACAGGTTATTCCCTGCGTTAAAGATAACAAGGTTCTCCTTTTCCATAAAACGGGAGCGCTGGACCGAGAGTCTTCAAAGCAAAGTGCATCAGTGTTTTAAAAACCCGTTTGTAAAAATATTCAATACAGCCGGAGAAATGTGGCAGAGAAAATAGTTTTTCCCCATTGAATTAACACTGAGCCACTTGAGTTTGGAGACCCGCGATCCAGCACGCTCATTCCTTCTTAAGTATATTTTTTTACTTTTTGTAAGTGCCGTAACGTATCTAAAGGCAAGCGAAAAACTTGAAAGCCCCTTTTCTCGCTTTAACTTTTTTCACTAAGCACGTTCAGAGTTCCTTTAGTTCCCTTTAGTACCTACGCGTGCACCTGAGGCTTAGTTTTTTCATATTTTTTCTACTTTTAGCGAAAATTCGAATTTTCTGAAAAAAACTACGCCACTTTCGCTCAAATCCGATTCATTTTTCCTTTCGTGTTGCCATTCGACAAAAGAAATTAAAATACACATAAAAAACATTTAAAATTAAAAATGCTTTTATTCTGTTGCCATAACCTTTAGGAACTAAATTCATTATTTGAAAAATAATTGTCATGTTTCAGGTGACGTATTCCGTCTCAACTCCATTCCAGGATTTTATTGAGGGCTTCGGAGATGATTTCATTGATGGTTCTGTTGACTGCATGTAGGGACTAGAGATGCATATTAGGGTTTATGTCTCAATTTTTTTGCCAAATACGTTTCCAAACTCGCCAAAATATTACCTAAAAACACGCCAAATGGTTAAAGTATTTTTTTAAATAACGTTCCTTTCAGTGAGCTCTTCAATTACCACTCAAAAGATCAATGCATTTAATAGTAATTATCTACCCATTAAGGCTATTTCAGTTACTTTCAAACCTAAATTTTTTTATGTAGGTTATTTATACATGCACGATTTTCGCAAAAACCATATTATGAGATCCTACAGGGACTACACTGCTCACAACAATTGTGGGAACGCGTTGTTTAAACTCTTTCACCCCCAATGATTTCATTTGATATCATCAGCTTCCTATTTTTTTCCCCGCTAAGTTTAGCTCGCACTTATTTATCATTAGATGTAAGAATCATGTCTTTTGAAGAATTAAATAATGTTTGTTTTAATTAAATGAAAATATGAAAAACATGGTAAAATAAAATTCCCTCCCAAAAACTTTTATGCAATAAATTGACCCTAAATTCTTCACGCTTGCATTCTTAGATGTTTAAAAATTGATTTTATCTTTTTTTTACAAGTAAAGTATTGAAAAAATTACTGTTATAATTTATTCGAAAGTTATGATTCCATTATTTTCCCCTTTAAATTTTAGTTAAGTTTTAAATTTTTTTCCCCGTTTTTTATCATTTTATTCTGGATGCATAATGAATCTATTTCACAAATTTTAGATTTTTTTTACTAAAAAAGAAGTTGGAACTGAAAGGGTAAACAAAAGTACTCAAAATGCTCCCCTAATTGTTTTGAGCAGTGTATGAACTCGTGTACCAAATTTAAAGATTGTATCTTTTTTTTTGTTGTTCAGCACAAATTTAAACAATTGTTTGACAAATACACTTAGCGAATGCATGATTTTCTTTAAAAAAAAACTATTTCTAATAAATTCGACAGGTACTGGGAACTCTAGTGTACCAAATTTTAAATCCTTAGCTCTTTTTTTCAATCTGTAGAGTAACTCAGACTGACGGACAGACCAATTTTCCAAACCCACTTTGTTGAAAACAGCTCTTTCCACAGTGTGTTTAAAACACAAAATCTCCATTTCTGGATTTCCGAACCCATCGTTTCATTACTGTGTATTACACATTGACAGCACATTTTGTCGAATGATTAGCTACTTTTGAGTTCGTTTTTAGCTTCCACACTACGTTTATAACGTAAAAAGTGGAGGGTATTATAATCGTTCAGTTCGTCTGTCACCCACTTTCATAGCCCAAACTACAAATGCTAGGGACAAGTGTGATACGTCAAAAAATTCAGCGCATCGAAATTAGAATACTTTGAAAATTTCAGAAAAAATTCGAATTCGAAGTACTTCAATTATTTAAAAAACTGCAAAATTTAATGCTCATTTAAAATGCATAGGAAGACATGTTTATTAGAATTAAATCACCATTGCCATTCGCAACAATCGCTCGAGAAACTTTAATTCTTTTAGACAATAAATTAAAATAAATTTATTTTTGCGACATAGATCAGTTTGAAATGACGTCAAATATATTTCTATACGAAATTCTTTGTATTGTTGATATGAAATGTTTTTATTCTATTTAAAAGTTGGGAATATTACATACTTATTCTTTGAAATATAAATGAATTTTTGCAAACGATAAGTAATAATTATTGAGTTTTCAAAATAAAATAAATGAAACTCGCCAAATTTAGCTTGTAAATGTTTAATATAGAATTAAAGCTGCGTTTGGCGCCTCTTTACCTGTTAAACACAACTGTTGTGTGGAAGCGGGTTAAGTGACGTATTCTGTTATAAACCTACTTGTTTTGTTTTGAACCCGTAGTAATTTGTAATCTTATATGTTGTCGAATGAGATTGGAACTACACTATCATTCTCACTCAAATTGATTTTCCTAATAATTACCTTAAATATTTTGAACCGTAGTAACCGAAATTTGTCCGACAAATTCTAATATTAAGTGGAAACAAGAAAGTTTGGAATACACAGTCGTTTACAGAAAATGCAAAATGTATTTCAGAGATCGATCAACAAATAGGCATGAACGTTGAAAGATAAGTATGTCACGAACTATAATAAATTTGCTATTTTCTATCCATGTTTTTGGTAGCAAAACATAACCTTAATACTTTTTACCACCATATCGCTTAACAGTTTTCTGTAAAATTTGTTCAAGGGATCCGTTGACCAATAAGTTTTAAATAAGAGATTGGCATTCTTATATATCACGGTTGTTTTAGCTACAAGTTTCATAATGACTTGTCTTTTGTTATAAAACAAATGCATCAGGTATTTTTTTAAAAGGCAAATTATATCCTATTTTTTAGATTGACGGTTTTTTTACTTTTCCAAAGTTTTTTTGGGGGGATAGTCGTTTACAGAAAATGCAAAATATTTTTGTTGAGTCGTGCTTGATTTCCATGCGAGCAAACGAAAATTTAGATTTTAATTACGAATGTAGTTTGCAACTACGGAACCTGGCAACTGTGAGATTGTTAGAATTCTTCATGTTTACGAAACGTTAAGCTCCTCTAGTACGAAAGTTAAATTACTGTTTAATATAACTTTATATGCAAGGAAATAAGCTGTATATTTAAGCAACTGTTGAGTAAATATGCATTCATGAATTTCGTTCATAATTACGAAGAAATAAAATTAAGCTTTTTTACGAAGAAAATAATAATTTTACAAAAAAAAAAAATGTTTTTCTTTCGCCATTTTTAAGGGGACGCATTACCCAAAATTTAGGGCTATTCAGAAAATAATTAAACATGCTCGAATGCTGTGATGTAAGGATATTACAAAAAAATGGAATACTTAATAATGGTTTAGGTTTATTGAAAATGATATAGTGGTTTGATAAAATGGTTTTTGAAATTTTATGTTGATTTTTTCAATTTTTAATTTTTTCAGCTTGTGCATGGTTAAAACCCTAAGGCTTTTAGGTAAATTAATGTAGAGCTCCAACAAATTTTTTCCTGCGTTGAGACATGTACGATTAACAAAAGTTGGTATGGGATAAGATCTAGTGCGAATAGATTTTTTTAAAAAAAATATGAAGTTTAAAATTTATAAAAAAAATCTTATTTTGTGGCCATTTTTATACATAAAACTACATAACTGTTCTTGTTTAACTGATAGCTCAATATCCATACCAACTTTTATTAATAGATGTTGTGGGAACATATTGCAAAAAAATTCATGAAAATATTCTTAAAATTAGGAAAAGTAGGAGTAGCATCATTTTGAAAAAACGTAACTTTTTCAAACTTTTTAATTAAAAAAAAAAACTTATGTTTCAATTTTTATTATTTTTTCGTATATGTGTATTGAATGTTAGTTCTTTGTAAAAATAGTTTAATTTGAATGCTAGCGATAAAAATACAGGATTTAATTTTTTAGGTACCGCGTCCCCTTAAAATTTAAATATAAGTTAATAATATAAGTTAATAATAATTTAAGTTAAATATAAGTTAGTTTGACTATCATCGCACTGGAGCTACACGACGCTATTAGTGACGGGCGTCATAATTAAGAACTACTTTACAATTCAAAAGATGAAAACATATGAATCGATAAAAGTATACAAAAATCTTTAATCTACATTAGAACTATCAACAAAGAATTGATTTATTATTCATGTAACTCTTTTTGATGACTTAGCAAGGTAAGAAATTAATGACAATAAATTATTTTTTAATTTACATACATAAAACCGTTCCTTTAAAAAAAGCATATTCTAAACTTCCGAAATTTTAAACCCCTTGAATATTTAAAAGAAAACTAGAAACTCTCAGAAGTAAAAGTTTCTTTACTCTAATGACGGAAAAATCGTTTTTACTTTTCAATTAAAGTGGAAGAAAAAATAGAAACTCAAGCAGAAGGAGAGAGTTTGAGAGATTCTCGAAATATATTTAACTTTTTTTTTAAAAAAAACTATTGGGAATACGACTGAGTTAAAAATAGAACCTAGTAATTTGAAAATAAATTGGTGGCTGTTTGAGTTTGGTAATGGGAGAATTTGGTTATGAGGGAGTTTTTGCTTCGTATTCGTTGCCAAATGTAATAAAAGTCCAGCAGTAGTGAATGTGACGGGTAGGTTGCAAAGTGGTAACGCGCTCTATTCGTATACTTGAAAACTCTTTAAGGGTACACAGTATCTCAAAAATGGCAAACATTTCGAATATTTTTCTATTTGCTAAAATTAAAGTTTGGAATCTTCTAAATAAGTCTACTAAGTTTAAGTGTAGCTATATTTTTAAAAAAGTTATTCCACTTTTTATGCGGAAAGTTCGGATAAAAATGCAAACGAATGAAAACTTTAAATGTGTTTTTCTTGGTGTTCATTTTTCCTTGATGACAAGTTTTTCAAAATGCTAAGGCTATTTTTAATTATTTATAAAAGTCTAAGGAATTTTGTAAGCAGTCTGTCAAATATGTTAACATTAAGAATTGGCATTAAAATTGTTTTCAAAAGTAATACTTTTTTTATAAAAAAAGAATGAAAACTTTAAATGTGTTTTTCTTGGTGTTCATTTTTCCTTGATGACAAGTTTTTCAAAATGCTAAGGCTATTTTTAATTATTTATAAAAGTCTAAGGAATTTTGTATGCAGTCTGTCAAATATGTTAACATTAAGAATTGGCATTAAAATTGTTTTCAAAAGTAATACTTTTTTTTATAAAAAAAGAATGAAAACTTTAAATGTGTTTTTCTTGGTGTTCATTTTTCCTTGATGACAAGTTTTTCAAAATGCTAAGGCTATTTTTAATTATTTATAAAAGTCTAAGGAATTTTGTAAGCAGTCTGTCAAATATGTTAACATTAAGAATTGGCATTAAAATTGTTTTCAAAAGTAATACTTTTTTTTATAAAAAAAGAATGAAAACTTTAAATGTGTTTTTCTGGTGTTCATTTTTTCTTGATGACAAGTTTTTCAAAATGCTAAGGCTATTTTTAATTATTTATAAAAGTCTAAGGAATTTTGTAAGCAGTCTGTCAAATATGTTAACATTAAGAATTGGCATTAAAATTGTTTTCAAAAGTAATACTTTTTTTTATAAAAAAAGAATGAAAACTTTAAATGTGTTTTTCTTGGTGTTCATTTTTCCTTGATGACAAGTTTTTCAAAATGCTAAGGCTATTTTTAATTATTTATAAAAGTCTAAGGAATTTTGTAAGCAGTCTGTCAAATATGTTAACATTAAGAATTGGCATTAAAATTGTTTTCAAAAGTAATACTTTTTTTTATAAAAAAAGAATGAAAACTTTAAATGTGTTTTTCTTGGTGTTCATTTTTCCTTGATGACAAGTTTTTCAAAATGCTAAGGCTATTTTTAATTATTTATAAAAGTCTAAGGAATTTTGTATGCAGTCTGTCAAATATGTTAACATTAAAAATTAGCATTAAAATTGTTTTCAAAAGTAATACTTTTTTTTTATAAAAAAAGACTAAAGTCGAAATTTTTCAAATATGCTAAAATAATTTGGGATTTTCTAGATAAATATTTTTTATGCAACAACTACTGAAGATAAATAAAATTTGGATGCCAATTCTTATGTAAAAGAGTTTAAA